>SJYF01266409.1:3348554-3365534 GCA_006410515.1 Procapra przewalskii
TCCTCTATTTCTTTGCAGTGATTGCTGAAGAAGGCTTTCTTATCTCTTCTTGCTATTCTTTGGAACTCTGCATTCAGATGCTTATATCTTTCCTTTTCTCCTTTGCTTTTCACCTCTCTGCTGGGGTCCAGCCCCGGTGGATTCAGGGTAATTTGAAGCGTGCATGGTGTAGGCGAGGAAACACTTATTTATATTTATTTATTTAATTAGAAATATAAGATTAGATTAGGAAGAAAGAAGATTAAGTCGAAAAAAGATGCTGAATAACTTGGTTTACATGGAAAACCAATAAAGTTCCAGACAAGTAACTTGGACCATCTACGTTGTGCCACTGGCACCCGTTTGAATATCAGAGAGTGCCCCACCTTGGGCTCTCTCTCTTACGGATCTTACGGATCTTAGAAGCCAGGTCAGTAAGTAGACATGGTGAGCCTCCGTGCCCCAGATGGGAATTCAGCCTGAAATTAGAGTAAAGAGGAGATAAGGGGGAACCCAGTCCTTCCAATGACTGGCCCGGCCTCTACTGTCTAGAAAGGCCTTTTATACCTTTTGGATTGTACATAGAGATAAATGGGTAATACAAAATTATGAGCGTTAGCAGCCCAGACTCTTACCAAAACCAGGCTTTTCTCTCTGCATAGCCAGTTGTATACCCAAGTCTTAGGTGATTTACATCATCTTCAGGCCAAAGGGGCCAATTAACATTTTACAGTCCTTTTCTTATAAGGTTTGTCAACCAAAAGACTTATTTGTGTTGATCTTCCCAAAGTCTGGTGCCACTCTCAGGAAGCACTAAATAAAGTTACATTCTTACATAGCAAAGATATAGCAATTTATAACAAGTAAAAGGAGTACAGTGATTTATAACAAAAGTAATTAACTCAGAAGTCTAGTGTTGCTAACATCAAAACTACTATATATCTTTTTCCATATCCCATTTACATTGATTAACATCCTCCCAGGTGTCTAAAAGATAAAGAATATGTAGGCCTGGCAGCAATCATTGAGTCAACAGTGAAAACCCGTCACCAGTATGATTTTTAACTCTCTAGAAAAGGCTCTGTATATTTAAGGTGCTTTTAAGCTTTGTGCCTCTCGCAGTTGAGGGACTGTAAGCAATTCACAAGCTGTAAGAGGTCCAGGGGAACCTGTTAGGCAATCTAGAGAGCTGTCAGAAGCGGTTTAAGCAAGACATCCCTTTCAAATGCAGAAGACTAAAGCCCTGATTTTACTTTTTCCAGAGTGTGTCAGAAGAGTGGAAAAGCGGAGTACAAAGGCCGGCAGTTTTTTGGTGTTTGGGGTACATGCTCAGGAAATACCAGAGGGACACCCTGAGATCTGGTTCGCCTTGCCCATCAGATCTCTGCCACATGACTTTGTCACGGATGGGATTCCTCACGCTGGCTCCCAGCACCTCTCTTCTTTTCACAGCTATTTGTAAGGCCTCCCCAGGCCGCCATTTTGCTTTTTTGTATTTCTTTTCCATGGGGATGGTTTTGATCCCTGTCTCCTGTACAATGTCACGAACCTCTTTCCATAGTTCATCAGGCACTCTATCTATCAGATCTAGGCCCTTAAATCTATTTCTCACTTCCACTGTATAATCATAAGGGAGTTGATTTAGGTCATACCTGAATGTTCTAGCGGTTTTCCCTACTTTCTTCAATTTAAGTCTGAATTTGGTAATAAGGAGTTCATGATCTGAGCCACAGTCAGCTCCTGGTCTTGTTTTTGTTGACTTCTCTCCATCTTTGGCTGCATAGAATATAATCAATATGATTTCGGTATTGACCATCTGGTGATGTCCATGTGTAGAATCTTCTCTTGTGTTGTTGGAAGAGGGTGTTTGCTATAACCAGTGCATTTTCTTGGCAAAACTCTATTAGTCTTTGCCCTGCTTCATTCCGCATTCCAAGGACAAATTTGCCTGTTATTCCAGGTGTTTCTTGACTTCGTACTTTAGCATTCCAGTCCCCTGTAATGAAAAGGGCATCTTTTTTGGGGTGTTAGTTCTAAAAGGTCTTGTAGATCTTCATAAAACCATTCAACTTCAGCTTCTTCAGCATTACTGGTTGGGGCATAGACTTGGATCACTGTGATATTGAATGGTTTGCCTTGGAGACGAACAGAGATCATTCTGTCATTCTTGAGACTGCATCCAAGTACTGCATTTTGGACTCTTTTGTTGACCATGATGGCTACTCCATTTCTTCTGAGGGATTCCTGCCTGCAGTAGTAGATATAATGGTCATCTGAGTTAAATTCACCCATTCCAGTCCATTTTAGTTTCCTGGAATGTCAGCGTTTACTCTTGCCATCTCTTGTTTGACCACTTCCAATTTGCCTTGATTCATGGACCTGACATTCCAGTTTCCTATGCAATATTGCTTTTTACAGCATCGGACCTTGCTTCTATCACGAGTCACATCCACAACTGGGTATTGTTTTTGCTTTGGCTCCATTCCTTCATTCTTTCTGGAGTTATTCCTCCACTCATCTCCAGTAGCATATGGGCACCTACTGACCTAGGGAGTTCCTCTTTTGGTATCCTATCATTTTGCCTTTTCATACTCTTCATGGGGTTCTCAAGGCAAGAATACTGAAGTGGTTTGCCATTCCCTTCTCCAGTGGACCACATTCTGTCAGACCTCTCCACCATAACCCGCCCGTCTTGGGTTGCCCTGCAGGCATGGCTTGATTTCATTGAGTTAGACATGGCTGTGGTCCTAGTGTGATTAGATTGACTAGCTTTTTGTGAATATGGTTTCAGTGTGTCTTTCCTCTGATGCCCTTTTGCAACACCTACCATCTTACTTGGGTTTCTCTTACCTTGGGCGTGGGGTATCTCCTCACGGCTGCTCCAGCAAAGCACAGCTGCTGCTCCTTACCTTGGACGAGGGGTACCTCCTTACCACCACCCTTCCTGACCTTCAACGTGGGATGGCTCCTCTAGGCCCTAGAAATTATTTAATCAAGAGCTATTCCAGAGACCTTTTAATGAAGTTATACCAGGTACTGATACTATATTGATGCAACCATGTATGAAAATATCTTTCAACAATATTAGTAGCAACATTCTCCAAAACAGTTCCTTTATCTCCCAGTCGTAGTCTCCTCTTCTTCTTCCTCTGCTCCCCGACACATCCCTTTTCCCTCCTCTTCCATCTTCTTCTCCTATACACACACACTGTACATGAATATATGTGTGTGTATATCCATGTACCTATAATCTATCTATAGAGAGATGGGAGGGGGGAGAGAGAGGGAGAAAAGGAGGAAGAAATAGAAGGAGGAGAGGAAGCAGGAAATGATGGAGGAGAAGGAGATGGAAGAGGAGGGAAAAGGGATGTGTCAGGGAGCAGAGGAAGAAGAAGAGGAGACTACGACTGGGAGATAAAGGAACTGTTTTGGAGCATGTTGCTACTAATATTGTTGAAAGNNCATACATGGTTGCATCAATATAGTATCAGTACCTGGTATAACTTCATTAAAAGGTCTCTGGAATAGCTCTTGATTAAATAATTTCTAGGGCCTAGAGGAGCCATCCCACGTTGACGGTCAGGAAGGGTGGTGGTAAGGAGGTACCCCTCGTCCAAGGTAAGGAGCAGCGGCTGTGCTTTGCTGGAGCAGCCGTGAAGAGATACCCCACGCCCAAGGTAAGAGAAACCCAAGTAAGATGGTAGGTGTTGCAGTACCTATAATATATCTTGGAGAAGGAAATAGCAACCCACTCCAGTATCCTTGCCTGGAAAATCTCATGGACAGAGGAACCTGGTGGATTGCAGTCCATGAGGTCGCAAGAGTTGGGCACGACTCAGTGACTTACACACATAATCTATCTACTGTCTGTCTACCTACTTATCTACAAATGTAATATAGAATATGACATTTATGAAGAATCATGCTTTCAAAACAAATCTCATTAGTGAAATTTCTTTGCTTCAGCATTTATGCATTACTTAAGTCATGAATACATTACTTAAGTCCAGACTTCTTGCACACTTTTAGTATGAATCAGTAGAAGAAAGAATTTTTAGGAGTGTATCTTAGAAGTTTATTTATCTACAGTGTTGACATGGTACATAGTGCTAAATTGGATCATCTAGATGACTGCAAATTATTAAAACTGTAACCTCAAATAGTTTAACCATTACCTTGGATGCATCAAAGTATGACACTATTCCCATAGTCTATTGTTAGACCAAAGTGCACTGAACTGAGAGTTATATATTATCTAGCTCACCAATCCAATTTTACAGATAAGTTATCATTATTTTCAAGGTCATTGATCTGGTTAATGACAGAATCAGAGCTAGAATACTGGGGTTCTATGTCCCTTCCTCCTAGAAATTATGTGATTCTGAAAAAAAAAAGATATGGCAAAAATAAAGCTATTTATTCTATTTATTCTAAGCATCAATAGATACTTTGTGTGCATAATAAAATGTTTACATATTCTTCTTAAGAATATGTAATGAGACACAGCTTCCTACTATCTCCAAGCCTCCTATGATTTCTTAGAATTATGACCAACAACTTTGCTTCTAGTTGAATAGGACCAATATTAAGTTGAAAAATACATATTCTACTTCGAGATCCCAAATCATAGTCCTGGTGCCTGTGTACTAACTAACCTATGTTTTGGACTTTGTCTTTCAAAGCGTACTGCTGGCTTTATATGTCAGTCTTATGAGGTTTCATTGAAATTAAATACTAAAACTGTTGAGATTTATGTATTAATATATGCTGATTTAATCGTGTCTGGTTCATTTTTAAAAAGTAAGATGTTTAAAAATCTCTAGATTGTTATTCTTTAGTGGTTTAACTGTTTGAGAGCTTCTTAGGTCATAATGCATTTGATTTGGAACTTCCTAGGTTTAAATATAAAGTTTTAGCTATATAGTTCTTTCCTAAAGAAAAACGGCTGACATGAAAAATGAGGCATTTGATGGAAGATGGATTCTGTGTGGTATATACTGTATACGGTATATACTGTATTCTTTCCACACAGGTAATGTACACCAGTGATTTTAAACACCTCCTCTTTGATTCTATAAAATCCATAACAAGACTGGGTTTGTCAAAAATTAAAAATCCAATCCACAAATCATGGAAATTTTTGAGGTCACACTGGTAACCTTGAAGAAAATATTCTCAACAGAGATAAACTAGGAGATGTCAGACTGGGCAATGCTTGAGTGAGTACAGCCTCTTGGTTCCCCAAGAAAGGTTTGGTGGTATTGGTACTTCACCTCTCTTGAGTGAGAAACTGCCAGGACACAGGAAGCACCGGGGGGACGAACAAAACCTCTTATATCAACAACTTCACCATAAGGAAAGCATGTCGTTTGGAAGACCAGTCTGCAATTATGCACAGTCAGAAGTTCAGAAGGCCAAGTATTGAGGGAGCATGGCAGGCCCAGTGAGCGCCTACCACAGAGTTAATAGATGGGCGTTTCATTTAATTACCAAATTTCACATTTGTACTTGATTATGTTATATACATATAAAAAGTGCAATATAAAATCTGCTCATTCTTTCCACCTCCCATACAAGGACAACCAGAGTTAATAGATTATGTACCCCCTTTAAAATTTTTTTCTATACAATAGTGTTTTGTAACCACGTTCCCAGCATTATATATATTATGGACTCCTTCAGTGTCAATGCTAATAGATATCACTCAAGTTTTGAACACTTATGCTTATTGAATTATATGGATGTTTCATAAGTTGTTTAATCATTATCCTGTTGATGAACCTTTAGATTGTCTGTAAGTTTTCACTCTCTGTTCAGTGGAGGCAGAGAAAAGCACTGTCCACTTATCTTTTCACTCTCTTGTATTCCTTAGGATATTCATTAATAAAGCTGAAATTATTGGTTGAATGGTATATTCCACTGAAAATATTCTTAGAGACCACCATATTGCTCTCTAAAAAATGTGTAAATCATCAACTTACAGTATATTTTATCAATATTTACAAATGTACTTGCCAGTCTGATTGGTAGAAACTGATTCTTTAATTAACCTGCATTTCCCCCGACCACTAGTGAACTTGAGCATCTCATCACATACTTATCAGATATTGATATTTTCCTTTATCAATTTTTGTCCAGTATTATGCAAATGTTTTTTCTTTTTTAAATATTTCATACTTTTTATACTGGTAGGTTAACCCTTAGTCTCATGTTTACAAATATTCTCTCAGTTCCTCATTTGTCTTTTCATTTGTCTGATGGTAAATTTCCTTATAGAGAAGTTGTTCTTTTTATGTGGTCTAATCAACTGGTTTTTTGCCTTCTCACCTTTATGTATCCTGTTTTTCTTATGATATTTTGCTGCCTCAAGGTAATAAAAATATTTTCTGTATAAGCACATGTTTTCCAATATATTGGTAAAACTCAGTATTTCCATAACAAGCTCAGCTTTTTAAGTCCTTTGAAAGTGAAAGTCACTCAGTCATGTCTGACATGTCTGATTCTTTGTGACCCCATGGACTGTATCGTCCATGGAATTCTCCAGGCCGGAACACTGGAGTGGTTAAGTCCTTCGGCAGAATTCTAAATGCCCATTAGCCTTCCTTCCAAGATGTATAAAGAAAAGTACTTGAGTAGCTGTATCAAATAAATGGAAGGAGTTGGCAGTCTACATTATGCAAGAGTGTACTGTATCGGGGTGTTAAGTTAAATTTGTATTTTGGTTTCTGGACTATCTTTAATGTAGAGATAGCTGAATAATATTAAAACTTATTTAAATCATTCCTTTGGCACTAAATTACAATCAGGTCCTTTAGGCTGGGAGATTCTGTGGAGGAGATCATGCCAGTATTTAAAATGTTGACAGGGAGCGCAGGCTTAAATAAATCGATGAGGGCCACTTCAGTTAAGTGCAAACTTCAGATAGATGAAAATAATGACTGTGTGAGTCCATTGCATCAAACCACAAATTTGTGGAGGTTGTCTAGTGGTCATTTTAGCAGAGTTATTTGGACCTGAAAGGAGAATGAAAGAAAAGAAACAGTTTGAGTTGGAAGTCCTCAAGAAATAATCCAAGAAATCCTGGGATGCACTCAGTGTCTGAATATATATTTCAGCAAATTACATCCCACCATACACACACACACCCCACACATATATCCATGCTCACTCATGCATGCACATACACATGTAGAGTACGCAACAGTTAAAGCTAGTGATGTGACAAGTACTAGTCCATATGCTTTACTTGACTTACATGGTGCTCATAAGTGCATCAACTAGAGACTGCTATTTTTCTCATTTTCTTGGTGAAGAGATAGAAGTATACAACAAGGTAAATTTCTACTTAAGCAGGCACTGGTAGAATGAGGGAGGCAGTTTGGCCACTGGCACTCTGATTCTAGTGTGTAGCCACTACACCAACCACCATGCCCCTCCTAACAGCTCCATTCTGAAAATACAGCAGGGAATGTGTGTGTAGCACTTCATATATTTCTAAGATAATTTCAAAATCTTTATCACATTTCATTATCCTAGTCATCTGCTAAATTCCCCAAGCAGAACTTTTTCTTACTCTGGTTTGATAGTTAGGGAACTGAGACACAATCTTTAAATGAGTGGCCAAAGTCCATACATAAAATATAGTAGTGCCAGACCCCAGTACAGAATGTGATATTTGGATAGGGTGATAATTCCACTTTCTCCCTCACAATAACAGGAAAGACCAAATGAAAATAGCATGTCTAAAACATATCCATACTTTTAAAGTGTTCCAACTGCAATGTAAAGGGCTTCCCAAGTAAGCATCCGCCTGCCAGTGCTGAGACGCAAAAGGCAAGGGCTGGATCCCTGGCTCAAGAAGATCTCCTGGAGTAGGAAATGTCAGCCTACTCCAGTATTCTTGCCTGAAAAATTCCATGGACAGAGGAGCCTGGTGGGTTACAGGCTGTGGGGTCGCAAAGAGTTAGACATGACTGAGCAACTGAGCACAGCAGAGCAACAGCAATATCAAAGAGGCAGTAAACTTAAAATTTAAAACGGGTTTTCCACACATTTGCTTGAGATTCACCCGCTGTCTTATTAATTCCCTGCCTTTTATTGGAAGATAACATTGAAGGGCTTAGTATACATAAGAGACAGAATTCATTTTTCTTGGGGAAAAAAAGGTGAATAAAACAAGCGTACTCTAAGCTTATCCCATATTTGATAGAAGGGATGCTTCAAATTGAGAAAGCACCTCTATTTACCACACATTCTTCCATTCTCTCTGCTATTCTTCAAGCCAGCCTGCTTTTTTGCTCATTATTTTCATAGACATCTTTTCCTATCCCTGGGCTTATATTTTCATGGCAAGTCTCCCAGATTCTCTTGGCTAAGACTTATTCACACAGGTTTACTATCATTTTTTTAGAAAAAAGTTTTACCAATCAAATTAGCTAAGTGCCCTTGTTACTAATGTTTTCTTTGGTATGTGATATATTTTCCTATTTCATAGCTCTTCTTGAAGTGCATAATTCATAGTTACATATTCTTTCTACTATCCATTCTTTTAATATTACTGTTTCCCCTGTAAATTGTATTCTCCACTAGAGTGGAAAACATGTTTATTTCACTCAGTATTCAGCACAGAGCATGATGCAAAGCAAAAATCAGTTGATATTTGTTGACTTAGTAAAAGAATTTTTCTTTCAGATTTTATGAGTGTGGGAATTCTTAAACTACTGAATGCTGACAAGCTAAGATCCGTTTCCCTGTCTCCTTTATTTGCCACCCAGCATCTTTTCTCTCCACCTAAAAAGAAACCAACCTTTAAATACCAAGAAAAATGTAAAGTGACTATTTCAAGCATCACTAAACAAGACTGTTTCTGTTTGTTCCATACAGAATTTGCCAAATGAGAAGGCACATCATCACTCCTGAGAAGTGAGGAGAGAAAAGTTTGCTAGGAAAAGTGTTAACAGAGAAACATTCATGAAAGACTTTGCAGTAAAGAGTTCAAAGATGATTGATGAGCTAGAATTCAGTTAGGAGTACGCGCAGTGTGTGTAGATTTACAGATGTACTTAGAAGATACTTGGGAATACTCATCCCCGATTTTGTGACGGCATCTCTTAGCTTAGGGAAAAATAGATAATCAGAGACCTGTAACTTTCTGGAAGGGGTTAGGAATGCTCTACAGAGAGACAGCAGCTGCAGCTGGTTTTGCTCATTCTGCAATTGATTTCATCGGTGTCTGGGCCACCTATGTGAAGACCAACAGTCTCCTAACATTTTGAGAATAGAAAATTAGGAGAATAACTCAGAGGATGAAAGAAGAATGATAGCAAATGTAAAACTGTGTATTCCCACCTCTCTTTCTTACTACCCTAAATATTATACAACAAAGATTGAATGTATAAATGAATGAAGTTAAACCCTCATATTTATTACTAGAGAAGCTGGGGCAAACTATTCATTTTTCTAAGTCTTAATTTAATTATACCAAAGACAAACTGAGAAGTATATTCCACTCCACTCCGTGCCCTCCACTGACTAAACACATAGCAGATGAAAACTCCAGACACCCATCTACTTTCTAATGAATCAACGATATGTAGGAAAAAGATATCTTTAATAATACATTTTTTACTCCATGTTTATAAAATTATTTACAGTTGCCTTTGCAATTAAACTGTTTCATCTCTTTAATTATCTAGTTGACCACACATCTTTCCAAGGAAATGATTCTTGAATTTGCAGAACTTACCTTTATCAGAATTTGAGAACCACCATAAATTATTTCCCCAGGAAAATATACATATATATCCTTTAACAGATATTTTGTAGAAAACCTAAGAGCTTTTGCTGAGCCCTTGAAGGCTTGTCATGCTTAAGAGTTTGTTACAAATGGGGAAATTTTAACACTGACTACATATTTGATGTTACTATATCTCATATTATTGTATATTATTAAAGATACAATATTATAACAAGAGGCTAATTTATTGGTTTTATGTTTAGATGGCATGATATTTGACAGATTCAAAATCTTCTGTGGTAGAGAAGATGGTTGAATATATGTTAGCACTGCCCAGTAAAAAGTTCTCTGATCATGGAAATATTCAACTATTTGGTAGAACTTCGCTGTCCAATACTGTACTCACTGGCCACGTGAAGCTACTGAACCCTTGAAATGTGGCTAGTGTGCCTGAGGAACTGAAATTTTTTATTTAACTTAACTTTTTTTTATTTATTTACTTAACTTTATTTAAATATCAAATAACTACTGTTCTGAACAGTATGCTGCTGCTGCTGCTGCTGCTGCTGCGTCGCTTCAGTCGTGTCCAACTCTGTGCGACCCCGTAGACGGCAGCGCACCAGGCTCCCCCATCCCTGGGATTCAGGAACAGATAAATATGGCTCCCCATGAAGTGATACTGCCTAGAGCTGGGAGATGGGAATATGCCTGTTATTAAAACTGTTTCCTTGATTATATGTTTAGAAAAGTCTACCATAAGCCAATAACAGAAGGACAGATACTATGTGATTCTATCTATATGAGATCTCTATAAAGTCAGAAACAAAGCATAATAAATAGTTGCCAGGGGTGGGGGGTTGCTGTTCAACACGTAAAAAGTCCACATTATACAAGACCAGTAAGATCTAAGGATGTGCTCTATAGCATTGGGCCTATAGTTAGCAGTGCTGCTTCGTATACTTTAAAGATTTATTTAAAGGGTAACTATGATATTAAATATTCTTACTATAATAAAAAAGTAAAATATTTTCTAAAGTTGAAAAATAGGAATATTGGGGGGAAAACCCACTTGAATAGAGAGAAGGAGAGGAAAAAATCAAATCATTCAAACTTTATCACTTTGATGTCTGTCCAGAGCATCCTTTGATGAATTAGGAGAGGTCTGTTGGATTCCTGGCAGTGTTTCCTTGGAATAGGTTGTCACAAAGGCGTGCATGGCATGACTGGTTGGCTCAGTCTCCAAAGAGTTGGTTGAGTGGAAAATAAAAGCTTGATTTGTCAAAATGAAGAGTTGGCCTATATGACCAGACTGCAAGCTGAGTGTGGAACTTTGATTTAGAATTGAGCTATAGTGCTACCACCCCTATTGTGGAGAGGAGACAGAAATATGACATCATAGGAGCTGTGTGTAGAATTAGGTCCTTGCAAGGAAGATCCTGTGACAGTGAACAAAGCTGGGAAGGAGCAGGGCCTGGAGTGAAAGGTGACCAAAGACACATGGAATCAGAGTCATGAAATGTTCATTTACACTTAACAAGGAAAGAGAATGGCTTAGAATAGGCAGAAATATTACTGATAAGGAATCATTCACTTACAGTTTTAAAGACTGTACCCAGATAGAGGATTGTAAAACCTCAAACTATAATCAGAAGCAATGGACAATGGATGGGTTTGTGCTGCACTAGGAGATGGGGAGCATCAATTTTATACCCCTCTGATCTGCTAAGAATATAAATAACTTTGGGAGGGTCTTTGATAAGATATTTCATTATGCTATAACAACATACTGTCCAAATTTTTCAGGTTGGTTAGAGATGGTAGAGCTCTTTCTGGGAGGTAAGGGAAGCTGAGCCATGTGGTCCTGACATATGTCCTCATCAGCCACTTGTAGGTTCATCTCCCTTTTCCTCTTCCTCTCTTCCTTTGCCCCTTCTTTTTGCTGTCTTGTAACAAGTATAGACAAAAGAAATATTATCTTAAGAAATATTATCTTAATCTGAACAGGAATGCTGAGATTAGGTTGACTGGATAGCTCTTCATTGAAGATCTGACAATATCAAAGAGGAAATGAAAAGGAAACTTAACACACAGCCAGATAATATATCTTATGAATAATAGTAAGGGATTAATATGCATTGAAAGTACACACACCCTACTGTGTGTTTATACATATTGTCTTAGTTTTGATTGTCATTCCAGATTTATGAAATAAATATTCTCATTTAATGGAAGAGAACAATAAAGTTAACCTTTTAGTCTAAACTACAGTAGTTCTGGGGGCTTCTGTGGGTGGCTCAGCAGTAAAGAATCTGTCTGCAATGCAGGAGACCCAGGAAATGCAGGTTCGATCCCAGAATCAGAAATATCCCCTGGAGGAGGGCATGGCAACCCACTCCAGTATTCTTACCAGCAGAATCCCTATAGTTCATGGAGTCACAAAGAGACAGACATGACTGAAGCAACTTGAGCACTCACACTCAAGTTTAGAACAGAACTTCATTTTAATACTTCCAATTCTAAACTTCAAAGCTAAGAAGTAATAGAGCCTGAGCTTAAATGACAGTTTGAATATTCTAAAGCTCATCCTCTTAAACCACTTCACTATACTTTTTTATTTCAACTTCTAGAGGGTATCACCTTTCTTGCCTCCTGACATGTCTCCAACTGTCAGAGGGTATTTTTCCTTTGGTAAAGAGCAGTGAATATGCACTCACTCCCTTCTAAATAAAGTCCATCCCCTCGCATTGGTACATAGCTTCATCCTAAGACCTCAACCAGTCAAACAGGTCGGAATACATCTCTACTTGTAACAAATGGATTATTCATCCAAATCACCTGTAGACTTTCCTTTTATCCCTAATCCCCTATCCTGCACAGCACTTTGTCTTATCTACAGAAGAGGACATAAGTCCACTTCATATCCTTGCTTCATCCTAAATCCTTATGAGACTGCAGTGGTGGTGGTGCTGCTGGGAGTGATGGCTTCCATTTATCGACTACCTCATGTATCCAAAGGGCTTTATTCAGTGCTCAATAGATTAACAGTAGTCCTAACCTTAGACATTGTGACCTCTATTCTATAGCTGTGGAAACCGGGGATCTGAAAGTTTGCTTGATTTGCCCAAGGTCACTCAGCCTGTTAAATGCTAATGCTGGGATTTGAACCTCTCACTTCCTGATTTGAGAGTTTATGTTTATTCTACTGAAAAAGATTAAAAACAAACTAATATGTAAAGAGAGGGTTGAAGGTCCCACCAAAAATCTGCCACTTGTGTACAAGAATCTGTCTTCCAACATATTCTCCTGTTCTAATGTTTTGTGGTAATGCCTATGAAGTCATTGGTAAAGATCTGTTTATTTTTGAGTCAGTAACTTTTTTATTCTTTCCTTTGACCCTCTCTTTCTCACCCTCACATTCAATAAACTCCATTTCTTTTTCCCCTTGTACAAACTTGAGAACAATTGATCTCTTGTCTCATCGTGTTATATCCATACAGCCATTTTATTTCTACCTCATTGTATCATCTTGCATTCAGGCTCCCTGTCATAAATGTGTATTCACTCTCTCATATATAGATAGCATTGTGTTGTCAAAGTTTCCACATTACTAAAAGCTCGATTGAACTCACCTTTAGACCTTCTTTGCACCTAATTTTCAAAAGTGAGATTCCTTTTTCATAAGAGCATTGCATCTGAACAGAAAGGTTAGTGACTCAGCCTTGCTCCTGAAATTTTGCAATTCCCACCAAGAGTTGCAATGCAGTTCAGTTCTCATCTCCCAGAGTCAGAAATTGTTTCTTTTGAATCCAACTCGAAAAAAAAAAAAAAACTGATATACTTGGATTCTAAAGAGAAGGATATAGAGCATTTGAGCATGCCATTAAGAAAATGAAAGAGAAAGGAATGTATGAAGTCTCGAATTTTGATAAACTACAACAAAGGCAACCTGGCTTTTCATAAAATAATAAAGTTGCTTTCTATTGCCTGGGTGCAATTCATACTCTCCAAGGTAAATTAAGTCCTGAAGGTAAAATTTTGTGCAAGAAAATTTTTTCATTATAGAGTTGTGGAATAAGGCAGACTTCATTCCAATAATAATAAAAAAATTATTCAGAGGACATGTTTGATAATGTGTGGTCCCTGGACCTCTTGGACCAAACTGACCTAGCTTATTTGCTTAAAATATAGACTCCAGGACTAAAACTTAACAAATCTGACTCTATATAGGTAGGGCCCCAAGTGAAAAATAAATAAAAATAAGGACAGATAGAAAAGTCATTTATAAAGTAATTAAATGAGGTGAACACTATAAAGTTGGCAATTATTGAGCTCTCAATATTTCTTATTAATTACTGTCATTAATTATGCTCTTTGCCTCTCTTTTTGTACCCTACTACTTTCCTCCTTCAGGCTTTTTTCAGTATTTTTTCACATTTGCTCTTTAGAAAAAATGCCTTCAGCACTTCTACACTGTGGCAGGAACACAGACAATGGTCAAAGATTATCCCTGCCAGGAGCCGCATTTACAATTTAACTTCCATTAAACCCTAAGCTTCATTTCAGCCAAAGGAGTGAAGTACTAATGGTGCAATTTGAGTTAAATCAAGGAAAGGAGGTAATTGGAAGTAGGAATAATGTATAAAGTCTGTTCTATGGCTAGAGTATGTTGACTCACCATCCAGAGTACTTCAGCACCTGAAAGAGGAGAACTCTTGTCATAGGAATGGAATGAAATATGAAAAAATGTTATCTAAAGTATCTTAATAGAGATTATCTTATAGATATATTCCTTGGTGATTGCCATGTGATTTTTTTTTTGTTTAAATATTTGAAATGTTTGTAAATACAAGCACATGTCTCAGGAAAAAATAAAAAAGCAAACCCTTAAAACTCAGGACATTTAAAGACCCATTCACAACCCTGCAGTAGTGATTGTTTTGGAACATAAAGGAAGTGTGTTTGAAACTCCTTATAAGATTGGAAATGCATATCAAGGCTTATGTTGTTGGCCTTTTAGTCTTGGTGGTGGTCGGGTTCAACAGGTGTTTATATTGCTTAAGACAGCTCTACTCACCTTTCTGTTTTAGTCATTCTCTGTATGCCCAGCACCTAACTTAGGATAAGTGTGTAGAAAGGGCCAGGTACCTGTTTCATTAAAGCTCAAAAGTGTGTTTTATGTGTCTCATTCAAAAATGATAATTAATGCCACTTCTGAGTACTCTATTTTTTAGTTTAGTTTTATTTACAAAAATTAGCTAATTTCAGGTGTACAGCAAAGTGATTCATTTACATATACATATTCTTTTCCATATTCTTTTCCCTTATGGGCTATTCCAAAATATTGAGTATAGTTTCCTATGGTGTAGAGTAGGTCCTTGTTGATTATCTATTTTGTGCATAATAGTATGAATATGTTAATCCCAAACTTCTAATTTATCCCTCTCCTCTTCCCCCTCTGGTCTGTGGGTCTGTTTCTATTTTGTATGTAAGTTCACTTGTATCTTTTTACTTTTTTTAGATTTTACATTTAAGTGGTATCATATGGTATTTATCTTTCTCTGTTTGGATTGCTTCAGTTAATATGACAGTCTCTAAGTCCATTTCTGTCACTGAAAATGACATTTGTTCATACTTTTTTATGGCTGAATAATATTCCATTGCATACATATACAACACCATCATGTACTGTATCATTGATGAACATAAATACAAAAATCCTCAACAAAATACTAGCGATCTGAATCCAACAGTATATTTAAAAGCATCATACACCCTGATCAAGTGGGATTTATCCCAAGGATACAAGGATTTTTCACTATCCATAAATCCATCAGTGTGATATACCACACTAACAAACTGAAGAATAAAAGCTATGTGATCATCTCAATAGATACAGAAATACCTTTCAATTAAATTCAGCATCAATTTATAATAAAAACTCTCCAGAAAGTGGGCATAGATGGAACCTACCTCAACATAGTATGACAAACCCACAGCTAACATCATACTCAATGGTGAAAAACTAAAAGGATTTCCTCTAAGATCAGGAACAAGACCAGAATGTCCGCTCTCACCACTTTTATTCAACATAGTTTTGGGAGTCCTAGCCAGAGTGATCAGAGAAGCAAAAGAAATAAAAGGAATCTCAATTGGAAAAGAAAAAGTAGAAGCGTCACTGTTTGCAGATGACCTTACACTATATGTAGAAAATCCTAAAGATACTGTCAGGAAACTACAAGAGCTTATCCATGAACTCTGAGTACTTTAAATCAGAAAGTAAGAGCGAGTGAAGTGAGTGAATTCCCTCAGTCGTGTCCGACTCTTTGCAACCCCGTGGACTATAGTCCGTCAGGCTCCTCTTTCCATGGGATTCTCCAGGTAAGAGTACTGGAGCGGATTGCCATTTCCTTCTCCAGGGGATCTTCCCAACCCAGGGATCGAACCCAGGTCTCCCGCATTGCAGGCAGACACTTTAACCTCTGAGAGTATGGTTTAATGAAAACTGGTAAGGATAAGGAGGTCAAATTTCTAGTCTAGTTGACTAACTACTTCTCTAGAGTGCCTTATGTTTAAGCTTCATGGTTCAGCTAGCTCTCCTGTGATCTGCATGGGTGGACCCCTCTACACCTATGTTTAAAATTCCATTGGGCACTCTGACTTGAATTAAGCTATTACTGATTCTGTTGTCATAACTCCTAATTTTTTTTTCAAAGTTTAACTAGGTGCTTTTCAAATGCACCATATATTACGTTATTGACACTAATGGTTTTGTGATATTTTACCATTAATGACTATATCTTTCAAACCAAAGTAATCACAGTCTTTTATCAAATTTTATTTTTAGTAAATTAGAATATAGGGAAGTGCCTTTCATTCAGTCTTACAAATTCTCCTAACTGCTTTTTTACTTGTGCATCATGGTAAAAGCATTACCAATTGCTGTTAAAGCTATAAATGGTACAGTTGGTGAAAACATGTGTTTGCCCTCAGAACTATAAAAAAATCATATGACTTTGATCCAAATATGTCTTGCCATTAACTTATTTTGATGACTAGAGTAAGTTCATTGGGAATTGATTTAATTACAGGTATTATAGGAAATTAAGATTTATGTAGAAATAATGGCTTCTTCCCTCAGGAAGTTTATATTTCAGTATATTTAAGACTGAATATGTTTACTTACATAATTAATACTAACAATTTTTATTGAATTTACTTCATGCTACCAAGATGCATAATTTAACTTACTTAAGCCATACAACTAC
>SJYF01266409.1:3395010-3406988 GCA_006410515.1 Procapra przewalskii
GGATTATACTCAATTTAGAATTATTATAAAATACTGGCTATATTCCCTGTGCTGTACAAAATATTCTTGTTTCTTATTTATTTTATACCTAGTATTAGCAGTTTGTACCTCTTAATTCTTTTCCCATATCTTTCCCATCTCCCCCCCGCCACATCCTTTTCTCCACTGCATACCACCAGTGTGTTCTCTGCATCTATGAGTCTGTTTCCATGTATTATACTTGTTTATTTTACTTTTTTATATTCCACATGTAAGTGATAGCATGCAATAGTTGTCATTTATGTGACTCCCTTCACTAAGCATTACCATGCAGTTCCATCCATGATGTTGCTGTTGTTCAGTTGCTAAGTTGTGTCTAACTCTTTCTGACATCTTGGACTGCAGCATGCCAGGCTCCTCTGTTCTCCACTGTCTCCTGGAGTTTGCTCAAATTCTTGTCCGTTGAGTCAGTGATGCGATTTAACTATCTCATCCTCTACCACCCATTCTCCTTTGCCTTGAATCTTTCCCAGCATCAGGGTCTTCTCTAATGAGTTAGCTCTTTGCATCAAGTACCCAAGTATTGGAGCTTCAACTTCAGTGACAGTCCTTTCAATGAATATTCAGGGTTGATTTACTTTAGAATTGACTAGTTTGATCTCCTTGCAGTCTGAGGGACTCTCAGAAGTCTTCTTCAGCAGCATAGTTTGAAAGCATCAGTTCTTCAGTGTTCAGCATTCTTTGTGTTCCAACTCTCACATCTATACACGTCTAATAGAAAATACATAGCTTTGACTATATAGGCTTTTGTCAGCCAAATGAAATCCCTGCTTTTTAATACACTGTCTAGGTTTGTCATAGCTTTCCTTCCAGGGTGCAAGCATCTTTTAATTTTCATGGCTGCCGTCACCATCTGCAGTGATTCTGGAGCCCAAGAAAATAAAATATGTCACTGTTTCCACACTTTTCCCCATTCTATTTGCTGTGAAGTGATGGGACTGCATGCCGTGATCTTAGTTTTTTGAATGATGAGCCACTTTTTCACTCTCCACTCTCCTCTTTCACCCTCATCAAGAAACTCTTTAGTTCCTCTTCACTTTCTCCCATTAGAGTGGTATCATCTGAATATCTGAAGTTGTTGATATTTCTCCTGTAAAGCTCTTACATATTGTTACAATAGCAAAGTTTAATTCTTTCTTGTTGCTGAGTAATATTCCCCTGTAAATGTTTACCACGTCTTCTTTATACATTTATCTGTTGATGGACACATGTTGCTTCCATATCTTGGCAATTGTAAGTAATGCTGCTGTAAATATTGAGGGTGCATCTATCTTTCTGAATTAGAGTAAAACTTTACCTTAACTGTAAATATCAATAATCAGGATAATAATGGCCAGTAATCATTAAGCCAGTATGCTAATTGCTTTGCAAGCATTTTCTCTAGTTCTCAGAACAAAATGAAAAATACAAGTGGCATTCTTCACTTTTCTTAGAGAAGCTAGGCTTTGGAAGAAGGCAGTATCTGAATGAAAACCCATTTGTTTGACCATGTGCATTTCCAAGATAACAGGTTTATTTTACTTATTTCTGAATAATAAATTACCCTAAAGCTTAGCAGTTTAAAACAGCAGGCAAATATTATCTAATAATTCCTCAGAGTCAGGAATCACAAGTGGCTGAGCTGGGTGATTCTGGCTCAGGGTTTTTCATGGGATTGTGGTCAGATTGTTCAACACTATGGTGTTGCCTCCGGACTCAGCTGGCAACAACCTGCGTATAAGCTCACCCACAGAGCTGTGACAGGTTCCTCGCAGTGATCCTGCTGGACTAAGGGCCTCAGTTTCTCTGGTTGCCGGCTGGAGGCTTCCCTCAGTTCCTTACCACATGAGTTGTTCCACGGGATAGCTCATGACATGATGGAGCAAGGAAACTGAAGAAGTGAAGGGGACACAGATGGACAGAGAAAAGACAGCAAGAGTACATCCAAGACAGAGGCCTCGATCTCTTCATAACCTAATCCTGTCACTCTGTTCTAAAAGTGCATCTCTCAACCTAGCCCACACTCCATGAGAAGAGAATTAAAGCCCCACCATTTGTGGGTAAGAATATCAAAGAGTTAGTGGCTATAACTTTAAAATTACCACAGCATGCTTATTCTCTCTTGAAAAAAAAAGAACTCTAGAAAAGAAGGATGCTGGACTTAGCTTGGCTGAATGTGGGTCATATCAGATAGTTATTTAGTTTTCAGTACCTTCCACATGTCATGTATTTCATCTTTGGGGTGAACATTTAAAAATTCTATTTAAAGAGCAGTCCTTTTCTCAAGAATATAATCAATAGTTTAGAAAACAGAAGATTTGCTTAAGTATCAGTCAAGGCTTTAGGCATTATTTGAGCTGTTTTCCTATATAGCAAGATGGAGATGTTTTATTCCATTTTAGAAGCCCCAACTGTTAGTTCTTCAGCCTGCACTAATGAAGTCACTTTCAGTTCTTGTTTATATGAGTTATTTTGCATAGACATTTAGAGGCGAATAAGAGTCAAAAGTTCACTTTATTAATACACACACACACACACACACATACAGCCCTTCCATTCTATTCAAGTGCATGTTTCTTTTTTTAATTTAAATTTTTTTATTGGAATATAGTTGCTTTACAATGTTGTGTCAGTTTCTACTGCATAACCATGTGATCAGCTATGTGTATCCATATACCCCTCCCTCTTGAGCCTCCCTCCCACCCACGCCACCCTTCTAGATCATCACAGAGCTCGGAACTGAGCTCTCTGTGATATATAACCTCTCTTTCTCCTATGAGTTCACAAGTCCATTCTCTTAAGCCTGCACCTTTATTCCTGCCCTGCAAATAGGTTCATCAGTATCATTTTTCTAGAATCCATATCTATGCACTAATATACGATATTTGTTTTTCTCTTCCTTTTTTAAAAAATACGCAGATTCCACTTTGCCAAAGAAGAGGCTAATGATTTACACTTAATGGCTTCAAATTATTTGTGTGTGTGTGTGTATGTATATATATATGTAAATATATAAACAGTCTAAGAAATAAAAATGACCTTTCAATGTTCATAGCTATTCAAAAGTAAATTATTTTTATTTGTAATATAGAGAAAAATAGGATTGCTAATAACTTAGTAAATTGAATTATTTGTGGTTTTCCTCAAATAACATCATTTCAGATTAGCATTTCTATAGTGTGTTCAGTCTCTAAGTCACATCCTACTCTTTGTGACCCCGTGAACTGCAGCCCGCAGGCTCCTCTGTCCATGGGACTTTCCAGGCAAGGATACTGGAGTGGGTTGTCATTTCCTTCTCCAGAGGATCTTCCCTACCCAGGGATCAAAGTTGTGTCTCTTATGTCTCCTGCATTGGCAGGCAGATTCGCTACCACTGTGCCACCTAGGAAGCCAATTTCCGGTTAGAGTACTGAGACCCCTCCAGAGTGTCCTTGAGGTCAGAGCTCCATTCCTAATACCAAGACTTTATTTGCCGTCTTCACTTTCATTCTTTCAAAATGTACAGTCATGTTTTCCAGAGGCCACATGAAGCACGTTATCACAACCACTAAAGGCAAAAGCAAACATGAGAATCCAGCTAATTTCTGTTAAGCCAGTCATTAAAGAGATCTCTAAAAATATGAAGCAATGCCATTCTTCTCAATAATAAAAAGTATTATAATGATTCATAATAATATTATTTATATTGACATGTAATAGAATCATTACTATTACTTTAAATGAATTGATGATTTTTTAGATGTCTCAGTGTCACTTTCTAACATGATAAGTATCTTGGTAAGACCCCACAAACAAAAGTTTTGGGGAGGTCTCAGTCATTTTTCAGGGTACAAAGGGATTCTGAGATCAGAAATTTGAGGATGGCTGTTTTAGAAGAACAGCTTTATTTTTCAGCTATAGAATCTAAGTTCCAAAGAGCATATGGTGTGCCCAAAATTCTACAGCTCATATGTAGCAGCACTGGAATGGAAATCCAGGTAGATCTCCTGATTTGGGTTATGCCATATGGCTCAGCCTATAATATTCGTAAAACAAGAAGGAGATGATCTAAAGCAATGCCCAACTATGAATATGAATGTTAACCTGAAAATACAGGTACAGATTCCATTCTATAAAGAAAAATGTTTGCTGTTCTATTTTCTCCAGGACCTAGTGTTTTCCATTAGCTGTTGCTACCTACCAAGCTACCCCACAAACCTAGTGAACTGAAACAAGTACTGTTTATGGTTGCTCAGGAGGCTGCAGGTCAGCTGGGAGGCTCTGCTGCTCTGAGCCGGGCTCAGCCTGCATGTTTGGTCCTCACATGCTCACTGCTGTGATGGGGTGGGTGGGTCACATGTCGCTCATTCTCCATGGATTATCCAAGTGCTATTCTCATGGAGACAGCAGGATTCCAGTAGAGCCAGGGGAAACTGCCAAGCCTCCAGCAGCCCAAGCTCAGTACTGGCTCACCTTTGCTCCTCTGATTAAAGCAAGTGGCAAGGACAGCTCAAATTCAAGATGTAGGGAGATACTTCACTCGCTCGTGAAAGGAGCTGCAGTGTTGTGGTGCAGAGGAGCATGGACACAGTGAGAGGAATAATTACAGATGTATTTCCATAATATTTCAGAATAATTTCAAAATAACAGCATCGAGTAGTATTATGAGGTACTAAATATAGTCATAGGAATTGGACTCAAGTCTACAGAGGATTTAGTTCAAATCTCATTTCTGATATTTGAGCACTTACCCTCTTTAAATTGTAGCTCCTTCTGTAAAATGGGGATAGTAACAGTTTCTACCTCAAAGGGCTTAAATGAGATGATGCTTGTGAAGCACTTGGCTTCACACAGGAAATGCTTTTAAAATATCATCCAGTACCGTGCATTCATTCAGCTCAAAGGATTCTTCCTGACCCTCCCCCAGACGAAACAGCAATGCCATGTTGATGGGTGTATGCCTGCAGAGCAGCTTGTGTGCCAGTCAGCCCCAGAGGCCTCCCTCCTGCTCTTCACGTAAGCCCTGTCATTCGACACAATTCTATTTCATCTCAGCAAATGTACTAAATATCTGGTATTTGCCACCTTTCTGCTCCAAGCCATCGTTAAACAAATTTGAGAAATGTGTGTTCTCTGTTTAAATAAGAAGCCACAGATGAGTATAGGAGGTGGATTCCTCGATAGATACCATTTAAATTATACAGAGTTCTAACAGAAGAGATTATGCGGGCACAGAAGGAGTTCCATATATGGAGTTTGAGAGCAGTGCTTTTTTGGTTTTTTTTGGTTTGTTTTTTAGTCAGGACACATGCTAATAATTCATATCACAGCTCAGCCACTCTTTTAGATCAAAAATTCTTCTGCAAGCCCATCCTGACATCCTTAAATGTGCACATCCTCAGCTGACCTTCCATCACAAAGAAAGTACATGGAAGAACAGATTAAGATGGAGAAGCTCTGCCAACTTCCAGCATCCGTAAGCAAGGCCTGCACTTCCTCTGCCATCCCTGCTTAGAAAGCAGATGGGCTGGTGTAATAGTTGATGGCATTTTATTGTACAGCTGTGCATATCTACTAAGCCATTCAATTGGCCTTGTTACATTTAAACATCTTCCATTATCACTCTTGAGTTAACAAACACTTCGGTGTGACCATATCCCTTTTTCACCAGGGAACATTATTCCATTTGAGCAAGAGGTACTGGCTGCTTCTGGAAACTATTGTGGCAAATTGGTTTCCAAATTCTATCAGCCCAGAGAAAGTCATAACCAGAGGGCCATGGCCACTCTAAGAATAATTTTCTTCAGCAAAGAATGACGGTATATATTAAAAGTCAGCAACGTCAGGAAGTTTCTTTCAACATAGGGCCTTTGCTTGAACTTGGTACTCCCTTTTATGATCTGGTACCATGGAGCACTGAATATTCATTGAAAGGACTGATGCTGAAGCTCCAATACTTTGGCCACCTGATGCTAAAAACTGACTCATTGGAAAAAGACCCTGATGCTGGGAAGACTGAAGGCACAAAGGGACAAGAGAAGACGAGATGCTTGGATGGCATCACCGACTCAATGGACATGAGTTTGAGCAAGCTCAGGGAGATGGTGAGGGACAAGGAGGCCTGACGTGCTGCAAACCACGAAGTCACAAAGAATGGGACACCGCTCAGTGATCGAACAACAATCAGGAACACTACCGTTTTAATGATTTTGAGGCTGGTACATGGGAGTAATATGTCCCCAAACATAAACAGTGTGCAGGTTTGCAGTTCTTTCATCTTGCAGTTAAGTAAATGGCATCCGTTCATCACTACTCTCAAAGGGAGCAGGGATCTGGTGGGCCACAGCTAATGGATAGCATGTGTGTGTGTGCTAGGTCAGTTCGGTTGCGTCTGACTCTTTGTGATCCCAAGGACTGTAGCCCACCAGGCTCCTCTGTCCATGGGATTCTCTTGGCAAGAATATTGGAGTGGGTTGCCATTTCCTTCTCCAGGCGATCTTCCTGATCCGGGGATGGAAGCTGTGTCTCTTATATCTCCTGCATTGGCAAGCGGATTGTTTACCACTAGCACCACCTGGGAAGCCATGTCGCATGTCAACATTTGATTCAGAATTTTTGTACACAGGCCACCCTTAGTAAAATACATATTAAGGAGGAGACGTGCTAGAGAGATATCAGACATGGTTCTTCAGCCTCCAGGTTAGTCTGCTGACTAAGACCAACACATCCGCAGATCCTCTGTTGCAAAGCTGGTGATGACGAAAATGAATAAGGATTCTAGCACATTGCCGTGGAAAACCTCAGGGGAAAAAATAAAAGAATCCCCACTGAAGGAAGATGAGACTGTGTCTTGAGAAAGGCAGAAGTTGAAATGGGCCCTGAAAGTATGCAGAAATGTGATGTGAAAGATAAAGCTATTGCAAGTAACTTCATAATTTGAACCAAGGCTAGGCAGTCAAAGTGTTACTCATGACCATGGGCAGAAGACCAGCTTTAAAAGAGGTAGACATATAACAAATGAGGCTACAATAAGCAGTTTTGAATGCCTGACTAAGAATTTGCATTTAATTCTGAACCTGCTGGGAAGGCCATCAAGAAATTCTCCATATTTTTTTAATCTGCTTTTTAAGGCATAGAATAAGCATCATCAACTTCTTTGTAAACAAAGGAATAATAGCAGCATGTTCAGTGTAGATTAGAGGAAGGGGTAACACCTAAAAGGTTGTTGACTAGTACATTGAGGAATATAAATAAAAGATGCAAAGATCTAATGCAAGAGTAGAATAGCATTAAATATTTAAATAAAACTTGAATGAATATAAATTTGCAGAAAGCCTTTAGATGTAGCCCCATCTTCCTTTCTCTTCTATTATTGCATTATTGGTGAGCATACGTCATAGATTATTAAAGAAAACCAGACCTTGAATAGTGGTGGCATCAGAAATATCACCTCTTGTCCCTTATAAGAGAGGAAGAACTGGGAGAAGATACTTTAATTTTGGAGCTTATAAAAACTTAATGCAGAAGAAACTTTGTTCTTCTCTGGGTCAGGATAGATACCAGACCTGCCTTTCCTGACTCCCATGGCAAAGTAAATGAAATTTTCTCCATAAAAACTCCTACTCAGTTGCTATCCAAAGGATGGTCCATGAACAAACAGCATCATTTCTACCTAGGATTTGTTTGAACTACAGAATCTCAGGCTCTATGTTCTTAATCAGTGTTTGCATTTTAGCAAGATTTCCAAGTGACTTCTGTGCATACTAAATTTGAGAAGCACCAGCTTTTTTTTTTTTTAGCTAAAAGTTCTCTTTTCTGTATTGCTTCAGGATTTAGGGCTCATGCATATGGAAAAGTCAGGGTTGGGTGATGGAGAGGAATCCTAGTAACCATAACCCAGTCAAGTTCTCCTTTCAAGACAGAATCATTTTAAGAGTTTAAGGCAGTGTCTGACACAGAAGGCCTTGTAAACCACAGCTACTGTTATGATTGTTGTGGCTGTTTTTGCCTATTATTATTTTCAATTGCTTTTCATGTCTGAAATATTATTTTAATTGCTTTAACTTTCCAATCACAGGGAAGCTTAAGAAACACTTCACGGAGCTAAACTGGCAGAAAGACCTACCAGTTCACCCTGCTCCATACAGAGAGAGTAAATACTGAGTTTTTCATTGAAATCCAATAAAGAAATGATCTTTAAAGTACAATATCTGATATTTTGCTTGATTATGATTGGTTTCCTATTCTCTTACATCATACGATTTGAATTTGAAAATGATAGTAACAAAAAACTCAGTTACCTCTGATGTGGGACAGATTCTGGGTCATGACTTGATGATGTCCTTACTAAGGTGCCATTAGGTAATCAAGTCTGACCCATCCTAGGCCAATTATTTGAGGCTGCTCGAGGCCTAGAAATGATTTGGCAGCAGAACATTTGTGTCTGGCAGTCCATCTTAAAGAGCAGAGTAAAGAATAAGGTGCAATTAAGGAGTCAGAGCAATCACTCAGAGTGTCTTGGGAACACTTTCATTGCTGAATTTGAAGAGCTCTGGCTGACAAGTGAGTTTCTCTCTCTCTCCCTCTTGAAAGATCCCTGTAACTTTAATTGATTGTACTCAGTTGCACCTTTGCACTTAACGTGCAGGCCTCTGCGTGGAGTAGAGTCCATTCTGATCATGGACTGACAGACTTCTAATCATGGTCACTGAGTTAGTCATGAAAAGAATGTTTGCATTCTTGTTCTCATTCTAAATGGTAGTACAGTTGACCCTTGAACAACACAGATGTTAGGGGCCCACCCATCAACACAATTGAAAATCCCCTTCTAATTTATAGTCGGCTCTCCATATCCACAGTTCTGCATCCTCAGTTCCACATCCATGGATTCAGCCAACTATGGACCATGTAGTACTGTAGTATTTCCTGTTGAAAAAAAATCCATCTACAAATGGACCTATTCAGTTCAAACCATGTTGTTTAAAGGTCGGCTGTACTATGTAGCTGTTGCTGTGTTGAATCAATGGAGACAGAATATAGATAACTACCTGAGAACATTTAACAGTCCAATTGGCAAAGTTAAAGTAAGTATCAGGAGAATAATAAATCGTTTTAATTTTCCACTAGGAAAAAAATAGCACCATTGATAATTCAGTTAATTCTTCTAAATGTTCTCATCAGCCTCCAGTGTTTAATATCTTGATACAGGTTTGTATTTTTGGCATATTAATATCCTTATAAAATGTAATATTTACTTAGTAGATAACAAAATAAATATGTAAACTATAACTAAAATGAGGAAAAAGCTTAAGTGCCATGTTATGTAGTTAGATACGTAAGAGTTGTGAGACTCTATTCAGCTATTTCATAAATGTTTTTAAAATGGTATATTTTCCTCCTTAGATCTCATTTAATTAGCACATACATTTACCAATATCTATCATTCACGTCTACATGCTGCTGTTGCTGCTAAGTCGCTTCAGTCTTGTCCGACTCTGTGTGACCCCATAGACGGCAGCCCAACAGGCTACCCCATCCCTGGGATTCTCCAGGCAAGAACACTGGAGTGGGTTGCCATTGCCTTCTCCAATGCATGAAAGTGGAAAGTGAAAGTGAAGTCAGTCAGTCGTGTCTGAATCTTCTCGACCCCATGGACTGCAGCCTACCTGGCTCCTCCGTCCATGGGATTTTCCAGACAAGAGTACTGGAGTGGGGTGCCATTGCCTTCTCCGTAGATCTACAAATGAACATATTTGTCCTTCCTGATCAGAGTTTAGTAACATTTCATGCAGTTTTAACACCTCCTAGATAAATTTCAATAAATTTGTGTTTTGGTTTATCCGTAGGCCATCTGAATTGATGTGGGCTATGTTTTAATGATAACAATTCAATTTAATCACTCAGTTTCAAGAATGCCATGAATAAAATATAAAAGATGAATTTGATTTGCAAGACACTAATGAAGAACATCAGTGCATCTCGTCCTTCTGAAATCTTTTAAAAGATATCTAATTATTTTTTACTCATTATGAAAGCTGTAAAGTCAGGTCTTCTGTATTTGCATATGTTTTCTTTTATTTTTTAATCATGTTGAGAGACTGCTAAATATTCCTTCAGAGAAAATTCAAAGAAAGAAAGAAAACGAGGTCTGCTTTCAGCTAATCTGCACAGTATACTGAGCTGGCTTTTGAACTGGACCACCCTGGCACTGTTATGGATTGTTGTTCTTTCATCTACAAAAATCAGTGATGCAGGAGTTTAGATTTGCTTTCCATTTGCAGCATTCTATACTTGGTTAACCCAAAATGAAGGCAAGAAGGTTGGGTTTTTAAGCCAGCAGTAGCCAAGGAGTATATATAATATACTGCTCCATTTTGTCAGGTTCCATAATCTTAGACACCAAAATAACCTTCAAATGTTTTGACTATCACTTTGGATAGTCCTATAAATGTCACTGAACAGCTAAGTTTTCTCACTGTGAAAATGCTTATATGTTTTTATGAAATAGCAAAATGGCATGTAACTAAATACACGTTTTTGTTTAAATAATTCTTATTTAAAAAGAAAATATTAGTTAAATTTTTGAGCACTATCTACCAGGTACTTTTCTAAAGTGTTTTACAAGGAACAGTTTATTGTTCCTGCTTAACAACTCTGTGACATAGATATTACTATTATTATCTCAATTTTCATATGAGAAAATCGAGGGTCAAGAGAGGATAGGTAACTTCAGTTCAGTTCAATTCAGTCACTTAGTCGTGTCCGACTCTTAGCAAACCCATGGACGGCAGCATGCCAGGCTTCTCTGTCCATCACCAACTCCCAGAGCTTGCTCAAACTCCTGTCCATCAAGTCAGTGATGCCATCCAACCATCTCATCCTCTGTCATCCCCTTCTCTTCCTGCCTTCAGTCTTGCCCAGTATCAGGGTCTTTTCCAATGAGTCAATTCTTCACATCAGGAGGCCAAAGTATTGGAGTTTCAGTTTCAGCATCAGTCCTTCCAATGAATATTCAGGACTGATTTCCTCTAGGATGAACTGGTTGGATCTTGCAGCCCAAGGGACTCTCAAGGGTCTTCTCCAACACCACACTTCAAAAGCATCAATTCTTCGGCACTCAGCTTTCTTTATGGTCCAACTCTCACATCCACACATGACTAC
The DNA here is from genome assembly GCA_006410515.1 of Procapra przewalskii. NCBI lineage: Eukaryota > Metazoa > Chordata > Mammalia > Artiodactyla > Bovidae > Procapra > Procapra przewalskii. Next base: position 3,406,168 of record SJYF01266409.1, read on the forward strand.
TGGAAAAACCATAGCCTTGACTAGATGGACCTTTGTCAGTAATGTTTCTGCTTTGTAATATGCTATCTAGTTTGATCATAGCTCTTTTCCCAAGGAGTAAGTGTCTTTTAATTTCATGGCTGCAGTCACCATCTGCAGTGATTTTGGAACCCAAGAAAATAAAGTTTCTCACTGTTTCCCCATCTATTTGCCATGAAGTAAAGGGACTGGATGCCATGATCTTAGTTCTTTGAATGTTGAGTTTTAAGCCAGCTTTTTCATTCTTCTCTTTCACTTTCAAGAGGCTCTTTACTTCTTTGCTTTCTGCCATAAGGATGGTGCCATCTGCATATCTGAGGTTATTGATATTTCTCCTGGCAATCTTGATTGCATCTTGCCTGTCATGAAGATTGCATCTTCATCCAGCCTGGCATTTTGCATGATGTACTCTACATATAAGTTCAATAAACAGCCTTGACATACTCATTTCCCGATTTGGAACCAGTTTGTTGTTCCATGTCCAGTTCTAACTTTTGCTTCTTGACCTGCAATGCAGATTGCTCTGGAGGCTGATAAGGTGGTAACTTGCCCAACTAATATATAAGGAGAAATGTATAATGAAGATTTATCTATTATACTCAAGGGCTATGTTATCATCAGGAGACTTTTATTGAATTCACTCAGAAGATATTTATTTAAGGCCAGGTACTCTATGTGCCAGGTACTCTGCTAAAATCAAGAGACAGTTATGTCTCTTCACAATGCCAATCTGTATATACAACCATTGTTCAAATCCATATATATATATATATATATATATAATTGTTTTATTCAGTAATTGA
>SJYF01266410.1:24325-46467 GCA_006410515.1 Procapra przewalskii
AGCCAGACCGACCAGTCAGGAACCGACACGGAGCCCCTGAACACCAATCATCGCTGAGCCTGCGTTTTCTTCCTCATATGGGAATCCCTCCCGGCCCAGGCTATGAAACCCCTTCCCCACCTCTCCCACCTCGCAGACTCCCTTTGTTCTCTCGCTTGCCCGCTCTTGGGAGTTCTGCCCGGGAGCGATCGCCCAATAAAGGCTTTTTTCTCTCCATCGGTCCGTAGAGGTGATTCCTTTCCCGCGGCGTTTTCTTACACTAGTTGTGTCTGAGCCACTTTCCCGTGGAGCAAGCGTGGTGCTGCTGGTGCTTGTGGTGACGAGGGAGACAATGGTGAACTGCCTCACCCCAAAAAATGCCGTTTTCGTGACTGGCTTGTGCCAACTAAACTAAACAATTCATTTAATTTTTATGCCTCAGACAAGTTTGCAATGTAAATAAGGTTTTCCCTACATTTTAGCAAAGGGTCTGTAAACCTAAGGAGTTCAAAGAATTTGATCATAAAATTAATCAAGTAATAACTAAGAAAATAATATAGATTGAAGTTATATAGAAATGATTGTTAACAGCATGGCAAGATTCAGATAACACTGATTGTGGGAGCCTAAAATTTGGCATCAAAGAAGGATGTAAACAAACCAAGATGATGATGTGATACTATTAAAAGCAGGCTTTAAAAGAAAGAAAACATTTTCACTACCACACAAAGGAATTGTAGTTTACTCAGGAAGTAGAGGATAAGTAACAATTGTCCAGCTGATAGAAACCCGTCCCCGGGTGACACAGAATACAGGGAGAGAGTCCCTTGATGGTGCCCAGGAGGAGAGCTGTTGCTCTTCCCTCTGAAGTGCTGTGATGCTTTCTCAGTTATCCTCCCAGGAGGGAGTGGCGCAGCAGCCTCAGGAAGGAAATATCTCTGGCTCTGAGGAGTCATCACAGGCATATTGCAGGCTGAAATGTGGAGAAGCTTCTTCTGTATCCATGATAGGCTTTCAAGAGAAGATGAAGGTGGAGCTGTGGAGCTGGGTGAGTCAACTGTCCTCATCCTTTCCTGATCCAGATAAAAGCCGATGCTTCTATTTGCTTTTGGGTGGGCACTTCTGCTGGCATTGTTGGGGAGGTGGCACAGGAGGGCATTTTTGCTGGCACTTTGGAGGTGGGCAAGGCTCGGGGTACTTTGGAGGTGGGCATGGCTCAGGGCACTTGGGAGGTGGGCAGGGCTCAGGGCACTTGGGTGGGCAGGGCTCAGGGCACTTGGGGGGGCACACTACTGGAGGTGGCTGGCAGGGCTGCTTGCACTGCTGCTGCTGATAAGACATCTTTCTGGAGTCTTAGAATCTGAAAGAAATTAAATGACAGTGTTCACAACAAGGAACTCCTACTGAGGGACATGGTAAAAGTTGTGTATTACCATCAGACAGACTCTCTCCAGTCTCTAAGAATGCCCTTTAAACTCTCCAACTTCTGTTAACAAATTTCTGGCTATTCCCTCCTTAGAAAATTGTTTCATTAGCTCATAGAAAGTCTTCTCTTTATCATACAATGTTTTAAAAAATATTTTTGTTTAAAAAACACAAGCAATTTTTTGTTTTGTTTTATTTTGTTTTCAGGAAAATAGCATTTTCAGGAAAAAACCATCACAAGTTCTAAAATCCTGGGCAAGCTCACAAGCAATTCTTATCTTTATTATCTTTCATGAGGTCCCAGAATAATAACTTGTGTACAGTGCAAAGGGTCATCAGGAAGGACACAGGACCTCATATCTTTTAAGATAAAGGCTTCTGAAATTACAGCAGAGAGACACCAGGAAGATACAAAAACAGAAAAAATACTTTTTTCTTTCCCTTTTCATGTCAAAGATTTCCTATTAATTTACAGTTCAATAGGGTAATTCAAACTATGTACCAGAAACTTAATAAATACAGTTTACTACTCTGCCCAAATTCCCATCCAGTGAAAGTGAAAAGTGAAATTCGCTCAGTAGTGTCTGACTCTTTGTGACCCCATGAACTGTAGCCTGCCAGGTTCCTCTGTCTATGGAATTCTCCAGGCAAGAATGCTGGAGTGGGCTGGTTTTCCCTTCTCCAGGGGATCTTCCTGACCCAGGGATGGAGCCCAGGTCTCTCACATTGCAGGCAGATTCTTTGCCATTTGAGCTACCAGGGAAACCCTTCCATCCGATAAGTACCATTAAACACTTGATCATAACTTTGGACCCACCAAATTTGCTGCCTCCAGCATAAATTCAATATCCTGGAGCCCAAGAACAAAGTAGAACTGAAGAATCAGACTCACCAGTTTTTCCAAAGTCTATCAGGACTTGAGTAGCAGGAGGATGGCAGTGATGCAGCAGAGGGCCTTTTTATTGGGGCTTGCTGCCCCTCCCAGGGGAAATGGAGCTACCAAAACTGGTCCAGTCATTTCCCAACCAAAATGCAAATCCATCCATAACTGGCCTGACAGGGGCTCTGAAAACAGGAAATATCCTGCTCCAGGATCTCCTCACTGGATTATGTTCTCATGACTCACAGAGTTCCTGCCTTAGCTCTCAGTTTCAGGGGTTTATGACAGAGGGAGGATTTGGAGAGTTCTCTAATTTGTACTCAAATGCTCCCTTTCTTGATTGCGGAATATGACTCTTTTCTATCTTTCACCTTCCATGAATTATAAAATTGCCTGTCTTGTTCCAGTACACACTAGGCTGCAAAGTGCCTGGCTACCTGGTGACAGTTTTCTCTTTACCTCCAGTCCTTCTTATAATGCTTTCCCCCCTGACCAACCGCCTGCTAATCTAAGTCTCCTTTCTTCTAAAATGGACTGAGGGCAGGTTGCAGATCATCTCACTAGCCATCCCATCATAACAGTAAAGTGTGACCTCCTGGATGCTCCTTTCACTGTTTTCCTCTTTGGAATAAAGGACATCAAGCAGGTCCAGTGACCTTTATAATTCTGTTTCAACTCTGTCCACAGGGAATTCACTAGGAGCTGAGTATCACCTACCATAATTTAGATGTTCTGGCACTTCAGACCTTAAGCCTGTAACCGAAAATAAGCTATTTGCTCATAATTCCCAACGTGATATTCTATCTGCTCTTACAGAATGTCTCCCAACTGACATTTTATTTTTTTATTTTTTATTTTTTTCAACTGACATTTTAAATCCTTCCACTTTTGAAGAAAGCTCAGAAAACAGTTCAAATTTTCTGGCTTCCTACCCCTTTGAAATTATTGGGAAACTTAATCTAATAAGCAATGTGATTCAAACAAGTAATTTTATATGAAAGTTAAAATACTTTATTAATAGTTTATTCATTAACACAAGTGGCCATTCATACATGACTCCTTAATTATTAATACTAATTGGATTTACTTTTGACCCACTTTTTAGATTTTTCATATTGGTCAAAGTGAAATATATATTAAATAAACATAAATATTTCCTGCTCTACTTTCTTCACACAGTTTGTCACTATGCTGGACACTACATTTGGTGGTTAATATGGGCTGACTTGACTGGTACAGGGTACCCAGATATTTGATCAAAGAGTATTTGGGGTGTTTCTCTAAAGATGTTTTGCGTGAGATTAATACTTAAATCAGTGGTCTGAGTAAAGGTGGCTGCCCTCTATAAAGTGGGTAGTCTTCATTTCATTCATTGAAAACCTAAATAGAGCAAGGCTATCCTCCAGGTAAGAACTAAAACCTCTGCCTGATGGCCTTCCACTACGGTTTTGGCTCTGCAGATTTTGAATTTGCCAACCTTCATAATCTCTCTCTCTCTTCCTCATTTTTATCTCTATGTTTCTTACTATACTGTAGTATATATTTTGTACATTTTACCTGCCTATTTATGTGTATGATTGCCTACATCCAATTAAATTAAAACTTCAAAAAGTTAGTATAAAGTGAATTTAAAGCAAAAGATATTGATAATATATAACACATTCAGTTCAGTTCAGTTCAGTCGCTCAGTTGTGTCTGACTCTTTGCGACCCCATGAATCACAGCACGCCAGGCCTCCCTGTTCATCACCATCTCCTGGAGTTCACTCAGACTCAAGTCCATTGAGTCCATGATGCCATCCAGCCATCTCATCCTCTGTCGTCCCCTTCTCCTCCTTCCCTAATCCCTCCCAGCATCAGAGTCTTTTCCAATGACTCAACTCTTCACATGAGGTGGCCAAAGTACTGGAGTTTCAGCTTTAGCATCATTCCTTCCAAAGAAATCCCAGGGTTGATCTTATGACAAATATAATGAGCATTTAGAGGATAACTAAAGTTCTGGAAACAATGAGCTAGTATGTTTTCCAACCTTGGCAAAAGATTTTATTTCTGCCTTTTCAGAGATTTTTATTGTTTAGTCACTAACGTGTGTCCAACTTTTTGTGGCCCCATGGACTATAGTCCTCCAGGCTCCTCTGTCCATGGGATTTTCCAGGCAAGAACACTAGAGTGGATTGCCGTTTCCTTCAGAGATTTAGTTTTCAACAATTCTATAGTTTCTCTGTTCTTTCCCTTTTTCTGTATTGTCCCATTAGACACGGAAGTTTTTCATTATAACCCATGGCTGGTTAGGCACCCTGTCTGTTCTAGGAATAAAGTTACAATGCTGGCTTTCTATTACTATGAAAGTGTGAAAGTGTTAGTTGCCCAGTCAGGTATGACTCTTTTGCAGCCCCATGGGCTGTAGCCCACAGAGCTCCTCTGTCCATAGAATTCTCCAGGCAAGAAGACTGGAGTGGGTAGCCATTCCCTCCATACATAGTTCTTCAGGCACTCTGTCCATCAGATCTAATCCCTTCAATCTTTTTGTCACTTCCACTGTATAATCATAAGAGATTTGATTTAGGTCAGGTTTGTAACATTGTACAGGAGGCAGTAATCAAGACCATCCCCAAGAAAAAGAAACGCAAAAATGCAAAATGGTTATCTGAGGAGGCCTTACAAATATCTGAGAAAAGAGAAGTGAAAGGCAAAAGAGAAAAGGAAAGACATACATTTGAATGCAGAGTTCCAAGGAATAGCAAGGAGAGATAAGAAAGCCTTTCTCAGTGATCAATGCAAGGAAATAGAGGAAAACAATAGAGTGGGAAAGATTAGAGATCTCTTCAAGAAAATTAGAGATGCCAAGGGAACATTTCATGCAAAGATGGGCTTGATAAAGGACAGAAATGGTATCGACCTAACAGAAGCAGAAGATATTAAGAAGAGGTGGCAAGAATACACAGAAAAGCTATACAAAAAAAACTTCATGACTCAGATAACCACAATGGTGTGATCATTCACTTAGAGCCAGACAGCATGGAATGTGAAGTGAAGTAGGCCTTAGGAAGCATCACTACAAAGCTAGTGGAGGTGATGGAATTCCAGCTGAGCTATTTCAAATCCTAAAAGATGATGCTGTGAAAGTGCTGCACTCACTATGCCAGCAAATTTGGAAAACTCATAAGACTGGAAAATGTCAGTTTTCATTCCAATCCCAAAGAAAGGCAATGCCAAAGAATGTTCAAACTATCACACAATTGCACACATCTCACATGCTAGCAAAATAATGCACACAATTCTCCAAGCCAGGCTTCAGCGGTACATGAACCATAGAATTCTCGATGTTAAAGCTGGATTTAGAAAAGGCAGAGCAACCAGAAATCAAATTGCCAATCTCCATTGGATCATAGAAAAAGCAAGAGAGTTCCAAAAAACTATCTATTTCTGAAACTATCTATTTCTGCTTTATTGAGTACACCAAAGCCTTTGACTGTGAGAATTACAACAAACTGTGGAAAATTCTTCAGACCACCTTATCTGACTCCTGAGAAATCTGTGTGCAGGTCAAGAAACAACAGTTAGAACTGGACATGGAACAACAGACTCGTCCCAAATAGGAAAATGAGTACATCAAGGCTGTATATTGTCACCCTGCTTATTTTACTTATATGCAGAGTACATCATATGAAATGCCTGGCTGGCTGAAGCACAAGGTGGAATCAAAATTGCTGGGAGAAATATCAATGACCTCAGGTACACAGATGACACCACCCTTACGGCAGAAAGCAAAGAAGAGCTAAAGAGCCTCTTGATGAAAGTGGAAGAGAAGAGTAAAGATGTTGGCTTAAAACTCAGCATTCAAAAAATGAAGATCATGGCATCAGGTCCCATCACTTCATGGACAATAGATGGGGAAACAATGGAAACAGTGACAGATTTTATTTCTCATGGCTCCAAAATCACTGCAGATGGTGACTACAGCCATGAAATTAAAAGATGCTTGCTCCTTGGAAGAAAAGCTATGACCAACCTAGAGAGCATACTAAAGTGCAGAGACATCACGGTGTCAACAAAGGTCCGTCTAGTCAAAGCTATGGTTTTGCAGTAGTCATGTATGGATGTGAAAAAGAAAGCTGAGCATTGAAGAACTGATACTTTTGACCTGTGGTGTTGGAGAAGACTCTTGAGTATCCACTGACTCACTGGAAAAGACCCTGGTGCTGGGAAAGATTGAAGGGAGGAGAAGGGGGCAACAGTGGATGAGATGGCTGGATGGCATCCCTGACTCAACAGACATGAGTCTGAGCAAGCTCCAAGAGCTGGTGATGGACAGGGAAGCCTCACTTGCTTCAGTCCATGGAGTCACAAATAGTCAGACACAACTGAGTGACTGAACCAAGCCATTCCCTTCTCCAGGGGGCCTTCCTGACCCAGGGATCAAACTGGATTTTGCAGGTAATTTCTTTACCATTTTAGCCACCACAGAAGTCCATTTTACTGTAGAATGTTGAAACACGTTTCTAATGAAATCAGGATAACCCATCTCTCCTCACCCCATCATCTCCTTAGACTACTGTACTGTACTTAAAATTCTTTTATCAGGAAATAAATCTTTTTATTCCATAATGAAATTTCAGATGTAAATTTCATGAAACCAAAAATAAATGTAAGATACCATTTAAGACTCACACCGTCACATAATAAGTGGTTGAGAGTAGATGTGGGAGGGAAGGAAAGGAGGAGAGAACCAAAGTTCTGAAATCTAGTTGGCATAGAAGTCTAGGTGGCATAGAAACTTAGGGCTGGTCTGATATATTTGCCTTCTTCTATCCTTTCCAAACATGTTTTAGGTCTTTAAAAGACAGTTATTTTTTAAAATTGTTTTAATGTTTATTCTCTATCTTTTCCTTCAACCTTCCAGACCCCTTTTACACTTTTTCCAGACCCATATTACACTTTTTCCAGACCCATATTACACTTTGCTCCCCAGTGTACACCTCTTAACTATCCAAGTTGGTGCATTGACATGTTGTCAATGCGTTAATGAATAGAACTTTCATATCTTTTTAAAAAGTGCTGACTAATTGTTGCCAATTAAATGTTTAAAGTGATGTTCCTAGATCTTCTTTCCTTGTCTTGATCAGGAATTTTTCAAGAATGTGGTCTGATAAATGGAAAAGGAGGAAGAATAGGAGAATGAGGAAGAGGAAGTGGAGATACTTGAAACCATAGTCACCAGCTATGCTCCAGCAAATAAAGTATCACTGAATCAACCCATCATCACATCAGTTAGACAGTTCCCTGAGCTGTCATTTCTCCTGTCAGTAAGGAAGAGATGTTGGCCAGGGCCATCCAGGGAGAGAGTCATCTCTCTATAGCACCTTCAGGATTGGTGTCTATAAACAGTATCATCAGCAGGTGGTTCATGTAAACTATTACAGTTGCCACTGTGTACTAAGTACCTGAGTGCAGTCAGAATACATGTTTTGTACTCAATATATGGGGACCCATCTAGTAGGATTAGACAGTAGTAGTCACACCTACCTGTGATTTCATCTCAGTTTGCCCTAAGGCTCTCTCATCTCAATGGTCCAATCCTCAGGGTAATTTGATGTGCCTACTTATTTAATCAGGGACTTCCCTGGTAGCTTAGATGGTAAAGTGTCTGTCTACAATGCGGGAGACCTGGGTTCGATCCCTGGGTTGGGAAGATCCCCTGGAGAAGGAAATGGCAATCCACTCCAGTACTACTGCCTGGAAAATCTCATGGACAGAGGAGCCTGGTAGGCTACAGTCCATGGGGTCGCAAAGAGTCGGACATGACTGAGCGACTTCACTTACTTATTTAATCTCATCAAAAATCCATCTTAAAAAAAAAACTCTGTTTCTTAGTTTTCCATCCATGACAAAAAAGGGTGATAATTGTATGACTACATTTTTTTCAGCCAACCAACTGCTGCGTTTTGTCATTTAAAACTCCAGACCTTTCTTCCATTCAGTCACCAGGGTTTATAGTTACATAGTTAGTGATCTACCTGCAGGGAGTCAAATGCCACATTGTTAGGTTGCCCTGTAGGGAGTATTTCCCAGAAATTCCAGCCCAAATAATATTTTTAGAATAGCTGTATCCTGGAAGATGAGTTAAAATTTACTGTCCTCTTACAATTCTGCTCAGTCATTAACAGTTGGTACAGTTCCTCATCATATTGTACAATCAAAAGGTCTTCCAGATGATGCCACTCAGATTTTAAAAATTCTGTTTAACCTTATAAGATTCCAAAAGCAGGAGTGGTCTCAGTCAACATACAACTTCACCTTCTTTGGTATCTGGTTGTTGTTGCTGTTTAGTTACTAAGTCGTATCTGATTTTGCAACCCCATGGACTGTAGCATGTCAGTCTCCTCTGTCCTCCACTATATCCCAGAGTTTAATCAAATTCATGTCCATTGAGTCGGTGATGCTACCATCTCATCCTCTGCTACCCCATTCTCTTTTTGCCTTCAATCTTTCCTAGCATCAGGATCTTTTCCAATGAGTCAGCTCTTCCGGTGGCAAAAGTTCAGCTTCAGCAACAGGCCTTCCAATGTATAGTCAGGGTTTATTTCCTTAGGATTGACTGGTTTAATCTCCTTGCAGTCCAAGGGACTCTCAAGAGTCTTCTCTAGTACCACAATTCAAAAGCATCAATCATTTGGCACTCAGCCTTTCTTATGGTCCAACTCTGACATCATACAAGACTCTGGAAAAACCATAGCTTTGACTACATGGACAACCTGGTGTAATTGGGCTAAGAAACAATATTATTTTTTGCTTTGAGCTGCATTAAAAGAACAGAAGTAATGTTGGGTTTCCCTCTATGCACAATCCATTTATTCATTCTTTTGTCCTCAGCTACTATATCTTCTTCTCTCCATTTGCCACTGATTTGAACCTAAACTTTTCCAACTTTGGAAGGAATGTGCCACTGTGCTGGTCCAGACTTCAAAGAAAAATACCAGTCTAGCAAGTACCTTCCCCTCTGTCCATTCTCATTTATACAGAGGACTAGTGCAAAGACTACACAATGCAGCTACATTCACTCTAAAGCTGAATTTTGCCAAATGGGTAAAGGCACAGTTCATCTAAGACGTTGGACCAAATGTTTCTTCTGAGATAAACAGAATCTTTGGGCAACCAGGTCTGAAGCATGCTGCTGCTTCCAGAAAATGTTACAGACCCCTGTATACTCCAAATTGGGCCTTGGATATCATTATAAATGAAGTGTGCCTAATTCTCTGAACTCATTCATAAAGCTTCAGACCTAATGGAAAGTGAAATCCAAACGACCATTGTTCAAGTAGCATGGGCCACGGTGGAATTTCATGAATAGGGAGATGACTCAGCAAACAAAGTAGCATGCCAAAATCATCCCCCTGCGAAAACTTTTGGAAGCATCAGGAGAAGGAAACACAAAAAAGACAGGTCAAGATCACCTTGTAACCTCTGGAATGTATATGTATCAAGATTATGTGACAGAATAAATCACAGCAAGGTCTTTTTTGTCTCACATCTTAGAGTAATGAAATAAAAACAAAAATAAACATATGGGGTATATTTAAAAGCCTTTGCTCAGCAAAGGAAACCATAAACAAAATGAAAAGACAACTCTCAGAATGGGAGGAAATATTTGCAAATGAGGCAACCAACATGGCATTAATTTCCAAAACATACAAACAGCTCTTAGAACTCAGTATCAAAATAGTAAACAACCTAATCAAAAATTGGGTGGAAGATCCAAATAGATATCACTCAAAAAAAAAAAAATACATATAGATGGCCAAAAAGCACATGAAAAGATGCTCAACATCACTAATACTTAAAGAAATGCTGATCAAAGCTACAATGATACAAAGCTATGAAAGCTATCATCTCCCACTGGTCAAATCAGGCATCATAAGAAAATCTACAAACAATAAATGCTAGACAGGGTGTAGAGAGAAGGGAACCCTCTTTCACTGTTTGTGGGAATGTAAACTGGTACAGCCACTATGGAGAATAGTATAGAGGTTCCTTAAAAAATAACTAAAAATGTAAACACGGTATGACTCAGCAGTCCCATTCCTTGGGCATATACTTGGAAAAAACTATAAATTGAAAACATGAATGCATGCCAAAGTTCATTACAGCACTATTTACTGTAGCCAAGGTATAGAAGTAACATAAATGTCCATCAACAGAGGAATGGATAAAGAAGATGTGGTATATAAATACAATGCAATATTACTCAGCATAAAAAGAATGAAATAATGTCATTTGCAACAACATGAATGGACCTAGAGATTTTCATACTGAGTGAAGGAAGTCTGACCAAAAAAAAGCCAAATATCATTTGATACTGTTTATATGTGGAATCTGAAAAAGGGGTACAAATGAACTTGTTTACAAAACAGAAGTAAAAAACAAACTTACGATTACTTGAGAGTAAGGAGGGGGGAGGATTAAATTGGGAGATTGGAATAGATATATACACATTACTTTTAAATATGTATATATATAAATATATATGTGGAGGATAAATGCTTTACTATGTTATATTGGTTTCTGCTGAATCAGTCATAAGTATACATGTGTCCCCTCCCTCTTGAGCCTCCCTGCCATCACCCACCCTCCGTCCTATCCCTCTAGGCTGTCACAGAGCACTGGGCTGAGCACCCTGTGTTGTATGCCAGCTCCCCCTTGGTTACCTATCTTATGCACTGTAGTGTACATATGTCAATGCTGCTGCTGCTGCAGCTGCTAAGTCCGACTCTGTGCGATCCCATAGACGGCAGCCCACCAGGCTCCCCCGTCCCTGGGATTCTCCAGGCAAGAACACTGGAGTGGGTTGCCATTTCCTTCTCCAACGCATGAAAGTAAAAAGTGAAAGTGAAGTCACTCAGTCGTGTCCGACCCTCAGTGACCCCATGGACTGCAGCCTTCCAGGCTCCTCCATCCATGGGATTTTCCAGGCAAGAGTACTGGAGTGGGGTGCCATTGCCTTCTCCGATGTCAATGCTACCCACTCAATTAGTCCCACCCTCTCCTTTCCCTGCTGTGTCCCTAAGTCCATTCTATATAAAAAATAGATAACTGAAAAGGACCTACTGTATAGCACAGGGAAATCTACTCAGTGCTCTCCGTAATGGCCTATATGGGAAAAGAATCTATAAAAAGAGTGTACACGAGTGTACACACACACACACCACACACACACACACACACCAGTTATATGATTCACTTTGCTGTATACCTGAAAATAACACAAGACTGCAAATCAACTATACTCCAATAAAAATTTAAAAACAGAATATGAGTCAGAAAGGCTTTACAGAGTGTGTCAAAATAGAAGAATCACTTCAAGAAACTAGAACCACCCTGATCATTACTATTATTTGTAGTTAGAAGGGGGCAGACAAAGAAGGACTTGAGTAGAAGGGTTAATTACATGAGGCCCATGTGTCAGATCATATGAGCATGTAGCTGCTTATAATCAAATGCCTCCGTATGTGGGTATCTGTAAAGCAAAGATTAGTGAAGAAAACCAGAATATCAGGTTCAAGAAAGTAGGAATGATGTTTTAAAATTTTTTTGTTTTTACTTTACAGGATAATTACTTTAGAATATTGTGATGGTTTTTGCCATACATCAACATAAATCCACATTATGTATACATATGTCCCCTCCCTCTTGAGCCCCTCTCTCACTTCCCCCCAGTCCCACCCCTCTAGGTTGTCAGAGAGCACTGGCTTTGAGTTCCCTGCGTCATGCGCTGAACTCCCATTGGCTTTCTATTTTACATGATAATGCATATGTTTCAATGTTATTCTCTCATATCATCCCACCCACTCCTTCCCCCACTGTGAAAGACAAATATCATATATTAACACATATGTATGGAATCTAGAATAGTACAGATGATCCTACATGAAAGACAGCAAAGGAGACACATTTAGGAGTGATGTTTTTTGGAATAAACTGGAATCTTGGAGGCAGTGCACATGGGCTTGGAGGTGGCTTGGAACAAACAGAACTCAGTCCACTGCCAGAGAAGAAATCTGCTCCAGGTATGGCTGCCTGAGCGACAGGCTCTGACCTCTACTACAAATAGCTATTGCCATTCCAAGGATGCCCCCTAAATGTAATCTCTTTCTCTCTCTCTCTCTCTCACACACACACACACACACACACACACACACACACACACACACACATCTCTATAGAAACCCATGGCACCAGAATTAGACAGATGTCATCTATACCAACTCTTTTCTAACTGCAAGTCTATTCATTACGGGACAGCAAAGAATGGGGCACAGTCAGCCAGTGACACCAACATCCAGAGTGTGCTTAAAAGTGTTTTAATAGAGGTAGAAAGGGAAAGAGGTATTTCTTCAAATCCAGGTTCTCCCCTCAGATAAACCCCAAGCAACTGAGAACCAGTAAAGCTGCTAAGGCCTCTTGCAGAACTCAGAGCTCAAAGGACTGTTCAGAGTAAGGAAAACCTCATAGCACATATTTTTAGGATGCAAACAAGAGAGGCTGTGACTCAGGGAGAGAAAATACTCATTGCAAGATCTACAAAATGAAGACAGCGAAACAAAAGGGGAGAAGGTGTTCAATATCTGAAGGTTGGTTCCTCAAAGGCATAGCTGTGGACCACGTTACTTCTGGTTGTCCTTCTGGTTTGGGCCTGGAATGACCACTGAGGGGCATGCCTCAGGCACCTTGGTATTTCTAGGCTGAGGGAGGTTGGTGCAGACTGGCTCCGGATCTTTGATGGGACGTGGCTCTGGAAGTGTGGCATAGCCTTGCTCGGGAACCTTGGTGTTGTCCAGTTGTGGAACCTTTGGAAGGCATGGCTCCTCAATTATGGGAACAAATGTTTCCTGAGGTGGAGGTGGTGGCTGGCAGGGCTGTTTCACCTGCTGCTGCTCAGGCTCAGGGGGTGGGGTGAAGGGCTGTTTCTGCTGGTAGGAACTCATGCTTTAAAGAAGGCTGGACCTAGAGACAGAAAAGCAGATTTAGTAGTTAAAACGAAGGATGAAGCCAAGTCTAATGACAAATATCTTAATTTCATGCCCCTTAAGAAAGAAAAGCTTCTCTTCTCTTTATTTTTGTTTCCTTGAATTTGAGAATCAAAGGAAACTTTAAGGATTCCTGTACACTTTCAAGAGGAGAAGTTTAAAGGTGGCTTATTTTGCTCCTATGGGAGTGGAACCTTTCTCTTTGCTTCCTTTCTTCCTGGTCCCCCCCCCACCCCGAAAACCTACATTAGCCACATAACATAACTTCAGGTTCCTATGATTGATTGAAGCCCTCGGTTTACAATCAATTGAAAAAGTGATAAAGTTCAAAATCTGCTGTCTGCCCTCTCATATCCCTCACATAGAGTGCCTCAGTTCTCACAGGAAAACCCATAAGCCCACACAATTCCATCTACGAGCCTCTGTGCACATTGTGCTGGTTTCTGGAAGTCTTTCCATTCTGCTGTTGCTTGTCCATACACGCCCACCCCTCACGGCTCTCCTCCCAGATCCCAAGTCATCTTTCTCATTCTGACTCAGACAATACCTGCCTCATCCTCTCTATTCTATGTGCAGTATTTTTTGGTAAATTACTCTTATGTATTACATTCTCTGATGGATCATAGGTTCAAGGAGTAAAGAAAAACGTATCTTTTATACATCCAAAGTGCCAATTCAGTGCCCTCCGTTTTGCAGAGTCTAAAAATTAATGAGAGAATATTAAAATGTCACTAAAATTGCCCTGAAACATGAGCTGTAGTCTATATCCTCCTGCCAACTGAACAGATGGTCAACAGAAACTATTCCCCTTTTCTGACCCCAAATTCCACAGCTGTAATCTAAGTGAGAAATCAGAAAGATCTAGAGTCACCTTAAACATAAATTACTTTGCATTTAAAATAAATATATCACATCATGGCAAAGAGATCTTAATCAAAATACAATATCATTGGGCAAATATTAAGAAAACCCATGTGAGGAGTCTCACCTGATGTGAAGAAATGTTGGAGTTGTCTGGTCTCCTGGGTCTGGTGAGAAATCTCTGGCCAGCTGGCATTTTATATAGAATATGAGCCTTGCCTTAAGGAGGTGGGATTTGGGGTGCTAAACTGTCTTCATTCCAGCTTTAGTAGTGAAAATCTCTGGCTTAACATTTTGTGGGGCACTTATTGTTTGATGGCGATGTCCCTTTTCTTGATGGGTCTGTTCTCACTGTCTACCATTTGTAGTGTGGTTGCTATGGGAAACAGGGTTCTTGGGTGGTGATAAGTTAAATCAGAGAGAAGTTCCAGGCTCCTGGGACCAGAAATAACCATGCCTGCTTAACAGGACCCTAATATTTTTAGTTCAAATTAATTTTGTTGAGCATTTTAATTTCCTAAGTGAATGTGGAGATGAACAATAGGCACTATTGTGTCTCCTGGGAGGACATGGAAATGGTGGTAGTAAGTGAAGCATCTGATATTCTGTCTCTTAGTAGATCCAAATCTAGGAAAGAAAAGGAAAAGTTAAAATGTCCACTTTGGAAATGCTTCCCTCTGAAGGGCCTTAAGATGCTGCATTGACCACTCTGTGCATATTACTGGGGATGGAAAGTTAAGACTGGATCTGTCCAGCATGTTGGAACAGCCCTAAGACCTAATTCTCATGGGATGTTTCTTCTCTGTGGGCAACAAAGAATGAACCAGCCACATCCTCTGATCAGGATAAGGTGAAACAGAGGTCACTAACCCAGGGTTGACCTCAATGCACAATCTCTTACTAGGTGTGGCCCTTAGGAAATTCAAACATTCTTAAAATTCAGGTATGTGGATGGCTCCTCCCTTCCCACTGCTTTACCTCTCTTATCTCACACTAACCTGAGTGCCAAGCACAGCCGCCACGGGGATCTCCTTTCATTAGTTCTCCAAAGCTCTGATTACACTTTAGCTTCATCCATTGTCTGGTAGATGCTCAGTCAATGTGCAATTATTGTTTTCCTTCATAGATGCATATGTTCACAGAAGAGAGGGAGGAAGGAAAGATTGAAGGAAAGAGGGAGAGAAGAAGGGAGCGAAAGAAGAAAGGGAGAAATGAAGGAAGAAGGAAAGAAGGGGAGAGAGAGAGAGAAAGAGAAGAAAGTATTATTTTAGAAAGATGTACATGAACTGCTTGAGTGCACGCTAAGTTGCTTCACTTGTGTCCGACTCTTTGAGCCCCTATGGACTCAAAGTATTCTTGACTCAAAGTATTCTTGGCAAGAATACTGGAATGGGTTGCTATTCTCTCCCCACCCCCGGGGATCTTCCTGACCCAGGGATCGAAACTGCATCTCTGCATCTCTTACAGTGGCAGGCAGGTTCTTCACCACTAGCCCCGCCTGGGAATCCCATGAACTGCTTGAACAACCATAATAAGGTGACTTCTTAGAAGTGATTCACTATCTTATGACAGGCTTAACAGTATGAGTTGAGAAGGTGTGGGTTCGTCATGCTCTGGCCCTGCTTCCTTCCCCACCCATGTCCTTCCCTCTCAGCAACTGTTTGACCAGCCATGACCTTCTAAGGTGGTGCCACTGTCATTGTCACATCTAAGCTCTAGTCTCTGGTGTCACTTCAGGTCTCCTCTCGGGTTTGTCCAGGTCCCTCCCTTTCCTAAAACCACCTCTCAGAGCCCTTGACACAGGAATCTTTGCCTAGATCCTGCTGCTCTCCCTGGATTCTTATTTCCAGAGAAACTGCTTCCTGCTCCTCTGCATGAATCTGGGTCTTCCTCATGTCCTAAATTGATCATTGACTTTGGTTCGAGAAGAAATTCCTTTCTCATTCCCTGACTCCCTTCCCTGGTGGGCTCTCTCTTGCTCTGTCCTAATCCATGCCTTTTCACCTTAACAAAAGCCTCTCAGGCATCAGCCACTAGCCCCACACTGTTGTTTCTGTTTGGATAAGCATATTTGCTGGCTTGGTGTTGACGCGCTTTCTATCCTTCAGAGAAGTTTGGTTTCTTCACCAGTGCTGTGTGCATTAAGGAAACTGACCCCCGTAGAGTCACATTGTTAGAGGAAACACACAGTGATTGGCCAAAAACAACCCAGAAATTAATCCCATCACCATAAGACCCAAGACTCACAGCCACGTGGCAGAGCAATCCTCCTGGATTCCCTTACCCTCTTGCTTTCCACCTGGGTGCCCCACTCCCAATAACATCTCTTGCTTTGTCTCCCCAATATCATCTCTGGTGTTATCACATGCTTCATTTATAAATATTAGACAAGAGCCCACTTTCAGGCCCTGGAAGGGGTCCCCTTTCTTGCAACAGTATTGCTTCTGATGGTGATGCACTTAAATGTGTATTAATTTTTTTAAACACCATTCTTGTAGAGAAGGGGAACAGAAGCAAATATAGAAAAAACCTAGTGAAAATGTGTTCTTTTTTCATTTTCCCAGTACCCCTCAACTTCCCCACCTCCAGAGGCACCTTGATCTTTTCCACTGGACCACTTTCCAGGGGCAGAAGGCCGCAATTCTTTCCATATCAATGGCCTGGGTCTTGCTTGGGACTGTCATATGGGTAGTTTGGGGCACTTTAAACACTCTTCAAATCTTCTGGTCTTGCCTCTTCCCAGCCAAGAGCATATGAAATTCCCACACATCCCCTTGGGTGCTGCCTTTCTTTTCTTGATCCTAGTTTCCAGAATGCCACAACATGAGATGTCTGTGGGAATTTTTGATGCATTTGTAGAAATGCAGGCTTGAATAGTTAATGCTTCACAGCCACACCTTACCACTGGAATGCATGTGTTGATAGACAACGCTTCTCCCTTTCATTCCCAGAGAAAACCCTTCTGAAACACATTTTTTTTCACATTTAATATGCATAACTAAATATGAGTTTGGATGTGTGCAAACACCTGTAATATCATCTCTACAGAAGAGAGACATATCCAACACTTCCAATGTGTTCCCCACTCACCATTTTGAGTGTGTTCCCCACTCACACTATTTTGTGGTGAGAAATTTATGTATTCTCTTAAATTGTAAGTACACTATACCATATTGTTAAGTAGAGTTATTATGCTGGAGAACAGATTTCTAGATTTTAATCATATAGCATAACTGAAACACTGAATGACAATGCTCCATTTGCCCTACTACTTCACCCATAGAAAACACTATTATACTCTGCTTCTATGAGTCTGTTTTAAATGCCTTCTATAAATGGAATCATATGGTATTTGTCCTCATGTAACTGGCTTATTTCACTTAGCATAATGTTCTCCAGGTTCATCCATGTTGTTGAGAATGGGCAGGTTACTTTCATTTCAAAGGGCAACTAGTATCCCATTTTGTTTAGGTCCATATTTTCTCTGTCTATTAATCTGCTAATGGACAATTGTATTGTTTCCATATCTTGACTACTATAAATAGTGCTAAAAGGACATGGGTGTGTAGCTACCTCCTGGAGATGATGATCTAAATTCTTTTGGATCAGTTCAGTTCAGTTACTCAGTTGTGTCCAACTTTTTGTGACCCCATGGACTGCAGCATGTCAGGCTTCCTTGTCCTTCACTAACTCCCAGAGCTTGCTCAAACTCATGTCCATGGTTGGTGATGCCATCCAACCAACTCATATTCTCTTATCCCCTTCTCTTCCTGCCTTCAATCTTTCCCAGCATCAGGGTCTTTACCAATGAGTCAGTTCTTTGCATTAAGTGGCCAAAGCATCAGAGCTTCAGCTTCAGCATCAGTACTTTCAATGAACAGTCAGAACTGATTTCCT
This sequence comes from Procapra przewalskii, assembly GCA_006410515.1. Classification (NCBI taxonomy): domain Eukaryota; kingdom Metazoa; phylum Chordata; class Mammalia; order Artiodactyla; family Bovidae; genus Procapra; species Procapra przewalskii. The sequence continues at coordinate 42,391 of SJYF01266410.1, forward strand.
TTAGGATGGACTGGTTTGATCTCCTTGAAATCCACAGGACTCTCAAGAGTCTCCTCCAACACTACAGTTCAAAAACATCAACTCTTCGGTGCTCACCTTTCTTTATTGTCAAACTCTCACACCATACATGACAACTGCAAAAACCATAGCCTTCACTAGATGTGCCTTTGTTGGTAAAGTAATGTCTCTGCTTTTTAATATGCTGTCTAGTTTGGCCATAGCTTTTCTTCCAAGGAGCAACTGTTTTTTAATTTCATGGCTGCAGTTACCATCTGCAGTGATTTTGAAGCCTCCCCAAAACAAAAGCCTATCATTGTTTCCATTGTTTCCCCATCCATTTGCCATGAAGTGGTGGGATTAGATGCCGTGTTTTCAGTTTGATGAATGTTGAGTATTACACCAACTTTTTCACTCTCATCTTTCATTTTCATCAAGAGGCCCTTTAGTTATTCTGCACTTTCTGTAATAAGGGTGGTGTCATCTGTGTATCTTAGGTTATTGATATTTCTCCTTGCAATCTTGATTCAGCTTGTGCTTCATCCAGCCTGGCATTTCACATGATGTACTCTGCATATAAGTTAAATAAGTAGGGTGACAATATATAGACTTGATGTACTCCTTTTCTGATATGGAACTAGTCTGTTGTTCCATGTCCAGTTCTAAAAGTTACTTCTTGACCTGCATACAGATTTCTCAGGAGGCAGGTGACGTGGTCTGGTATTCCCATCTCTTGAAGAATTTCCCACAGTTTGTGGTGATTCACGCAGTCAAAGGCTTTTTGGCATAGTCAATAAAGCAGAAGTAGATGTGATTTTTTTGGAATTCTCTTGCTTTCTTGATGATCCAGTGGATTTTGGCAATTTGATCTCTGGTTCCTCTGTCCATAAATCCAGCTTGAACATCTGGAAGTTCATGGCTCATGTACTGTTGAAGCCTGGCTTGGAGAATTTTGAGCATTATTTTGCTAGTGTGTGAGATGAATGCAGTTGTGCAGTAGTTTGAACATTCTTTGGCATTGCCTTTCTTTGGGATTGGAATGAAAACTGACCTTTTCCAGTCCTGTGGCCATTTCTGAGTTTTCCAAATTTTCTGGCATATTGAGTGCAGCACTTTCACATCATCATCTTTAAGGATTTGAAATAGCTCAACTGGTATTCCATCACTTCCACTAGCTTTGTTCATAGTGATGCTTCCTAAGGCTCACTTGACTTCACATTCCAGGATATCTGGCTCTAGGTGAGTGTGAGTTATCACACCATCGTGATTATCTGGGTCATGAAGATCTTTTCTTCTGTGTGCTCTTGCCACTTCTTCTTAATATCTTCTGCTTCTGTTAGGTACCTACCATTTCTCTCCTTTATCGCGTCCATCTTTGTGTAAAATGTTCCCTTGGTGTCTCTCATCTTCTTGAAGAGATCTCTAGTCTTTCCCATTCTGTTGTTTTTCTCTATTTCTTTGTATTGATCACTGAAGAAGGATTTCTTATTTCTCTTTGCTATTCATTGGAACTCTGCATTCAGATGGGTGTATTTCTCCTTTTCTCCTTTTGCCTTTTCTCTCTCTCTTGCCTTTCACTTCTCTTTTTTCAGCTATTTGTAAGGCCTCCTCAGACAACCATTTTGCCTCTTTGCATTTCTTTTTCTTGGGGATGGTCTTGATCATGCCTCCTGTACCATGTCATGAACCTCTGTCTATAGTTCTTCAGGCACTCTGTCTCTCAGATCTAATTCCTGGAATCTATTTCTCACTTCCACTGTATAATCATAAGGGATTTGATTTAGGTCATACCTGAATGGTCTAGTGGTTTTCCCTGCTTCATTCAATTTAAGTCTGAATTTGACAGTAATGAGCTCATGATCTGAGCCATAGTCAGCTCCTGGTCTTGTTTTTCTTGACTATATAGAGCTTTTCTGTCTTTAGCTGCAAAGAATATAATCCATTTGATTTCAATATTGACCATCTGGTATGTCTATGTGTAGAATCTTCTCTTGTGTTTTTGGAAGACGGTGTTTGCTATGACCAGTGCATTCTCTTGGCAAAATTCTGTTAGCCTTGCCCTGCTTCCTTTTGTACTCCAAGGCCAGATTTGCCTATTACTCCATGTGTATCTCTTGACTTCCAACTTTTGCATTCCAGCCGCCTATAATGAAGAGGACATCTTTTTTAAGTGTTAGTTCTAGAAAGTCTTGTAGGTTTTCTTAGTACCATTCAACTTCAGCTTCTTTAGCATTAGTGGTTGGGGCATAGACTTGGATTACTGTGATATGGAATGGTTTGCCTTGGAAACAAACAGAAATCATTCTTTCTTTCTTGAGACTGCACCCAAGTACTGCATTTCAGGCTCTTTTATTGACTACGAGGGTTGCACCATTTCTTCTAAGTGATTCTTGCTCACAGTGGTAGATAAAATGGTCATCTGAGTTAAATTCTCCCATTCCAGTCCATTTTAGTTCACTGATTCCTAAAATGTCAGTGTTCACTCTTGCCATCTGCTGTTTGACCTCTTCCAATTTACCTTGATTCATGGACCTAACATTCCAGGTTCATATGCAATATTGTTCTTTACAGCATCAGACTTTACTTCCATCACCCGTCACGTTCACAACTGGGTGTTGTTTTTGCTTGGCTCCATCTCTTCATTGTTTCTGGAGTTATTTTTCCACTCTTCCCCAGTAGTATATTAGGCACCTACCGACCTGGGGAGTTCATCTTTCAGTATCATATCTTTTTGCCTTTTTATACTCTTCATGGGGTTCTCAAGGCAAGAGTACTGAAGTGGTTTGTCATTCCCTTCTGGAGTGGACCATGTTTTGTCAGAACTCTCCACATGACCTTTCCTTCTTGGGTATGGTTCCTCCTACATAGCATGGTTCATAGTTTCACTGAGTTAGACAAAGCTGTGAGCCATGTGATCAGTTTGATTAGTTTTCTGTGATTGTGGTTTTTATTCTGTCTGCCCTCATGGAAGAGGCTTGTGGAAGCTTCCTGATGGGAAAAAATGACTGTGGGGGAAACTGGGTCCTGTTCTGATCGGTGGGGCCATGTACAGTAAATCTTTAATCCAGTTTTTAAAAAGATGGCAGAGTAGAAGTTCATGTGCTCATCTTCTCCTGCAAGAACTCTGAAAGAACTCCAAAAGTAAAACTCACTGCTGAACAACCACTGACAAGAGAATGTTGGCTCCCCCCCAAAAAGGATGTCCCATGTACAAGAACAAAAGAGAAGCCCCAACAAGATGGTAAGAGAGGCAATATTGCATGTAGAATCATACCCCATACCTGCTAGAGATGTTTGGAGGGTTCAAACAAAACCTTGTGTGCACCAGGAGACCCTACAGAGACTGTCAGACCTGCCTTTGAGTGTTTGAGTGTCTCTTGTAGAGATATGCCTCCACAGTGGCCTGCTACAGGGTCAGGGGCTCTTGGGTGCAGCAGACCTGGGTGTGGCATAAGCCCTTTTGGAGGAGGTCACCATTAACCCCACACAGAGCTGCCAGAACTTATACATGACTGGGGAAACAGACTCACAGAGGGCACAAACACAACCTTGTGTGCACCAGGACCCATGAGAAAGGAGCAGTGACCCTACAAGAGACTGACACAGACTTGCCTGTGAGTGTCTAGGAGTATCCGGCAGGGGCATGGGTTGGTGGTGGCCTGCTGCAGGGTTGGGGGCACTGAGTGCAGCATTGTGTGCATGGGACCTTTCGAAGGAGGCCATTATCTTCATTATCTGCCATTATCTGCCATTATCTTCATTACCTCCATCTTAGTTTGTTCTCAGGACAAACAACAGGGAGAGAACGCAGCCCTGCCCATCAACAGAAAATTTGATTAAATTCTTTGGATATATTCCCACAAATGTGAAGTCAAATCATATGGTAGCTCTATTTTTGTTTTTCTGAGATATCTCTATACTTTTTCCATAGTTTATTTTACATTCCCACCAATAATGTATAAGGATTCTAATTTCTCCTCAAACTCAACACTTATCCTTTATTCTTTTAATAATATCCATTTGGAACCACAAAAGAGCCAGAATTACCAGAAATAATCTTGAGAAAAAAAAAAAAAAAAA
>SJYF01266410.1:63740-80838 GCA_006410515.1 Procapra przewalskii
CCCCCGGCCCCGTACAGTTCAGGCTCGGATGGTTAAAGGAAAACAAAGTCTCTATAACACCCAGTACCCCCATCTATAAAAGAGGAGGAGGAGGGGAAACACCGGACCTAGGTGTTTAGAAGCCTCCTGGATGCTTCGGCACAGGAGGCAAGAGAAGCAGTGGTTGCCGGCATGAATGCTGAGCTGGAGAGAGCGTGAAGTCCTAGTGCTGGAGAGCCTCTACCCAGCCCAGTCTCCAGGGAGCAAGAGAGACGCGGAATATGGAAGGGACGCGGTCCAGGCAAGAAGCTTCTTTCTTCATTGGGATGTGGCTGATTTACAATGGTGTGCTAATTTCAGTGTGTTAGTCACTCAGTTCCATCCCACTCACTGTGACCCCATAGCCCGCCAGGAGTGTTAGTTTGAGTTATGTGGCAAAGTGAATCAGTAATACATATATCCACTTTTTTTTTTTTTCCAGATTCTTTCCCCATGTAGAACGGTAACTGACTTCTGAGTAGAGCTCTCTGTGCTATTCAGTAGATGATTATTAGGTATCTATTTTATATACAGTAGTGTGTATACGTCAATCTCAGTCTCCCAGTTTACCCTTCCCCATCATCTCCTTTCCCCCCTGGTAACAAAAGTTTGTTTTCTGTTTCTGTGACTCTATTTATATTTTTATAGATAAGTTCATCTGTAACATTTTAAAAAGATTTCTCATACAAATGATATCATATGATATTTGTCTTTTCTTTCTTACTTGCTTCCTTCATGACAACCTCTAGGTCCATCCATGTTGCTGCAAATGGCATCATTTTGTTCATTTTTATAACTGGGTGATATTTCATTGCCTATATCTGTCTATATACATTGTATATATCTATATCTATCTCTCTATATAGATTTTCTATATTCTGTATTCAGATGTTCTATATTCACTCTTCTGTTGATGAACATCTAGGTTGCTTTCATGTCTTGGCTATCATGAATAGTTCTTTGTGGCTTCTTTAGTGGAAGAATCAGATAGAAACCTGTCTTCCTAAGAACAGAGTTCTTTCCCCTCCTTCTTTTCTTTCCCCTGAAGGGATGGATAAAAATTTAAATCTGGCTTCTTTTACTAGAGGTAGGAAGAAAGAAAGGGCCAAGGCTTAGTGTCTGGCCCAGTTGTTATGTTCCTGTTAGTCAGATGACCTTGAGCAAGTTACCAAACCTTTCTGCACTTCAACACCCTATTTTTTTATAACAGGAACTTTAGTTGTATTTCACAAGATTACTGTAAAGATTAACCGAAATGATGCTTCAAACACTATTAGGATGAATGGATGTTGTACGTAGTCATTCTTGCTAATTTTCCTGTTTCCTTTCACTTCAAATCTCATGAATCTTTTTTCTCTTGTCTGTGTGTTTTTCCTTTTCTTCTCTCAGTGTGTGTGTGTGTGTGAAAGAGAGAGAAGGGACCCAAGGACAGGGTGCCCTTCTAGAGTGGGACCACATGCTCGGGCTTTATGGATGCTTCATCTCCTCTCATTTTTTCTATGACATTGTCAGATGTACATGTTTGTCAGATTGTATACAAGTTATTGGATAGTGGCAATGACCACACAGTCCATACTTTATTCAAGTTGGAGTGCAGGGGGTGGCTAAAGTTGGTAATCATGCAATGATGTGGACATGCCCTAGGTAAGGAAATGGAGGCAGAAAAATGTAAAGGAACTCTCCCAAGAGGTCGTAAAAGTCGGATGTGCCAGGACACAGTCCCTTAGCAACTTTGCCATATTGCTTCTCAATACATGTGGGATATTCTATATGCTGGAGAGCTACTCTCAGAAGGAGGAGAGGGAGGATAGGACAAGGAATAGGACAAGGAGAAGAAGAGGGAGCGGACAGAGGAGGGGGAATCCTGGTCGGGTCCTGACATTCTCACACAGCTGAACAAGCATTTGCCTCTCTGTTGCCTTTTCTAGACAGAGTTTTCCTATCTTGAAACAGCAGTAGGATAGGGTATAGACGATCAAAGACATACACAGAGAGAAAGAGAGGCTACTGAGTTTTGAAATGGAATCAGGGATGGTTCAGATTTATATTATAGATAAATGCTCCCCCACTGATCACTCATTGCCTCTTGGGCTGTTGAAGGAGCAGACTGATAACCACATGACTAAGCATCTTTGGACAGAGAGTCCAAAACCCTGCTGGAGGTGACTGCTGTTTGTGGTGGCTGGTTCCCTCTTGTTTGTTCAGCTGTGCCTGCTTCATCACTGATCCACCTCTACAGAAAACACCTCCAGAGTGCAGAATGGCTTCTAGATGTCACAGATTTGAGGAGTCTTCCATGGTGGCCCAGTGGCTAAGACTCTCCTCTCCCATTGCGTGGGCCCAGTTTCAATTCCTGGTCAGGGAACTAGATCCCAATGCTGCAACTAAAGATCTCATGCACCACAACTAAGACCTGACACAACCAAATAAATAAATATTTTTTAAAAAAAACAACAGTAAATTATAAAATACAGATCACAGATTTGAAAACATAAAGTCTTGTGTTCAAGTTCTAGCTCTGCTCCTTACTAGCTGTGTGTGTGTATGAGAGAGAGAGAGAGATTGGAAAAGTTTCTTAATAATAATAGCTCCTATTTGATTAGGGCTTCCCTGGTGGCTCAGTGGTGAAAATCTGCTTGCCAATGCAGGAGACCCATGAGACCCTGGGTTCAGTTCCTGAGTTGGGAAGATCCCTTGGAGAAGACATGGCATCTACACAGTGTTAGACTTTGTTCTAGGCACTTGACACTAATCCCCACAATGTCACTGCTAGGAGTAGGTCATGAAAACCATTCTACAGATGTGGAAGCTGAAGCACAGAGAATGTCCCCTGCCCAAGTTTGCGTGGTAAATAGGTGGAAGGGCCAAGAAGCAAATTTAGCATTGTGACTTTGAGCCTTAATCAACCTCAATTTATCTTACCAATAAGTTAGGAACAATAAGATTTGCTTCCAGAGCTACTATTCAGTGAGATTATATATGTAAAGTGACTATTGTAGTGAGTGTCGCACAGCAGATAGATTCTAGATATCAAGTACATTGCTTCTCCTGAGAGTGTGAGGTACATCTGTTGTTAGAAACTCATCTCCAGTGACTCAGAACATTCCATAATTGTCTTGATTTGTGGAGTAGTCAGCCATTTATTTAACACATAGTTGCTGAATGACAACCACATGTCAAGCATGGAGTCCCAACCTATATGAAGTCTGGTAGAGAAACAGGCAGTCTTCTGTGAGCTTCTGGGACTCAGTACCCATCAGTGAGGAATGTTCCCCTAACTGACCCAAGCATAAGAGTCACTTGGGGTGCTTGTTAAAATACAGCAGCAACCTATTCATTTTCATGTAATACGAGTAGCCAGAGGACGCCTGGGGATCTGTATTTCTAAAGTGCTCCTTGGGTGGTTTTTGTGATCAGATCAGTTGGGAAATACTAGATTCTAAACCCAATGATTTTTCTTCCTTGAATGAAATGGACATTATCTGGTATCTTTAAAAATATACCTATGGACTCCATCTGAGATTTATTTAATCAGTCAATTTAAAAAAAAGTCTTCAGAGGCAAGTAGGTTTGAAAATCATTGCTCCAACAGAATATTTCAACTCTTAGGACTTTAATGCAGACAAGGATCCCCAGTCCATAACTCCTTCAGGTGGAAGGAGGTACAGGATGGTGCTAATTTACTGGGGCCCTTGTTGATGTTGATGTTGATGTAACTAGATGCCTGTGGATGTGACTGTTTGGCCTAAGGATATTGGGAACCTTGGGAAGCAATTAAGTCCCATTCAAAGAAGGCTAAGTACTTCCACATACCCTTGAACCCCCACCTTCCCTCCCGGGAATCATCAAAAGACAGGCTCAGGCTGGTTTGCCTGGGCTGGTTTTGGACTCAGTGGCCTGGAGCAAGAGATGGTTCTGTGTCACCTGCGTGTATACTGTCACGCTCATGATAGTGAGAATTTTTGGTGGTGTAAGGGAAGCAAGACTTTACCTCTACCCATTTTAGGTTTTTATCTAGGACTCCTTTAAAAAAAATCAACAAGAGAAAATCATTTTATTAATGTGCACAACACACTTCACTCTAAAACAAAAAGTAACTCAAAGCTGTGGCCCAGGACTGTGGCTTGTATAGCATCTTCAACAAAGACCAATACATCTATAGAGAAACGACAGGACAAAGGGAAGCAATTTTAGGTTTCCAAGGGCAGCAGACTGTGGGAAGGTAAATAAATGGGCAGAAACTAATGGAGGAAGGTTGGTTTGCAGATTCTTCTCCTGCCATCTCTGGTCGGATGAGAGTCTATCTCCAGTACTAGAATTTATACCCTGCTTTTAGGCCAAAAGGGGCGGGGCAGGGGGTTGGATTTTTCTGTGTTTGCTGTTTCTTAATTGCCTTCAGCTTGAAATAATTTTTTATGTCAAAGAGGCGTATCTGGAGTGACATATTCTTATTTCCTTCAGTGGATTAGAGGTCTATGCCTCCCACCTCCAGGAAGCTTCTGGAAGGGCCAAATTATGAACTTTGGAGTCCCAAAGTCCTGAAAATTATAGCTTTTCACCTTCCTTCTTCCTCTGCCAATTCAAAATAAACCTTTATTTTTCAAAACCTAAAATGCACAGTTTTAGCTTTTTAAAAATATTTTCTGGTTCACTTTCACCTGAAATTGTCCATACATCTGACATTCTTTCTTTTTAAAAAACTCTTTATTGAATTTGTTACGATATTGCTTCTGTTTTATGTTTTTTTTTTGGGGGGGGGGGTGTTGGCCGTGAGACGTGTGGGATCTTAACTTCCTGACCAGGGTTTGAACCTGCACTTCCTGCATTGGAAGGTGAAGTCCTAACCACTGGCCTGCCAGGAAAGTCCCCTGACCTCTTTTTTCATTTGTTTATTCTCTCATTTTCTGGGCTTTGCCCATGCCCAGAACACGCGGACTTCACATATTAGATCAGCCGATCCACTCTTATGGGAATAGAGAGGGTGGGGTAGAAAATAGCACTTACAAAAGTACAAAGCACCCCTCACCCCAACTGTCCATGGGGTTTTCCAGGCAAGAATATGCCATTTCCTTCTCCAGGGGACCTTCCCGACTCAGGGATTGAACTCACATCTCCTGTGTCTCCTGCATTGCAGGCAGATTCTTTACTTGCTGAGCCGCTGAGGAAGCCCTACCCCAACGCATGGATCCACCTAATTGTTGGGCAGAAAGAAAACATTCAATTCAACTTCTCATTTCACGGACAAGGACCCAGGTTAAGGGACTTACTGAAAATCATAGGTCTATTTAGTAGCAGAGCCAAAACGAGGACCCCTGTCCCTTCTTTCCTGGATGCGAGGGCTCTCCATGCTGGGAAAGAGACAATTTACAATTAGCATAGATTCCTAAGCCAGAAAAGAGATTTCCATATGGCCACTGTCTAGGCAGAGGGGTATCCTTATACTAATGTTTTGGAGCTACCTTCCCCAGTTGTAAAAGATGGTTGTTAAGACCAGCCATTTATTGAGCATATACAATATCCAGTCAATTTATAGGTATTATCACCACAAAAATTCTGCAAATAAGTGTTATTAAACCATTACAGTTTTTCACATATGAGAAAAGTAAGTCTTGGGATCTAAGTGACTGGATGCAGCTGGACAGCTAAGAAACAAGAGATCCTGAGATTCATTGCTGTTCAGTCTGACTACAGAACCCATGTCCCTTTCTCCAAAGGAATTGTCAGAACATCTCCAAGGCAGATACCCATGCCTGGGCACTTGGCCTCTAAGGGGCTCTTGGCCAGAAGAGGCAGTGGCAGAGAATAGGAGCCAACCAGGTTTGTGTTCACCCAGCTGGGCAAGCAGATCAGGTAGGGCATTGTTTTGCTCTGGGGTGGAGAGAATTTTCCCGGCAAGTGGAGGAAGAGGGATAGCGAGAGAAAATGGCAATGAGCCTTCCCTCCATTTCATAGTATTTAGAGTTCTAAGTACACTTTCCTTTCTGCAGAAGAACAGAAATATTGTTTTAATCTTATTGATTTATTTTGAACAGGCTTTGAAGACATGATGGGAGAGGAAAGTAGTGAAGTACACACAGGAAAATTGGGTGGAAAAGCATTATTTTTCAAGTAAATTAAGGTTGGAAATCTAACCTATAGGGATGGTATGGGGAGGGAGGAGGGGGTGATTCAGGATGGGGAACGTGTGTATACTTGTGGTGGATTCATGTTGATGTATGGCAAAACCAATACAATATTGTAAAGTAATTAACCCCCAATTAAATAAATTTATATTAAAAAAATTGGAAGCAGGATATTATATGGAAAACTGTGTGTATGTTAAGTCGCTTCAGTTGTGTAAAGCAATTTGTGACTCCATGGACTGTAGCCAGCCAGGCTCCCTTGTCCATGGGATTCTCCAGGCAAGAGTACTGGAGTGGGTTCCCATTTCCTCTTGCAGGAGATCTTCCTGACCCAGGGATCAAACCTGCATCTCCTGCATTGCAGGCAGATTCTTTACCACTGAGCCACGAAGGAAGACCCGTATAGGAAACTGCACACAGTTCAGTGAAATTTCACAAAGTGGCTGCATCCGTTCACCTAGGACTCAGATAGACATGGCATTTGACCAGTTTCCCCTGCTACAGCCTTCCTCTCACCTTCTAGTCATTCTGACTCTGTAAATAGAACAATTCAATATGTGCTTTTAATGTCAGCATTCTTTCCCTCAAGGCTGTATTTATGGGATTTGCCCAGGCGATGTAGGGTAATGTGTCTCATGTCATTGTTTTGTAGCATCTCATTGTATGATTAAATGGGTATTTAGAATATTTTTGGCTTGGGCTTATTACAAATTCTGCTGCTATGAGCATCTTCATACATGTGCTTTAGTGTCATATGTATACATTTCTGTTATGTATACCCTAAAGAACGAACTTGCTGGGATGAGATGTGTATGCTCAGTGTTAGAAAGTACTGTGCAATAGTTTTTCAAAGTGGCTGTTACATGCAGGCGCCCATCAACAGTGTATGGGAGTTCTGATTTATTCGTTTCTTATGAGAACCTAGTATTGTCTGTGTTTTTAATTTTAGCTAATGTGTTAGATTGTGAAAAGAAATGCAAAAAAAATCAAAATGGCTGTCTGGGAGGCCTTTCAAATAGCTGTGGAATGAAGAGAAGTGAAAAGCAAAGGAGAAAAGGAAAGATATAAACATCTGAATGCAGAGTTTCAAAGAATAGCAAGAAGAGACAAGAAAGCCTTCTTCAGCGATCAATGCAAAGAAATAGAGGAAAACAATAGAATGGGAAAGACTAGAGATCTCTTCAAGAAAATTAGAGATACCAAGGGAACATTTCATGCAAAGATAAAGGACAGAAATGGTATGGACCTAACAGAAGCAGAAGATATTAAGAAGAGGTGGCAAGGATACACAGACGAACTGTACACAAAAGACCTTCATGACCCAGATAATCACGATGGTGTGATCATTTGCACTCACCTAGAGCCAGACAGCCTAGAATGTGAAGTCAAGTGGGCCTTAGGAAGCATCACTACGAACAAAGCTAGTGGAGGTGATGGAATTCCAGTTGAGCTATTTCAAATTCTGAAAGATGATGCCATGAAAGTGTTGCACTCAATATGCCAGCAAATTTGGAAAAGTCAGCAGTGGCCACAGGACTGGAAAATGTCAGTTTTCATTCCAATCCCAAAGAAAGGCAATGCCAAAGAATGCTCGAACTACCACACAATGGCACTCATCTCACATGCTAGCAAAGTAATGCTCAAAATTCTCCAAGCCAGGAGAACCATGAACTTCCAGATGTTCAAGCTGGTTTTAGAAAAGGCAGAGGAACCAGAGATCAAACTGTCAACATCCGCTGGATCATTGAAAAAGCAAGAGAGTTCCAGAAAAACATCTATTTCTGCTTTATTGACTATGCCAAAGCCTTTGACTGTGTGGATCACAAGAAACTGGAAAATTCTTCAAGAGATGGGAAACCAGGCCACCTGACCTGCCTCTTGAGAAACCTATCTGCAGGTCAGGAAGCAACAGTTAGAACTGGACATGGAACAACAGACTGGTTCCAAACAGGAAAAGGAGTACGTCAAGGCTGTATATTGTCACCCTGCTTATTTGACTTCTATGCAGAGTACATCATGTGAAACGCTGGGCTTGAAGAAGCACAAGCTGGAATCAAGATTGCCGGAAGAAATATCAATAACCTCAGATATGTAGATGACACCACCCTTATGGCAGAAAGTGAAGAGGAGCTAAAAATCCTCTTGATGAAAGTGAAAGAGGAGAGTGAAAAAGTTGGCTTAAAACTCAACATTCAGAAAACAAAGATCATGGCATCTGGTCCCATCATGTCATGGGAAATAGATGGGGAAACAGTGGAAACAGTGTCAGACTTTATTTCCGGGGCTCCAAAATCACTGCAGATGGTGACTGCAGCCATGAAATTAAAAGATGCTCACTCCTTGGAAGGAAAGTTAAGACAAACCTAGATAGCATATTGAAAAGCAGAGACATTACTTTGCCAACTAAGGTCCGTCTAGTCAAGGCTATGGTCTTACCAGTAATCATGTATGGATGTGAGCATTGGACTGTGAAGAAAGCTGAGCACTGAAGAACTGATGCTTTTGAACTGTGGTGTTGGAGAAGACTCTTGAGAGTCCCTTGGACTGCAAGGAGATCCAACCAGTTCATTCCAAAGGAGATTAGCCCTGGGTGTTCTTTGGAAGGAATGATGCTAAAGCTGAAACTCCAGTACTTTGGCCACCTGATGCAAAGAGTTGACTCATTGGAAAAGACTCTGATGCTGGGAGGGGTTGGGGGCAGGAGAAGGGGACAACAGAGGATGAGATGGCTGGATGGCATCACTGACTCAATGGACGTGAGTTTGAGTGAACTCTGGGAGTTGGTGATGGACAGGGAGGCCCAGCGTGCTGCAATTCATGGAGCTGCAAAGAGTCAGGCATGACTGAGCACTGAACTGAACCATGCATGCTTTCATTATAATTTGCATATCCCTGAAGATATCAGGGATAGTGTTCAGCATCTTTTTATACAATTATTGCTCATTCTCTTTCATGACCTGTTCAAATCTTTGCCAATTTTTCTAGTAGGTTACCTAAAAAATAGTAGTTTTTATTGATCTAGGAGTCCTTTTGGAGAAGGCAATGGCACTCGACTCCAGTACTGTTGCCTGGAAAATCCCATGGACAGAGGAGCCTAGTGGGCTGCAGTCCATGGGATCGCAAAGAGTTGGATACGATAAGCGACTTCACTTTCACTTTTCACTTCCGTGCATTGGAGAAGGAAATGGCAACCCACTCCAGTGTTCTTGCCTGGAGAATCCCAAGGATGGGGAGCCTGGTGGGCTGCCGTCTGTGGGGTCGCACAGAGTCAGACACAACTGAAGTGACTTAGCAGCAGCAGCAGTAGCAGCAGCAGCAAGAGTCCTTTATATATTCTGAATACAATGTTTTTCTATTTTATATCTTATATTATATAAGTGAACATAATTATATTTCATATCTATACTGCATACAAACATCCATACACATATACATGCATACACGTGAATATACATATGTGTGTATATATATGTGCATGTATCCAATTTTCCAAGTCTGTGTCTTTGTGTGTATTTTGCTGAAGTTTGTAGTTTTAATGTAACCAAATTAAGCTTTGAATAGATGACACTTTTGTGCTGTTTAGTAAATTTTTGCTTATACCAAGCTCTTCTATGTTTTCTTCCAAAATCATATATTTTTAATTTTCAAATTCAGATCTACAGTTTATCAAGGATTATTTTTGTGAATGTGTAAGGTGGGGCTTAACATGTATGTGAATGTTATGGACATATGAATATCCATTTGACACATCACCATTTATTAAAAAATACTCTTCTAATTTTTGTAATGCTATTTACTTTTTGTAATGAGTCAGATGATTGTATGTATCTGTTAGGCGGTAATAGAGTCTTCCAGCACATGACATGGCATGTATCTTCATTTTTTAGTTCTTTTGTTTCTATAATGTTTTCTGTTTTTAGTATAGAGGTCTCATATATCTTTCAATGAATTATTTATTATATAAACTATTATTTATTTTAAATTTATTTAAGGCAAATGACACCTATTGTTTCTTTCCTGCTCCCCAGCTTTATTGAGATACAAATGATATATAATATTGTATAAGTTTAAAGTGTACAATATGATTTGATACACACACATATATTATGAGATATTTGTCTATATTTTCACTGAAGTTAAAAACTAACAAAATGAAAAGGGCACAGTTTTTCAGTATAACTCAGGGAGTTTTGCATATGCACCCACATAACCATCACCTACAGGAGGGAGAAGCCTTCTGGAAGCCGGGAAAGCTCCACTGTGTCCCCTCCAGGCAGTAGTCTCTCCAAGGATGACCACTATTCTATTTTCTATCAGAACAGATTGTTTTGCCCTGGCCTTACCGTTTTAAACTTCCAATCTGGTGTATTCCCCAAAACCCTTCTCCTCGCCAGTTGCACACTCCAGTCACTGTCTTATAAAACTACTTAAAACTCTACTCTTTTTTTCAGAAACTTTCTGCTGAGGTTTTACTGTCTTGACCTGTTCATTCCTCCATTCACTAAACTTTCACAATATAGAAGACTGAAGCTTGAAGCCCCTCGCAGCATTTACCACCTCTTTCGGTCTCTCTGTCTCCCTGTGAGTCTTCCATAGTAGAAAGTCCAGGTTTTCATTCTACTCATGCCAAGAATTCACAGATGGTACCAGGGTTACAAAGTACAGCTCACCTCTTACGTTCTCTTCTCTCTGGAGTTTTTGGGACCCCAGCCAACTTCAGATATTTATAAATTTCTTTTAACTCTTTTTAGACTGCTGGTTGGCCACAAGCAACCCCATTTCACTCAGAATCAGAAGTTCTGGCTTTATTTGAAAAAGCCAGTCATTGTGCAATTGGGGAATATTAATAATAGTAATATCTTAGACTTCTGGAGAAGGAAATGGCAACCCACTCCAGTACTCTTGTCTGGAAAATCCCATGGAGGGAGGAGCCTGGTACGCTACAGTCCATGGGGTCGCAGAGAGTCAGACACGACTGAGCAACTTCACTATCACTATCCCTATCTTAGACTTCAAGGTTTCATAATATAATAGGAGAAAGAAACACATAAAAGTGAACTATAATGCAAAAAACAATTATATGCATGATTCATAAAATAATTATAATAATTATATTACATAATAATAGAAATCTAAGTGTCATAAGAGCTTGTGAGAGGTTTCAGCTCTTTTTAGAGGTCGAGTGAGGTTCCATGGAAAAATCTGAACCAGACCTTTAAGACCAAAGGATCTCTTACAGGGCAAAGTGAAGAAGTGGTACTCTTAGGCAGAAGAAGTGTAAACCAAAAAACAGAAGCATCATAGCTGAATGATGCATTTGGGAAAAAGTAATTACCTCATTCTGCAGCATTGTGGCATATTCTGAGTCTTGTAGGAAGGGTTTGGAGTCGTCCAGTAATTTTTATATTTCAGGGTATATATGAATTATGGGAGAGCTTTTACATTTTTCTCTTTGGTCCCTGATGTTGAACCAAATGATGCATAATGCCCTTTTGTGTTCTGACATTATGTTACTGTATGTGAAGGGGATCATAGAAAAAGCAAGAGAATTTCAGAAAAACATCTACTTCTGCTGCATTGACTACATTAAAGTCTTTGACTGTGGATCACAACAAACTATGGAAAACTCTTCAAGATATGGGAATACCAGACCACCTTACCTGCCTTCCTAAAAAATCTGTATCCAGTCAAGGAGCAATAGTTAGAAATGGACATGGAACAATGGACTGGTTCAAAATGGGAGAGGAGTTGATCAAGACTGTATATTGTCACCCTGCTTATTTGACTTCTGTGCAGAGTACATCAAGCGAAATGCTGGGCTGGATGAAGCACAAGCTGGAATCAAGATTGCTGGGAGAAATATCAATAACCTCAGATACACACCACCCTATGGCAGAAAGCAAAAAGGAACTAAAGAGCCTCTTGATGAAAGTGAAAGGAGAGTGGAAAAGCTGGCTTAAAACTCAACATTCAAAAAATGAAGATCATGGCATCTGGTCCTATCACTTCATGGCTAATAGGTGGGGAAACAATGGAAACAGTGAGAGACTTTATTTTCTTGGGCTCCAAAATCACCACAGATGGTGACTTCAGCCATGAAATTAAAAGACACTTGCTCCTTGGAAGAAAAGCTATGACCAACCTAGACAGTATATTAAAAAGCAGAGTTGTTACTTTGCTGACAAAGGCCCATCTAGTCAAAGCTATGGTTTTTCCATTAGTTATGCATGGATGTGAGAGTTGGATGATAAAGAAAGCTGAGTATCAAAGAACTGATGCTTTTGGACTGTGGTGTTGGAGAAGACTCTTGAGAATCCCTTGGACAGCAAGGAGATCAAACCAGTCAATCCTAAAGGATATCAGTCCTGAATACGCATTGGAAGGACTAATGCTAAAGTTGAAGCTCCAATCATTTTGTCACCTGATGTGAAGAACTGACTCATTGGAAAAGACCCTGATGCTGGAAAAGATTGAAGGCAGAAGGAGAAGGGATGACAGAGGTTGAGATGGTTGGATGGCATCACTGATCAATGGACATGAGTTTGAGCAAGCTCTGGGAGTTGGGGATGGACAGGGAAGCCTGGCATGCTGCAGTCCATGGGGTTGCAAAGAGTCAGACATGACTGAGTGACTGAACTGGACTGGTGTGAAGGGAAGCCGGGAATGAACAAATTATCTTTCTTCTACCACATATATGAATGAGATTTTCATATTTAAGACATTGTTACTTTGTGAATCTCTGCTTGGTGCATTAAATAAAAAACTTGTTTCCTCATGGAGGAGATGAGTCCTTCATATTCACAGAGGGCTAAGACTTTGTCCTTGGCCACTGGTGTCCAAGGCATGGCAGTCTCTCCCCCTTACTGAGCTAATGACTGGCGACACCAGAACTCACTGTTTCAGTCACTCCTCTTAAGGGAAGTCTGAGGACATCTGTCATCTCTGGAAACCAAGAGTCTGAGTGAAAGGACTTGCCAGGGCCTTCTGGGTATATATGAAAAGCCACATCTGTGTGACTGAGAACCTGGTTGGAGCTTCAGTGGAGGGAAGAAATCTGCTAAGATATACCAGCCTTTCTACTCGACCAAAGAGTTAGTAACAGATGCAAGGACCCGGCTCAGAAGGGCTGTCAAATAATTCTTTGGCTCAGAAGCACTCACCTCTGAATCTTAACTGTTTTTTAGAACATTATGATTTTCCTGGTTAATGCCTGTACCCACTAAGTTTAAGTAATGACTATTTTGAAATATTAGCCATAGATGGTCATTTGAAGGGGAAATGGAGGAGATAATATTATTTCTTTTCAGGTCAGTGTGTTAAATGAAGAAGCAGTTTATGACTGCTGTTGCCCAACTGGAATTCAGTGAGCAAATCCCAAAGGAGAAGGAAAATCTGACTGTTTAGCATCTCCCACCCACACAAGGTCTCTCCTTCCAAGTCTCTCATCTCTTTTTATATCGGGAAGCTTTGCTACTTCTTTTTAATGTAGGCAGCCAGTCTCAGACCAGAGTTAGGAATCCAGCTGTAAAATCAAGACTTCTTTCATGGCTGCATAAAATTGGACTACCTGACAAAATCGTTGTAAAGCTGCACGAACTCTGTACTTGGCTATCCCTGGGACAGCTTTTCCCTACGTGAGAAAATAGACAGAAACTCAGGATAGACTCTCAAGAGAGCTCTGGAAAAGCAGCATGGCAGAGAGGAAACTATTTTCATGCCGGAATCTGCTAGATATTCAGTGGGTGAGTAAATAAGCAAGGGAATGAGTGAGTGTGGGTTAATGAATAAATGAATGGACAGTAAATAAATACATGAAAAATTCATTCACACATGTTCATAGACGTGGTTGGTAATGCTCATGTCATTTGTGTCTATTCTTTCTGCTTTTTCAGAATAACTTCCAGTAGGCAAAAAAAAAACATTCATCTAGTAGGCTGGGGGTTTCCAAACTTTTCCACTCTTTGTCCTTTCTTAGATTCAGTTGGCTTGCAAGAGTTTCCCAGACTCCTGTCAACCAGTCCTGAAATTTCTCTCCCCGTCCTTTACCAGAGATGTGTCAGCACCTGACATCTCTCATCATTAGTTACTAGAGAGCAGCTATGTCCATGCCCCCTAAGGATGTATTGATAAGAACATGTGTACTCACATACTCACTTCCCCCAATATTGCCTCCACATCACAGAATGGGGCCAGGACACAGGCAATGATATGAAGCGCCAATTTATTAGAGGAAGAAACAGAGGGAAGCTCAGGGATGGGGAACTGGGAAAGGGAATGAGACAGAAGCTAGGCATCAGCCTCTGGTGTCCCCATGAGCCGAGAAATATTTCTTGCTTTAGGACATGGATGGGGCCATAGCTGTGGCCAAACTGGAAGCTGGAGAGGCTGGGAACTCACTCATGTTCATCTAGGAGAGAGTCAGAGTGGGGACTAGAAGAATACTGGGAGCAAGGGGATGTGTGAGACAAGGGGTTCTGTGGGAAGAAATCCTGACAGTTCTTCCTTGGACCCTGAGTAGGAGGAGGTGGGATAGGAGGGCAAATCCTGGAGCCGAGGATCAGAGGAGAAACAGGCGGAAGAGAAGGCTGCATCTGATAGCCTGGATGGCAGGCAGGTATATTTCAGTGCATCCTTACTTCTATTTACTCTTGGGGGCTTGCTGGGTTGCGGGACACTTCTGCTGGGCTGGGATGGCTGTGCCCTTGGGTGGACATTGCTTCTTGGCCTGGGGAGCACATGGATCCTTGGTTTTAGGTGCACACGTCTCTTGACATTTGACAGGGGGCGGCTGACAGGGCTGCTTCACCTGCTGCTGTTGGATCGTCTGGGGCAGGCACTGCTGCGGCTGCTGCTGCTGGGAAGACATGGCTGCAGGAACAGGTGAGCCTGTAAGAAACCCAGGTAGGGACACTATGAGAGCAGCTCCCTCCATCTCTTCTCCCTCTGACTCCTAAAGACTGTTTTCTCCTCTAGCAAAGGATAAGTAATTAATAGCTTCAAGTTGACTAGTGAGTTGATTCACACACACTCATTGCAATCTCTGTCTTTCTTTCTCCCTTTGTCTCTGATACTCTGATTTCTAATCTTCCTCCATCTTCCCATGGATGCCTGACCCAGTTGAATATATGATTTATTTCTTAGTCTTAACAGGAAATAAGGTGGGGTGCTGAGCTGAGGATGAAAAGATGGTCCGGATATTTTACTAGATCAAGGCATGAGATCTTGGCCGATGGGTTGGCAATGCCAACCATCTACTTTTGGAAGCAGTGATGAGTGTGGGTGAAGGTGGAAAGGCATGAGGAAGAGATCAGGAGCAGATTCTGTCTTAGAGGGAAGACAGAATGTTGTGGCATATGAGTGATGGGGCTTGAGTACACCTGTTGTGGGAGCTCAGTTCTAATCCTGGCTCTACCCCTGACTAACCATGGGATGTAAACACAAGTCACTTAATATACTTGGGGGATGGTGGTTCTGGCCCTCCATGGAGAACTGGGGAATGGAAGGTCAAATAGATAGCTGGAGGCCTGTAGGAGGATATTTTACCAAGAGACACCCTGGTCCAAAGAACCTGCCGGGCAACGCAGGAGACAGAGAGATGCAGGTACAATCCCTGGGTTGGGAAGATCCCCTGGAGGAGGGCATGGCAACCCACTCCAGTATTCTTGCCTGGAGAATCCCATGGACAGAAGAGCCTGGCGGGCTATGGTCCATAGGGTTGCAAAGAGTGGGACATGACAAAAGTGACTTAGCATGCAAGCATGCATGCACCCTGGTCCAGAGGAAAGAGCAATGGTCAAGAAGGCCCAGGCATAAGCTCTAGAGCCAAGCTTGCCACTCGCTGGCAGGCTCATCTCTGGGAAATCTGCCTTCTCTGGGCCTGCATGCCTCCATGTGGGGTCTGCTGATCTGGAAGGGCTCTGAGGCCTTCCCAACTCTGACATGTGTCTCTGGTTCTCTTTGTAGGCATGTCCCTCATCTTTTAAGCTCACGACTATATATAGGAAGTATAGTTTCCAGATGGTGATCATGATAGAGAGGCGCGGTGGCTACAGAGTATAAAATACAATATTGAATAGACCAGCTTCTGTAAACCTAAAAGGAAAGTTTGAGAGAGCTTGCTGGTAGGACTGAAAAGGCAGGAGAAAGCTTTGGAGGAGGCTACAAAATGCTGCAAGTCTAAATATCTCCCCTCAGTGACAAAATTCCTCTTACTAGGGAATCAAACTGAGAACTAGGAAATTACTTGGACCTAGCATTGGTGTGGGAGATTGAATTTCTTAAGTAGTAATTAGTGTGACATTTTCTTAATTGTCCCAAGGCTTATGTTACTTCTCTGGTTACCCAAGAACAAGAGAGGAGCTTGGCCTAGCGGCTTAAGACAGTTCAAGGAGTAGAAAAGGGCCCAGCAGATCCCAGGAGGACAAATCCCTCACTACTTACCAGAGGCGCGAGCCAGACCCTAGGAGATTGGGCTGAGCACAGGTTCACACCAGCTGCTCCTGGGAACCTTTAAAGGCCCCCAGCCTGCCCCAGGCACCTGGTGTGGTCTTCATTACCATCTTCCAAAGAATTCCTAACCCACGTCTCCCGCCTGCACTTCCTCCAGAGACTTGCTTTACTGGCCTGTTTTAATGAAAACCTCCCACTAGATACTCCAGCATTCTGGCTCCTGGCTACCTGAGCTGACTTCATCCAGTACAGTGTCTCCTCAAACTCAAGGACTCGAAGTCTTTGAAAAATAGGACTTATGTGAAGCTCTGCATGTAGACCGAGAGTTATAACAAACAGGAAGGAAGGAAGCTGCAAAGCGGGAAGGAATATGGGCTGGGGGCACCTCCAACAAAAATAGGAACGCAGGGCTTTCCTGGCAGTGCGGTGGTTAGGATTCCGGGTTTCCACTGTAAGGGGGGTGGGTTTGATTCCTGGTGGGGGAAGTTCCTCATGCCATGAGGTACAGA
>SJYF01266410.1:80878-95228 GCA_006410515.1 Procapra przewalskii
AAAAGGAGCATAACCTTTTCTGCTACTGCTGCCATTTTTTGAGCATTCACTGGTGCCCAGCCCTGAGATCACCCTTCATGCCCATTGTTTCATTTCACCTTTACAATCCCTTTATAAAGACGATGCCATTGTTACTATTTGGCATGTGAGAAAAGTAAGGCTGGCAAAGATCACATAGGAACTAAAGTGCAGAGATTGAATTTGAACTCCGATCTAGTGGATTCAAGGAATGCAGACCCTTAAGCACTATAAAGGGACACCTGGCCCAGTGCCTAAGCTTTGCCCCATCCAGAAGGGGCTGCTTGCATGGGGTTCTATGAGGCTTCCCTTTGATCGCACGTAGAACATGTGGTGCTGTCCCCCACCTACCCACCAGGAGTCAGGTTGCTTTGGGTATTAGTGGTGGTGAAAGAGAGTGGGAAAAAAAATTGCCTTCTGGGTAGAGTTTCCAGATAAAATATAAGGCCATTAGCTACATTTGAATTTCAGATAAGCAGAATTGTTCAATATTAATATGTCCCCAATAATGCAGGAAACATACTACAGAATTTGTTGTTTATCTGAAATTTAAATGTAACGGGGCAGACTGTATTTTTATTTGCTAAATCTGGCAACTTTACTCAAAAACTAATTCAGATGGGAGGAAGGTGTCCTGGTCCCCCACCCCCACCCTCCTACTTGGACTCCTGGGATAGGAAAACCTTCCTAGGAGGGGGTAGGTCCAGTTTTGGACCACTGCCCCAAACCTCAGGATCCTGCTGACTAGAGGCCATTGATGAAGTAATTTCTGTCAGTATTAGAGCAAAGCATACCCCTTGCCCTATTTAAGCATCGTGGTAATTCTGTTAGTTGTGCAAATCTGATTTTATAGTTTAAAAATGTATATCCAAAGAAGTTCACTGACTTGCTCAACAAGAAAAAGCTAGTAGGCATGGAGCTGGGTGGAGGCCCTGGCCCAAGGCTCATTTCCACTACATCACAGAGGCTGGTGTCCCTGCCATAGGCAAATGACTGTCACTGGGTGGAGGCCGTGACTAATAATTTTTCTGAGCTTCCTGTCATCTATAAACCAAACATTGGTCATTTTGAGGGGTCAGCCTCACTTAATAGGTAATCCTTTCCATATTTCCCATGCAAGCAGGGTTTCCTCCTCCACCTCTTCTCTTGCCTAATTTTAAGAATGTAGTACCCTGAGTTCCAGATTCCAGGTCCTGCCTTCCATCTTCAGGATGAACACCTTTTCCACATACACCCCTCTCTTCCTTGCCCCCACTCTATGAGTTCAGTTCAGTTCACTTCAGTTACTCAGTAGTGTCTGACTCTTTGCAACCCTATGGACTGCAACACACCAAATTTCCCTGTCTATACCAACTCCCGGAGCTTGCTCAAATTCATGTCCATCAATCAATGATGCCATCCAACCATCTCATCCTCTGTCATCCCCTTCTCTCTGGCCTTTCGATCTTTCCCAGCATCAGGGTCTTTTCCAGTGAGTCAGTTCTTCACATCACGTAGCCAAAGTATTGAAATTTCAGCTTCAACATCAGTCCTCCCAATGAATATTCAGGACTGATTTCCTTTAGGATTGACTGGTTTGATTTCCTTGCCTTCCAAGACTCTCAAGAGTCTTCTCCAACACCACAGTTCAAAAGCATCAATTCTTTTGTGCTCAACTTTCTTCATAGTCCAACTCTCACATCCATACATGACTACTGGAAAAACCATAGCTTTGACTAGATGGGTCTTTGTCAGCAAAGTAATATCTCTGCTTTTTAATATGCTGTCTGGGTTGGTCATAGCTTTTCTTCCAAGGAGCAAGCATTTTTTAAATTTCATGGCTGCAGCCACAATCTACAGTGATTTTGGAGCCCAAGAAACTAAAGTCTCTTACTGTTTCCATTGTTTCCTCATCTATTTGCCATGAAGTGATGGGACCAGATGCCATGATCTTCGTTTTTTGAATGTTGAGTTTTAAGTCAGCTTTTCCACTCTCCTCTTTCACTTTCGTCAAGAGGCTCTTTAGTTCCTCTTCGCTTTTTGCTATAAGGGTGGTGTCATCCGCATATCTGAGGTTATTGATATTTCTCCTGGCAATCTTGATTCTAGCTTGTGCTTCATCCAGCCCAGCATTTTGCATGATGTACTCTACATGTAAGTTAAATAAGCACGGTGACAATATACAGCCTTCATGTACTCTTTTCCCAATTTGGAACCAGTCTGTTGTTCCATGTCCAGTTTTGACTGCTTCTTCTTGACCTGCATACAGATTTCTCAGAAGGCAAGTAAGGTGGTTTGGTATTCCCATCTCTTTAAGAATCTTCCACAGTTTGTTGTGATCTACACAGTCAAAGGCTTTGGCATAATCAATAAAGCAGAAGGAGATGTTTTTCTGGAATTCTCTTGCTTTTTTCGATGATCCAATGGCTGTTGGCAATTTGATCTCTGGTTCATCTGCCTTACATCTGGAAATTCACAGCTCACATACTGTTGAAGCCTGGAATGGGGAATTTTGAGCATTACTTTGCTAGTGCATGAGATGAGAGCAATTGTGCGGTAGTTTGAACATTAATTCGCATTGCCTTTTTGGGACTGGAATGAAAACTGACCTTTTCAAGTCCTTTGGCCACTGCTGAATTTTCCAAATTTGATGGCATTATGAGTGCAGCACTTTCACAGCATCATCTTTCAGGATTTGAAATAACTCAGCTGGAATTCCATCACCTCCACTAGCTTTGTTTGTAGTGATGCTTCTTCCTAAGGCCCACTTGACTTTACATTCCATGCTCTCTGGCTCTAGGTGAGTTATCACATCATCATAGTTATCTGGGTCATGAAGATCTTTTTTGTATAGTTCTGTGTATTCTTGACACCTCTTCTTAAGATCTTCTGCTTCTGTTAGGTCCATACCATTTCTGTCCTTTATTGTGCTCGTCTTTGCACGAAATGGTCCCTTGGTATCTCTAGTTTTCTTGAAGTGATCACTAGTCTTCCCCATACTATTGTTTTCCTCTGTTTCTTTGCACTGATCACTGAGGAAGGCTTTCTTATCTCTCCTTGCTGTTCTTTGGAACTCTGCATTCAGATGAGTATATTTTTCCTTTTCTCCTTTGCCTTTTGCTTTTCTTCTTTTCTCAGTAAGGCCTCCTCAGACAACCATTTTGCCTTTTTGCATTTCTTTTTCTTGGGAGTGGTCTTGATCACTGCCTCCTGTACAATGTCATGAACCTCCGTCCCTAGTTCATCAGGCATTCTGTCTATCAGATCTAGGCCCATAAATCTATTTCTCATTTTCACTGTATAATCTTAAGGGATTTGATTTAGGTCATGTCTGAATGGTCTAGTGGTTTTCCCTACTTTCTTCAATGTAAGTCTGAATATGGCAATAAGGCGTTCATGATCTGAACCACAATCAGCTCCCTGTCTTGTTTTTGCTGATTATATAGAGTTCTCCATCTTCAGCTGCAAAGAATATAATCAGTCTTATTTTGGTATTGACCATCTGGTGATGTTCATGTGTAGAGTCTTCTCTTGTGTTGTTGGAAGAGGGTGCTTGCTATGACCAATGTGTTGTCTTGGCAAAACTCTGTTAGCATTGCCCTGCTTCATTTTGTACTCCAAGGTCAAATTTGCCTTGTTCAAGTAGCTCAAGAACTTCTTGTTCTTTGTGATACAAATTCTCCAAAAGGGAAGCACGTGACAAGATGAACTGGTGTAGACACGTTTCAAGGTGTTCTCCCACATCTGGCACCTAGAAGGGATCAGTCTGTGTGTGCTGCTCAGGAAGGGTGGGTTTTCCATTCCTTATGTCCCTGTTATCCACACAGCCTCTCTGGGATAAATGTTACTTCCTATTTTCCTCAGTCTGCTCATTGACTTCTTACTTTGTCTATCAACAACTGCTTAGTTCGGAGAACTCTATCTAATGATAGACTCTAGCTTATAGCACAATTATCAGCTCAGAGGATGATACTCTGGGGATGGCCTTTATAGAGAACTTGGCTGGACTTGAGGTGGCTGTGTCCTCCACGTCATAAATCTCCAAGAGTCATTCAAGTGCATACACATCTCACATGTTAAACTTTTCAAAACTTTGGCATTCAAGTTCCATCTTGGCCACATTACCCCTATTTCAAAGAAGGAGAAATTGAGACTTGTAATGAGGACATGCTTAACCCAAGGTCACACAGAGTTCATGTCAAAGCCAGGGTTGGATCATAGGTCTCCCAGCTTCACAGTAATTTACAATCAGCTGAAGTGCCTGTGTCCCTGGGCTGATATCTAGTGCATGCTATGTTAATGACAGAATTAGGAAGCTGATTCTGGTGGTCTCCATCATTGGAACCAGATCCGTATCCTCTTTCCTCCCTGGCTGACAGATGCTCTCTTTCCCATCAAGCCTGTCCATCTTTCTTCCTCTAAAACAGGAATCCCCAACCACTGGCATCTAATGCCTATTGATCTGAGATGGAGCTGATGTAATAACAATAGAAACAAAGTACACAAAAAATGTGCTTGAATCATCCCCAAACCATCTCCCCTGCCCCAGTCTGTGTGAAGATTTTCTTCCACAAAACTGGTCTCTGGTACCAAAATGGCTGGAGACTACTGCTCTAAGAAGCCCTAACTGATCCCTCTCCCCTGCACTGCCAGATGCAGGTGCATAGTTTTGGTCATTAAACCTTATAAAGCACCTCTAATTTTATAGATGAAAAAATTATGGCTCTGATGGTGGCTAGGTCTGGAACCCAGAAAGGGGGGCCCACCTAAGTCTCTTAGATCAGCAGTGGCTCATTTCCAGGCACCCCAAATGGCTGGGAGAATGAGTATTCTTTCAACGGAGGAGTGCAGACTTCCTGGCACCCCCTCAAATCACCTCATATAAACACCTCCAGATGAGGTGGGTCCTGAGAAGCTATGTGAAAAGATGACTCGGTAGCGCCTGCTCCCACCCACACACTCCAGCATGGCCACGAGACTGTTGCCTGGTCAATCGATCACGAGTCCTACATCTTCTCTGTCATCTTCAAAGCACCATGTTGCGCTGAAATCAGGAAGCCAGGCTTTGCATCTTGTGTCTCTAGGGAGCAGACACCTGAGAGCAGGTGTGTGCCCATGACTCCATTAGAAAGGGGAGGGCAGAGGTAAGACTCATTTCTGAAGGTGTGTCAAAGCTTGAGAAACCCCAGCCCCACCCTGCAGAAAAACAATGCCGCGACCGGGCCGCAGAGGTCTGACACTAGGAGGGGATCTTGTCAGAGGCCATGCTAATCACTTAACTCTATCGAGACACATCTTCACGAGGGCACTTTTGCCTCTGGGTCTGGGGGGAAAAGAAGAGTTGTTGATGTTTCCATCTGGAGACACGTGAAACATACTTGTCATGTTATTTCCAGAAATTAAACAAAGAAAACCAAAAAGGGGAATTCTGAGTGACCAGTAGAGAGGACAGTGGAGGTTTGGAGCTGCCATCATTCCTGTATTTTAGCTGTTTATCCAGTAAAATGCAAACCTAAAGCTGAGCAAATTACATCTTATTTTAAAAATCATAATCATGTTATATTTGCATTAGCTTAATTTTTGCATGATACTTAACCAGTAGTCATGGCTTAGAACATTTTAGTTTTGGGTTTACCTCCACTAATTACTTAATAATCTATCAACAAGCATTTTAGAAGATGCTACTTAAAGAGACCTTGTGACCTTTTTTTAAATCGGGAAATCCATTTGCAACATGAATCATTTCATCTTCTACTGTTTATCTGTTTGCAAATTAGATGCTCAGATCCTAATATTAGATACTTTGTATCAGAGTATTCAAAGCAGGCCCATGGAGAGAGGAGAGTAAGATTTCCAAAACAGTGTGATTAGTTTATCTTTCCTCCATCCCTTATCCCTATATGATATTTCTAGAAGACCCTCTATGGTCCTGGGAGTTATACAAAGGGGAAATAAAGTCCTGGACATGGTGAGAGGTTAGTCCCAATGGAACACCTGTGGACTCACCTGTTGAAGTGGAAGCTGGCTGTGGAAGCAGAGGATGAGCGGGCAAAACATCCATCTCTGAGAAGACAGCCAAGGTCAGCCTCTTGAAAGTCGAGTGGTGCTGAAATACCACTTGGGTGTAGCACAGTATCCTTAGAGACATGGGGAAGGAGCCAGGGCAGTTAAGAAATAATTCTACTGATACTTGCCCCTCACTACATTTGAGATACTGAGCACATCCCTTAGCGTGTCTGGGCCTCAGCATTTTTGTTCTCCAATATGAGCTGGTTGGCTAAAATTTCCTCTGTGCTGTGCCGTGGTCAGTGGTATCTGACTCTGCCACCCCATAGACTATAGCCTGCCAGGTTCCTCTGCCCATGGGATTTTCCAGGCAAGAATACTGGAGTGGGGCACCATTTCCTCCTCCAAGGGATCTTCCCAACCCATGGATCAAACTCGTGTCTCCTGCCTTGACAGGTAGATTCTTCAACACTAGAGCCACCTGGGAAGCCCCCAAGAGTTCCTTTAAAGTCCCATTAAAGGCTAAGATTCTATAAACATACATTAGGTCTGGGAAGGCAAACCGTTTTTCATCCCTTTGAAATCAATAGTGAACTGAGAGGACTGAGGTTGAGTTTCAGCTTGATCTGAAAGCATGAACATATTGACTAGAGATGTCTGCTGTGAGAGGCAGAAGTGGCCACGTGTGCAGGCAGTCATATCCCTGAAAAGCAGGGAGTGCTAGACAGCACTAGCACTTGAGTGAGGATAACTGAAGCACTTGAAGAAGGAGAGAAGATACGAGCCATTTAAAAACTCTGCCCAAGCTGACACCACCTAGCATCCCCATCTGAGTTCCCACCTTTCCTTAGCACAGCTGTTAAGAGGACTGCTGTTTCCAAAACTCGCCTCAAACCATTTGAACTGTGGTGATCCTCTACCATCAAACATCCCAGCAAAATTCAAGGTAGTCTCTAAGAACCATTCAAAATGTTGCTAAAATTGAGCAGGACCTTGCTGGGCCCTCACTGGTACAAAAGCTCTTCTGGACCTTTCTGTACAGAAAAGGACTTTAGTCTGCTAGGGGCCTCTCCTGAGTCACAAATGACTGGATCAAGAATTAATGATTGAAAGGATGTGGACATGTAGTGAAACAAACAGCAGATGGGGCAGCAGAACTGGTTACAATTTACACAGTAAATCAGTCATATAGCAGTCATAGGATGTTTATTTCCTCCCTGAAGAACATAGATAACAGTGTGTGAGACAGTTCTGACTTGCTTTGCGGGTACAGTAACTGCTACCGGATGGAAAAGCTAACTGCATGATGACCAGACTATAGTCACATCAGCTGCTGTTTTGAGCTGTACTGAGTCTGTGGTTTTCATGGGAACTGGCCTCAAGAAAAAGAATACATTGACACTGGAGTTGAAGATTAACTCTTCTTAAAACTGCTAAGATGACACCGACCAGCCTGGTTTCAACATGATTATGGGAGTCAGCTGCATTGTTCTGCACGTAGCCCTCAGCGGCACATCCTTGAAGCTTTTCTTTATTTTTATTTAATTAATTACTATTTTTTGTCCCAATAGTTTATTGGTATATTAACTCTTGAAGAAGAAGCCAGGTTTGTCTTTCAAGTATTTCTGTTATTTCTTTTATTAACATACTTTGCAAAGACTGCTTCAAGCTCTTTAGGTCATCAACCAAAATTTCAAAATCTTTCGGAAGGGTCCAGTACGATTTATTTCCTTAAAAATATGCTCTATCTGTTGACAGCGCTGTCTTCAAAATATCAAAATAAGGAAATGTAAAATAGAAACATTTCACATCAGTTCAGTTCAGTTTAGTTGCTCAGTTGTGTCTGATTCTTTTTGACCCCATGGATTGCAGCACGCCAGGCCTCCCTATTCATCACCAACTCCCAGAGTTTACTCAAACTCATGCCCATTGAGTTGGTTATGCCATCCAACCATCTCATCTTCTGTCATCCCTTTCTCCTCCAGCCTTCAATCTTTCACAGCATCAGGGTCTTTTCAGATGAGTCAGCTCTTTGTATCAGATAGCCAAAATATATTGGAGTTTTAGCTTCAACATCAGTCCTTCCAATGAATATTCAGGACTGATTTCCTTTAGGATTGACTGGTTGGATCTTGCATCCAAGGGATTCTCAAGAGTCTTCTCCAACACCACAATTCAAAAGCATCAGTTCTTCAGCATTCAGCTTTCTTTATAGCCCAATTCTACTCTATAGCCCACATCCATGCGTGACTACTAGAAAAACCATAACCTTCACTAGACAGACCTTTGTTGACTAATGTGTCTGCTTTTTAAATGCTGTCTTTCACATATAAGTGCTATTATAAACAGTCGAATCGTCTTCCTATGGATAACCAAAATGACTGATGGAGAGTCTGAATGTCTGGACATTGCAACCCTCTATTGCTCCTAATGCTAATATTGAGCTAATTCCATTCCATGAAAGCCATTTAAATGACTGCTTCCTAGATCCTGCTCACTCATTTCCTCTGTAGTCACTAGAAATTTGGCTTCTCTTCCTACCAGTCTGCCAATCCACAGAGAAAATATAGGAGCGTTCCTTTGAAAGCTTTTGCCCTCTGGCCAGCAATTGTGAGATCCTTTTTAGGATGCTATTCCACCATCTTCCCAGGTTGTTGGCTTTCTGAATAAAGCATCTTTCTTTTCCACCAATCCCTGTCTCCTGAACATGGACTTTTGAGTGACAAATGGCCAACTTGAGTTTGTTTCCACCCCAATTGGTAACATTACGTTCTCCATGACCTCTGTACTTATTCTCTCCCTGAAGAAGTGTTTTCCTCTTTTGCTCAGCCCCCACAATTTTTTATTTATTACTATTTGGAGCACTTTTTATCTACTTGGTATACATATAAATTATAAAATATAAGTTATTTATGTCAGCAGCAATATAAATTCCTTGATAGAAGCAGTTTCTCCCTCATCATATATTCATGTGTTTGTCATCTACCCCCATACTAGCCAAACACATATTATATCCAGTTCAGAAGTAGAAACAAATAAATGCACAAACGAAAAGATGAATGATATTTAAATGAATGAATTGAAGCGAATGGTAAACACAAGGTTAGACACTTTGGCTAAACAGTCAGAACCAATGAAGTGCCAAGGTATGTTTTGGACTAAACCATCTTTCCAAGTTCAGAGATACTTGCCCTCTTGAAATAGCTCTCCTTGTTCATCCTAACCACATGGTGAGCATGCTCAGTCAAGTCTGACTCTTTATGACCCCCATGGACGGTAGCCCTCCAGGCTCCTCTGTCCAAGGGATTCTCCTGGCAAGAATACTGGAGCAGGTTGCCATTTCCTGCTCCAGGGGATCTTCTTAACCTAAGGATGCATTTCTTACATCCCCTGCATTGGAAGGTGGTTTCTTTACCACCACCCCACCTGGGAAGCCCATTTCAACCGGACACATTGTCTTTCTATTCCCTCAAACTTGAAGATTGATGCTGAAATCGTCCATTACCTGTAAGAGGCCCATGTGCCTGGATGCGTATGTGTGTGTGTGTGTGTGTGTGTGTGTGTGCATACATGTACGCACATGGTAAATGGGGTGCTTCTTTATACCCAAACAGTGAGCTTTCTAAGGGGGGGAGAGATTGTTCAGGAAAGACCTTACACCTGGCAAAAACTGGTACTTGGATAGACTTGCTAGTTGTTGAGTGGGTGGCCCAGTTACGAAAGGATGCTGTTGAATGAGAGAGTGAGTGAGTGAGTGAGCTAAAAGATGCAGGGAGTGAGTAAGCAAATGTATAAATAAGAACTGAGCCCACAAACCAGCTGACCGACTGGCTAGTTCACTGAACAGCTGACTGACTGGCTGTTGAGTGGTTGACAAACTGATTTGCTGACTGGCTGACTGGGTGGCCACCTAGCTGATGGGTGATTTTCAAAAGCAGGTCTTCGTATAGTATAGCAAAGGAAGTTTCCTTGGGAACATGGAACAAATGTCACAGAAGAGGAGCTTTCGTATGGGAGCCCCTGAGGCGTGTATACTATGAACTGGAAAACCATTTCCTAGTTTTCTTTCTTTTTCTTAGGAGTTCTCTGTGATTTTCATTCTCTGTCATCTGAGGCCAGTGGATGTGACTTCAAGGGAACACCAGCCAGAGGCAGTCATGGTCAAATAGTGGCTCTCTTCCTGTAAGAAGGCATTTGGGACCAGAGGGCATTTGTTCACTGAGGATCCTGATTGTTCCCTGGGTCTTGGGCTCTGGGAGTGGGGTTCTGGGGCTCAGATCACCTTTCAGTTCAGGGAAAGGGCCTCTGTGATGGTGGCCAAGACAGGGAACCGAATCAAACAGACAAGTTAGTGGACGCACAAGCTGGGCCAGTTTGTCCAGTCTGTACCCTGCTCTCTGACCGCAGAGACCTTCCTTGGGAAGGTGATATACAGGCAGCAAGCAAGGGCTGCCAGACTCGGCTTCAGACAGTGCCTGGAGATGCAGGAGGCCCCCAGGGTGGACCAGGGCTCGCAGTGCTACGTGGTGACCAACTCTGCATCCACTCAGCTGACTGACAGGCAATTACAGTACCCAGCCATGGCTCTTGACCTGGATGAGAAGGGAGGGGCAGGACAATAACCTGGATACAGGTAGCTTGTATCCATAGTAACGAAGCCACTCCATGCCCAGACCTTTCAGTGATTCCCCAAAGGCCTCAGGAAAAAGTCCCTGGCTGCTGACAGAGGTGAAAAGGCCCTTTTCTGCTCTTGTCCCTTGCTGAGAGACTGCTAGTCTCCTCTCTCTCCCCAGTCATCCTTTTTCTCTATGCACAAATACTCTACTGTTTTAACCATAAGCCATGATAACTATTTTTTAAATTTAATTTTATTTTTTAATTCAATTTTTGTTTTGTACTGGAGTGTAGGTGATTGACGATGCTGTATTAGTTTTCAGGTGCACAGCTGAGTGATTCAGTTATACATATGCATACTGCTGTGGTTTAGTCAATGGTATCCAATTGGATACCCGGGGTATCCAATTCTTTGTGACCCCGAGACTGCAGCCGACAGGCTCCTCTGCCCATGGATTTTCCAGGCAAGAATATTGAAGTGAATTGCCATCCATTCTTTTTCAGATTCTTTTCCCATAGAGGTTATTACAGAACATAATGACTATTTACAGTTTTTTTTTTTAAAGAATAGTCTCTCTTGATGAACAGATAAGGGACTTGCAGTACATATACATGCACCTATTTGCAGAGCAGTAAAGGAGACACAGACATTTTGGACAGAGGTGGGGAAGGACAGAGTGGGATGATATAGGAGAACAGCCTTGAAATATATGCATTGCCATATGTAAAATACATAACCAGTGGAAATTCGATGTATGATGCAGGAAACCCAAAGCCAGTGGTCTGTGACAACCTGGAGGAGTGGAATGAGGAGGGAAACAGAAATGGGGTTCACGAGGGAGGGGACATATGTATACCAAGTGCCAACTCATGCTGATGTGTGGCAAGAATCATCACAGTATTGTAAGTAATTATCCTCTAATTTATAATAAAATTATATATATGATTTATATATTTTTATAAATATATAAGAAAAATATATACATAAGAAAATATAAATATATATGAAGACAAACAACTTGGTAGCTCAGATGGTAAAGAATCTGCCTACAATGCAGGAGATGAAGTTTCAGTCCCTGGGTTGGGAAGATCCCCTGGGGAAGGAAATGGCAACCCGCTCCAGCATTCTTGCTTGAGAAAATCCCAGGACAGAGGATCCTGGCGGGCTACAGTTGCTATGGGGTTGCAAAGAATTGGGCATGACTTAATGACTAAGACTTTATATATAAAGAGTATTCTATCTTTTTCATTCTCCTTTTCCCAGCAAGCCACTCCCTCTGCCTGGGGTGCCTGTCCTTAACTTGTGCCTGACTGATCTCAGAACTTCAGCGACTAATTCACTTCTTCCCTGAATGCCACCCCCACCCCCACCCCAAAGCCCACCAATCTGTGCTACCCAAGCAGCATTTGGTATCTGTGTGTGTTCTGGAAACTCTTGTCCTGGTGCTGATTCTCTTTTGGAACAGTCTCCTCTGCTCCATCCCTTTGTAAACTGTGACTCCTGGAGGGCGGAAACAACTCTACCTACTCCTTGGGCTCCTATAGAATGTCCTGTCGATAATAGATACACAACAAATACATGTTCGTACAAACCAGATATGTAGTCCGTCTGGAGCATATGTGACTCCAGCCTCTCCTGGTGTGTGGCTTACCTCATCTGCCTGACACAGGCAAGCCCAAATTCCTCCCCATCGTTGGGTCTCTCCCTGCCTGGTAGTCATGCTTCTGTGTGTGGCCTATGTCAAGCATGACTTCTTCGAGCTTCGTGTTCAGCCTGTGGTTTTTATTCCTTGCTGGATATTGAGCCTGTGAAGAGCAGGTACTTATCTTCCTCAGACTCAGTTCCTCCTCCTATCCAAAGCCTTGGCAGACTTTTACTACAAGAGAACTTGATAAAGACTGGCTAGGTTTTCTAGGACAATACTCAAGTTCAAAAGACAGTAATGAGATCAATAATTTCAAAGGGCAGATATCCAAGAATCTCTTTGCATGGGTGAGGTAGACTGTACTACGCTCATAAGTGTTTTGCTGCCAATGCCCCTCTGCCCCAGGGGATATCCTTGCCTGCCTTGTTGATGATGGCAGCCCCAGCCATGCGACTTGTGCTGCCTACAAGACTGTAAACCTTAAAAGCCATATCCATTATGCCCTCTTTCCTCTCTGCCATGAAGACTGACCTTGCTCCTGATTGAAGCTGCACTGTAAGCCTTAATGTGTAGCAGGGCTGCAGCTGACCTTTGGTAGACATGTAAGGTGAGCAAGCGATAAACCTTTGTTGTGTTAAGCCCTGAATGTGGGGCTCATATTTGTTACTGCAGCATAACTTAGCCTATGAGTGATACACAGGGCCATAATGAACTTTTCTCGAGGAGAATGTATTCCTAGTTCAGCTTGACTCTGCCCAAAGGGAAAGTGCGTTTTTAAGTCCGGTGCATGCTGAGTAGCAGTCAGGACAGTGACTCAGGTATGTGTGTATGTGCCATGTGTGGGGTGTGTGTAGATATGTGTGGCAAATGTGAATAAGTGACTGTATGCGGAGGTGCGGTGCAGGAGAAGGGAGGGGAGGGGGAACGAAGGAGCAAGCCTGGGCCTACACAGCACAGGGACAGGACCATCTGCTTGTGGGCCTCTGACTGCTGCTGCTGCTGCTGAGTCGCTTCAGTCGTGTCCGACTCTGTGCAACCCCAGAGACGGAAGCCCACCAGGCTCCCCCATCCCTGGGATTCTCCAGGCAAGAACACTGGAGTGGGTTGCCGCTTCCTTTTCAAATGCATGCAAGTGAAAAGTGAAAGGGAAGTCTCCCAGTTGTGTCCGACTCTTCACAACCCCATGGACTGCAGCCCACCAGGCTCCTGCGTCCATGGGATTTTCCAGGCAAGAGTACTGGAGTGGGGTTTGCCTACA
Organism: Procapra przewalskii; assembly: GCA_006410515.1. Taxonomy (NCBI): domain Eukaryota; kingdom Metazoa; phylum Chordata; class Mammalia; order Artiodactyla; family Bovidae; genus Procapra; species Procapra przewalskii. The sequence continues at coordinate 94,400 of SJYF01266410.1, forward strand.
AAAATGACTTTCTGTCTGTCGTTGGGAAGCTAAATAAAACTGTTTCCTCACAGGATTTTGTGCCAAACCACATCTTACATCTTACACTGAGCTGAACTGAGGACAGAGTGCCACCTGCTGGAAGTGCCAAGCCAGTGCAACTACTTCCAATTTCAGCCAAGCTTCTCCTTCAGGCATGTCCAACTCTGCAACACAATGGCCAGTAGCATGCCAGGCTGCCCTGTCCATCACCAGTTCCCAGGGCTGGCTCAGACTCATGCCATTCAAGTCAATGATACCATCCAGAAGTCTCATCTTCTCTCGTCCCCTTCCCCTGCTTGCAGTTTTTCCCAGCATCAGGGTCTTTTTCAGTGAGTCAGAAAACTAACCAAACTGACCACATGGACCACATCCTTGTCTATCTCAATGGAACTAGGACCCATGCCGCATAGGGCCACCCAACGTGGACAGGACAAGATGTGGTCCCCTGGAGAAGGGAATGGCAAATGATTTCAGTATTATTGCCTTGAGAACCCCAAGAATAGTGCAAAAAGGCAAAAATTTATGACACTGAAAGATGAACTCCCTAAGTCAGTAGGCGCCCAACATGCTATGAGAAGAATGGAAAGATAGCTCCAGAAAGAATGAAAGTTCAGTTCAATTCAGTCGCTCAGTCTCGTCCGACTCTTTGCGATTCCATGAATCGCAGCACGCCAGGCTTCCCTGTCCATCATCATCTCTCAGAGTTCACTCAGACTCACGTCCATTGAGTCCGTGATGCCATCCAGCCATCTCATCCTCTGTCGTCCCCTTCTCCTCCTGCCCTCAATCCCTCCCAGCATCAGAGTCT
>SJYF01266410.1:107690-119815 GCA_006410515.1 Procapra przewalskii
TACTATCTAGGTTGGTCATAACTTTTCTTCCAAGGAGTAAGCGTCTTTTAATTTCATGGCTGCAGTCACCATCTGCAGCGATTTTGGAGCCCGCCTAAATTTAAGCCAACTTTTTCACTCTCCTCTTTCACTTTCATCAAGAGGCTTTTTAGTTCCTCTTCACTTTCTGCCATAAGGGTGGTGTCATCTGCATATCTGAGGTTGCTGATATTTCTCCTGGCAATCTTGATTCCAGCTTGTGTTTCTTCCAGTCCAGCGTTTCTCATGATGTACTCTGCATAGAAGTCAAACAAGCAGGGTGACAATATACAGCCTTGAAGTATTCCTTTTCCTATTTGAAACCAGTCTGTTATTCCATGTCCAGTTCTAACTGCTTCTTCCTGACCTGCATACAGATTTCTCAAGAGGCAGGTCAGGTGGTCTGGTATTCCCATCTCTTTCAGGATTTTCCACAGTTTATTGTGATCCACACAGTCAAAGGCTTTGGCATACTCAATAAAGCAGCAATACATGTTTTTTTCTCGAACTCTCTTGCTTTTTTTATGATCCAGTGGATGTTGGCAATTTGATCTCTGGTTCCTCTGCCTTTTCTAAAACCAGCTTGAACATCAGGGAGTTCACAGTTCACGTACTGCTGAAGCCTGGCTTGGAGAATTTTGACAATTACTTTACTATCATTTGAGATGAGTGCAATTGTGTGGTAGTTTGAGCATTCTTTGGCATTGCCTCTTTGGGATTGGAATGAAAACTGACCTTTTCCAGTCCTGTGGCCACTGCTGAATTTTCCAAATTTGTTGGCGTATTGAGTGCAGCACTTCCACAGCATCATCTTTCAGAATTTGAAACAGCTCAACTGGAATTCCATCACCTCCACTAGCTTTGTTCATAGCAATGCTTTCTAAGGCCCACTTGGCTTCACATTCCAAGATATCTGGCTCGAGATTAGTGATCACATCATAGTGATTATCTGGGTAGTGAAGATCTTTTTTGTACAGTTCTTCCGTGTATTTGTATTCTTGCTACCTCTTCTTAATATCTTCTGCTTCTGTTAGGTCCATACCATTTCTGTCTTCATAAAGCCCATCTTTGCATGAAATGTTCCCTTGGTATCTCTGATTTTCTTGAAGCGATCTCTAGTCTTTCCCATTCTGTTCTTTTCCTCTCTTTCTTTGCACTGATTGTTGAAGAAGGCTTTCTTATCTCTTCTTGCTATTCTTTGGAACTCTGCATTCAGATGCTTATATCTTTCTTTTCTCCTTTGCTTTTCACCTCTCTTCTTTTCACAGCTACTTGTAAGGCCTCCCAAGACAGCCATTTTGCTTTTTAGCATTTCTTTTCCATGGGGATGGTCTTGATCCCTGTCTCCCATACAATGTCACGAACCTCATTCCATAGTTCATCAGGCACTATATCTATCAGACCTAGGCCCTTAAATCTATTTCTCACTTCCACTGTATAATCATAAGGGATTTGATTTAGGTCATACCTGAATGGTCTAGCAGTTTTCCCTACTTTCTTCAGTTTAGGTCTGAATTTGGTAATAAGGAGTTCATGATCTGAGCCACAGTCAGCTCCTGGTCTTGCTTTTGTTGATTGTATAGAGCTTCTCCATCTTTGGCTGCATAGAATATAATCAATCTGATTTCGGTGTTGACCGTCTGGTGATGTTCATGTGTAGAGTCTTCTCTTGTGTTGCTGGAAGAGGGTGTTTGCTATGACCAGTGCATTTTCTTTGCAAAACTCTATTAGTCTTTGCCCTGCTTCATTCCGCATTCCAGGGCCAAATTTGCCTGTTACTCCAGATGTTTCTTGACTTCCTACTTTAGCATTCCAGGCGCATATAATGAAAAGAACGTCTTTTTGGGTGTTAGTTCTACAAGGTCTTGTAGGTCTTCATAAAACCGTTCAACTTCAACTTCTTCAGCATTACTGGTTGGGGCATAGACTTGGATAACTGTGATATTGAATGGTTTGCCTTGGAGACAAACAGAGATCATTCTGTCGTTTTTGAGATTGCAACCAATTACTGCATTTCAGACTCTTTTGTTGACCATGATGACTACTCCATTTCTTCTTAGGGATTCCTGCCCGTAGCAGTAGATATAATGGTCATCTGAGTTAAATTCAACCATTCCAGTCCATTTTAGTTCTCTGATTGCTAGAACATCAACATTCACCCTTGCCATCTCTTGTTTGACCACTTCCAATTTGCCTTGATTCATGGACCCAACATTCCAGATTCCTATGCATTATTGCGCTTTACAGCATCAGATCTTGCTTCTATCACCAGTCACATGCACAGCTGAGTATTGTTTATGCTTTGGCTCCATCCCTTCATTCTTTCTGGAGTTATTTCTCCACTGATCTCCAGTAGCATATTGGGCACCTGATGACCCAGGGAGTTCCTCTTTTGGTATCCTATCATTTTGCTTTTTCATACTGTTCATGGGGTTCTCAAGGCAAGAATACTGAAGTGGCTTGCCATTCTCTTCTCCAGTGGACCACGTTTTGTCTGCCCTCTCCACCATGACCCACCCATCTTGGATTGCCCTGCAGGCATGGCTTGGTTTCATTGAGTTAGCCCTGAGCCTGAGGCCAGGGCCAGTGGCCAGGAGGAGCAGCCCGAGGAGCAGTGGCCTAGAGGTGCTATCCCATGTTGAAGGTCAGGAACGGTGGTGGTAAGGAGATACCCCTCGTTCAAGATAAGAAGCAGCGACTGCGCTTTGCTGGAGCAGCCTTGAAGAGATATCCCATGCCCAAGGTAAGAGAAACCCAAGTAAGATGGTAGGTGTTGCAAGAGGGCATCAGAGGGCAGACACACTGAAACCATACTCACAGAAAACTAGTCAATCTAATCACACTAGGACCACAGCCTTGTCTAACTCAATGAAATAATACATATCTGTACTATATATATATATATATATATATATATATAACTGGTTTCAGACTGTGTGTGTGTCTTGGTTCCCTGGAGGGAGGCATGTTTGTCCTGTCAACTATAAAGAGGCACAACTTGAGAGTTGTGAGTTAAATTTTATTGGGGCAAAGTAAGGACTCTAGGCTGGGAGACAGTACCTCAGATAGTTCTGAGAACTTGTTGCAAAGAAGCAGTGGAGGATAGTCAAAATATAAGATTTTGGTGAAGAGGGAGTTAAATACAATTAAGCATTCATTTTACAAAAGGTTTTCTGCTAGTCACGAGGAGCTGATGTCATCAGGAAGGGATTTAGTGCTTTTCTAAATATGAGGAGATGCAAGGATGTAATCCTGAAATCAGTTCCTGAAAATACTCAACTATCTAAAGACTTGTTCGGTCAGATTCCCTGGAGCACAGAGCGCCTCACTCCACCCTGACCTCTCTCAGTGGGTGTTGAAGGGTGGCAGCAGCAACAGCAGCACAAGGTTCAATCTTTGCAGAGGCGGAGAGCAAATGCCTCTGTTGTCCAGTCACTGGCAATACTCTTGGCAAGTGCCAGTTTGTAGTTGACAGTCCTAAGGCTGAGGGACTTGAAAGTATAGATGTGGATTTCAGCTAAGCTTGCTCTGAGCCTCTGGGAGGAATCCTTACAAAATGCTCTAGTGCCTGGGTGGCCCCATCTTGTCATTCCATTGTTACCTCTTTCCAGCGTTTTCTGTGACTGTGAGTTGTTAGGAGAAATAAAGATTAGAGTGAGTCACCATATACCAAGTCAGAGTTGGAAGGAAGCTGAGAAAAACTCCTGCAAGCCCAGCATGGTCATGGGCAGGTGAGGAAGCCCAGGTGAGGCCTGGGAAAAGGAACTGACTTGCTCAGGATCAAATAGGTGGCCTATGGCAGAACCTAGGCAGCAACTTGGGTCTCACGACTCCTGTCCAACACTATGTGGAGCTATATGTGGTTTTAGTGCCTCCTAAAACCCATGGAAGGTGAACCTCCTTGTTCCATTAGCCCCTGGGGACAGAGGAGACTCAAGCCCAAGGGTTGCTTGGATACCTGAGGACACAGAATGGTTTCCTTTTTATGTTGCTAAAGAGTAAGTTGGAAGCAGCCTTGTCTGATACCTGACATCTGGCATAAAAATTCCAGAAGACAGAGCACTGAATACCAGGAGCCCAGAGTCAGTCAACAGTGGTGCCTATTCTCTGCCTTGGACCACCCCCAACAACCGCAGTGCTTACACACACACACACACACACACACACTGAGAGGGAAGGCACCACAGTGACCCAGGAGATCTCAGCAGACCTGGGCACAGGCCAAGCCCATGTGTCTTTCATGCCAGATGTCTCTGATTCCCCAGGAACGCCAGCCTGGGCCCGAGCACAGACATGCAGGGGAAGGCAGAGCCTACCAAATTGAGTCAAACCCAGGGCTCCTTGCAAAGAATTCTTGGTGGCTGGAGCCAAAGTCTACTTGCTGAAATCCATCACCAGCTGGGTATCCCCTGGGGAATGGCAAGGTTGTGCCCAGCAGCTGGGTGCCTGAGAGATGGCCTCACTTTCCCAGTGGGGTTGTGGGGGAAGGAGGAGGGAAAAGGGGAGGGCAAGCCTTCACTGCCTGGCAGAACCTCTGCTCAAGTTTCTAACTCAGCCTTGAAGTTTGAGTCATTCTCATTTTATAGCTTAGACACTTCTATGGCTAAACTTAATAAAAACGTAGGGAAGAGAGGATTTAAACTCAGCTCAGCCAGGCTCCAGGATGGGTGTTTGTTTTTTTACTTGTCCCATACTACCTTTTAAGTAACTTCTTTATTTGGAATATGGAACTGTATTCTTCCTAGAGGAAGGCACACCTCTTTCCAAGCCCTCAGCATCATACCCTTTATCCTGAGATCTTTGTGCTGTGGAAATTGACTCAAGACTGATGGGCAGACATCCTGTTGGGATGTTGCAGAAACCTGGGGAAAGGTCTGGACTTTGTGCTTTGGGGCCTAGCACATAAGCCAGAATGACAATGTGAGCATGCCTGTTGGTGCATTCAGGTGTCTGTGAGTGTGAGTTGGTATGTGAACATGTATTTCAGGATGATTGACAGCATACGATTTTGTGTCAGGGTGTGGTGAGTCCTTGTCTCACAGGAGGGCTCATGAATGAATACGTGTGGGAAGATGAACTTGAGTGTGCAAGAGTGAGTGTGCACAAGGCTGACATTCAACAGGTATGCATAGGTATTGATGAATCCAGAGTTAAAATGTTAAAACTACTTCTGTGACAAGTGGCAAATAGCCTCTGCACTAGGCCCCCTGCCCACCAGCGCCCCTGCCCTGACTCTGACAGGCAGTCAGCTCAGTCCGGCAGCATCTGGAAGCTGCTGACCACTGACTGTCGCAGCTGGGGCCTCTGGGACATGGGTGGATCTCAGTGCTCAATGTCAGTCTCCAAATCTGCAGAGTTCACTTTGAATAGTAACCCTGTGTGCATGTGTGTCATTTGTGGGGTTCCCAGGTGGTGCTAGTGGTAAAGAAACTGCCTTCCAATGAAGGAGATGCAAGAGACATGGGTTCAATCCCTGGGTCAGGAAGATCCTCTGTAGGAAGACAGAGACCCATTCTAGTATTCTTGCCTGGAGAATCCCATGGACAGAGGAATCTGGCAGGCTATAGACCACAGGGTCACAGAGTTGGACACCACTGAAGCGACTTAGCACACATGCACAAATGTGTGTCATTTCTGTGAGTGTATGAACATGCGTGAGGAGGTACCCCTGTATAAACATGTGTGAGTGTGTGAACATGCTGGCTTTGCCTTCCCAACAAATGGGTGGGCTGTAAGTTCTGGAAAGATGGAATCCAGACTTTATGCTTCTTCCAGCAACTAATAAGATCAGAGCACTTGCTGTGCTGCAAAGAATTCAGACCAGAGAGCCAGAGCATCACAAGTTTGAATCTCAGCTCTACCACCTACAAGCTGTTGCTGCTGTGAGCAGTAAGGAGCTTCTCTGCACCTCACCCCTGTCTCTAATGGGAAAAGCAACACCTACTTCAATAGGGTGGTATCAGTGTGTGGGAGTGCTTGGCACACATCGTGGCCCTGCCCTGCTCATGCTCCCTCAGCATATCAGACTCAGTTCTTGCCTCCAGGGAGCAGGGTCTGCCTCCAAAAGGCATGGCTGGCTGTATAAATTGACAAAGAGAAATTACTGTGGCCTAGAGCTGCCCAGGACTACCTCAAGGGCAGAGTCGATTGTGGGCACACGTTAAAAAAGGGAAGATTCTGGAAGAAAAGGCAACCACAAAATGGGGTGATTATGTCCTGGAGTAAATTGTTTCCACCCATGAACACCCCTCAGACCCTTTGTTCTACACAACTGGTCCTTGTCCTTGACTCTAAGATGCATCCTGACCCTCACACCTTTGTCTCACTACAGGAGTGGAGCCTGTGTCCCCACATTGGTGGAAATAAGTGGAGGGTCTTGCTGCTCTCTCAGCAAGTAGAGAATAATAGTAAAAGCAACAGTAACATTCATCCAACACTTGCTATGGGTTATTGTTTAGTCGCTAAGTCATGTCCAACTCTTTGTGACCCCACGGATTGTAGTCCACCAAGTTCCTCTGTTCATGCAATTTCTCAGGCAAGAATACTGGACGGGGGAAGGGGGGTTGCCACTTCCTTCTCCATACCTCTGCTTTTAAATCACACACAGATGAGCTACTGGTGAATGCTGATGTGGAATCAAAAAGGGAATGGATTGAGCAAAGTCTAGGTCCTAATATTTCTCATAGGCAAGATATCTTCAACTCTAGATTTTTTGTCACAAATTTTTTATCACAAATCTCATAGTCTATTCACCAAATACCAGTCAGATGGAAAGGAAATGCATAATTTACATAAATGATACTTACAAAATGATACTTTTGGACATCTGTGCCATACATAAAATTTATTCTAAGTGTTTAATACAATGGAAAATATAAAAGCCTCTTAGTATGGGGTACATTCTACTTATTATTTATTTACATTGTTTTATTAAACACCTTTTTCTAAGTGAACAATGCAAAGAAATAGAGGGAAACAATAAATGGGAAGGACTAGATATCTCTTCGAGAAAATTAGAGATACCAAGAGAATATTTCATGCAAAGATGGGCACTACAAAGAACAGAAACCATATGGACCTAACAGAAGCAGAAAATATTAAGAGGTGGCAAGAATACACAGAAGAACTATACAACAAAGACCTGCATGACCCAGGTAGCCACGATAGTGTGATCACTCATCTAAAGCCAGACACATTGGAGTGAGAAGCCATGTGAGCCTTAGGAAGCATCACTAGGAATAAAGCTAGTGGTGATAATGGAATTTCAGATGAGCTATTTCAAATCCTAGAAGATGATGCTGTTAAAATGTTGCACTCAATATGCCAGCAAATTTGGAAAACTCAGCAGTGGCCACAGGACTGGAAAAGGTTAGTTTTCATTCCAATACCAAAGAAAGGCAATGCCAAAGAATGTTCAAACTACCACACAATTGCACTCATTTTACATGTTAGCAAAGTAATGCTCAAAATTCTCCAAGCTAGGCTTCAATAGTACATGAACCGAGAACTTCCAGATGTTCAAGCTGGATTTAGAAAAAACAGAGGAACCAGAGATTAAATTGCCAACATCCACTGAATCATAGAAGAAGAAAGAGAATTCCAGAAAAACATCTATTTCTGCTTCATTGACTGCATTAAAGCCTTTGACTGTGTGGATCACAACAAAATGTCAAAAATAATTAAAGAAATGAGAATACCAGACCACCTTACCTACCTCCTGCAAAATGTATATGCAGGTCAAGAAGCAACAGTTAGAACTAGATATGGAACAACAGACTGGTTCCAAATAGGAAAAGGAGTACTTCAAGGCTGTATATTGTCACCCTGCTTACTTAACTTATATGCAGAGTACATCATGCAAAATACTGGACTGGAAGAGACTTTATTTTCTTGGGCTCCACAATCACTACAGATGGTGACTGCAGCCATGAAGTCAAAGACATTTACTCCTTGGAAGAAAAGCTAAGACCAACTTAGACAGAGTATTAGAAAGCAGAGACATTACTTTGCCAACAAGATCCGTATAGTCAAAATGATGGTTTTTTCTAGTAGTCATGTATGGATGTGAGAGCTGGACCATAAAGAATGCTGAACACCAAAGAACTGATGCTTTTGAACTGTAGTGTTGAAGAAGACTCTTGAGAGTCCCTTGGACTGCAAGGAGATCAAACCAGTCAATCCTAAAGGAAATCGATCCTGAATATTCATTGGAAGGGCTAATGCTGAGCTGAAGCTCCATTGCTTTGGTGAACGGATGTGAAGAGTTGACTCCTTAGGAAAGACCATGATGCTGGAAAAGATTGAAGGCAGGAAGAGAAAGGGATGACAGAGGACGAGATGGTTGGATGGTATCACTGACTCTATGGACGTGAGTTTGAGCAATCTCTGGGAGATGATGGAGGACAGAAATCCTAGCACACTGCAGTCCATGGGGTTTCAAAGGGTGGGACATGACTGAGGACCAGAACAACAACAAAAATTGCACACCACTCCCCTTCAACACCAGGTGGCAGGTATTATTCTCTCCACTATTCAGATGAGAAAAGTGAGACCTGGAGTAGCGTAAGGGTGGACCTGGGATCCAAAACCAGTATGCTGGAGACAACAGAAAATCTGCAAAGTGGTCCATACATAAGCACATGTGTACACATGCTAATTATGATCATTAGTGGAGTACAAAGAGGCAAAGTTATGACCAACCTAGATAGCATATTGAAAAGCAGAGACATTACTTTGCCAACCAAGGTCCGTCTAGTCAAGGCTATGGTCTTTCCAGTGGTCATGTATGGATGTGAGAGTTGGACTGTGAAGAAAGCTGAGTGCTGGAGAACTGATGCTTTTGAATTGTGCTGTTGGAGGAGACGCCTGAGAGTCCCTTGGACTGCAAGGAGATCAAACCAGTCCATTTTAAAGGAGATCAGCCCTGGGTGTTCTTTGGAAGGAATGATGCTAAAGCTAAAACTCCAGTACCTTGACCACCTCATGTGAAGAGTTGACTCATTGGAAAAGACTTTGATGCTGGGAGGGATTGGGGGCAGGAGGAGAAGGGGACAACAGAGGATGAGATGGCTGGATGGTATCACCAACTCAATGGAAGTGAGTTTGAGTGAACTCCGGGAGCTGAACAGGGAGGTGATGGAAAGGGAGGCTTGGCATGCTGCAGTTCCTGGGGTTGCAAAGAGTTGGACACGACTGAGCGACTGAACTGAACTGAACTGAAAGAGGCAAAATTAAACCTTCTGCTAAGCTACTGAGTGAGGGGGCATGAAGAAAGAGAAGTAAAAACCCAAACGAGAAGATTCCATACCTTGACCATATCTTGAGGTGGTCAAGGTACTGGAGTTTTAGCTTTAGCATCAGTCCTTCCAAAGAACACCCAGAGCTGATCTCCTTTAGAATGGACTGGTTTGATCTCTTTGTAGTCCAAGGGACTCTCAGGAGTCTTCTGCAACACCACAGTTCAAAAGCATCAGTTCTTCAGCGCTCAGCTTACTTCACAGTCCAACTCTCACATCCATACATGACCACTGGTCATGTATGAGAGTTACAAGAGTAGATATATGGAGGCTCTGCTGAATAACCCATCTCACTATGGGGAAATGTTTAAAACTGCTCATCATTTATTTTCAGGGGGTTCTGTTAAGGTTTATACAGCTTTTCAATGCTTTTTGTGGATCATACTTGAATTCTGTTGAATGCAGCACTCTGGGGGAAATGTTTACACTGGAGCCATTCTCCAGCTTTCTGTGGTGTTCAGTTGGTGTGGTCCACCATGGACCAGGGCTGAGACCCGGGAAGGCTGGCCTCCTGGATACCCCTGGACTCTCACCATTGGCTCATGCTGCACCTGATTCTGGAATGTGCTCCTCCCTGCCTACCCAAATCCCATTCTGAAGCCCCCTTCTACAGGTGTTCCTTGTGGAACAAACATTTTCTGGGAGCCCTGTGGTGGATGCCACGATGACAGAGATGGCCAAGTTGTCCTTTCTTCCTGCATCAGCCCTGGGTATTCTCTATTTCGTCTGAATTCCAAAGACATAAATGATGTATCTGTAGTTTCCAAGTTACCCTTAAGTAAGAATCCATCTCATCTAATTGTTCTTTGTTATCTTGAGGATCTCAGCTTGTCCTTCTTACAGGGATTATCAAACCAAGAAATTTGAAGCCCGGTTGTGTGCTTCTGTGTTTTCACAGCACCTATCACATTATATGAAAATAGGATGGGAGGTGCTTACCAAGGAGCCACTGATGGATTGTTGGATGGGATAGATGGCTTGGTGATGGATGAATTGATGGATGGATGGAACATAGCTGAAAGGCATCAAAAGGAACAGTAGAGAAAGAAGGGACAAGTCAACCAGGGAAGCAAAGCTAAAGCTTCAGTATTCAGATAATTCTGAATTCTACAAAATCTGTAATATATATTTGGGATAATTTAGACTTTTAGTTTATGTTATTTTCCTTTCTGGCTCCTTTTGGGCACTTCTGTTAGTTCTCAGTGACTCCCCTGTCCTGAAAAGGGAGGTAGGTATGAAAACAGAGATTCAAATACCCCTCTTTGTGGACTATTTTGTGAGAGAAGGATTTGGTGGAAAGGTATGGGGATAGTGAAAGCAATAGAAACAAGAAATTTGAATTACTTGGGGGTCTGAATTATCAGATTATCTGCATACCTCAAGAATTTAGGGAAGTGAAAGTAGGAGGGCAGTGAGAGAAAAATAGCCCAGGAGATCCCTGCAGGGGAAACAGTGGGGACTACAATTTTAATAAATATTGGGAGTAATAAATAATTATACATTTGGCTAGCTTGAAGAAACTTTGATCTTTTATTTATGGGAGAACTTTTACAATACACTTTAAGAATAACATTTGTGTGGTTTTGGCTGTGCTGTGTCTTCACTGCTGTGCAAGCTTTTCTCTGGTTGTGGCGTATGGGGGCTACTCTCTAATCACGGTGTGCGGGCCTCTCTTTGCAATGGCTTCTCTTGTTGCCGAGCACAGGCTCCAGGGTGCACAGGCTTCAGTAGTTGGTGCACATGGGCTGAGTAGTTGCAGCTCCAGGGCTCTAGAGCACAGTCTCAATAGTTGAGGCACCTGGGTCAGTTGCTCTACCACTGAATCAGGGATTGAATCTGTCTCCTGCATCAGCGGGTGGATTCTTTACCACTGCGCTTCCAGGCCCAGGAGCCCTTGGAATGTGTTCGTTGAATTACAGCTTACTTGCTTCAATTCTCTTCTCTATTATATAGTTCCTGGCAGAGGGTTCCTTTACTCTTTTCTGTACCTTACAAGGATAAGACTGGTTTGTTTTTTTTTTTTGCACATGGGCGTCGTATCCTCCTGTTTCTAAGGGATGCTCTCATTGTCTGTGGATGGGGGATGTGTTTGCACAGTGCAGAAGTGTCCATCTCTTCTCCTCACCTTGGCAGGACCACAGTAAATGTTCCTCAGCTCAGAAGCGCATCTCCCCATGCCTTCTCCTCCATCTGCATCCACATATCTAGCCCTCCTAGGGCTCTGGGTTAGCAAACAGAATGCAAATAATCAAACCGAGACATTAATGCCAGGAGAATTGTGTTTAATTGTTTGGAAAACAGGAGCAGCAAATGAAGGGTGATAGAAAAGGGTGTCTGGGCATGCTGCCTAAGTTTCCAAGAAGCCGACAGGGTGATGTAGATACATGTCGGCAAAGGTGATTAGTCGGTTTAGAACCAGATCCTCATCTGACATGGAAATTGCAGCTGCTAATTAATAAGAGGCTGAGATCCAGGAAGCTGCCATCCTATTGTTGCCGCCTTTTCCCGAAGAGTGGCTGCCTCCAGGAACTGGGGGTGAGTGGCTCTGACAGCTGGCTGAGAGGAGGGAGTGAGCTCCATCCTCTCTGTTCTCCTGGTGGATTAGCCCTTGGCCTCATGCCTGGGCAGACTTTTTGTTGGACTTCTGGCACTGCTGAAAGGGTGAGTGTTTCTCTTGGCACTTGGGGGCACAGGACTCCTTGCACTTGGGTGGAGGCTGGCAAGGCTCCTTGTTCTGCTGAGGTGGGGCTCAGCACTGCTTTGGTGGAGGGCAGCACTGCTTTGGTGGAGGGCAGCACTGCTTTGGTGGGG
>SJYF01266410.1:153012-166759 GCA_006410515.1 Procapra przewalskii
TGTTCCTGCACCTGAGACTCTTGCTGCTGCAACTCCACATGCACTTCCTGTACCTGGGACTCTTCGTGTTGCTGCTCCACATGCTCTTCTGGCACCTGAGACTCTTGCTGCTGCTGCTCCACATGCTGTTCCTGCACCTGGGACTCTTGCTGCTGCTGTTCCACATGCTGTTCTTGCTGCTCTGGCTCTGGTTGCTGTGGTTCACACTTTTGCTCAGGCACCCCTTTCACAATTGTGTGTTTCTCCCCAAGCTCCAAGGGGACCTCCCCCGGGAGCTCTGAGTGTATCTTCTGGCATGGGGGAGGCAGTGGAGTTGGCTGCTTCACTTGCTCCTGCTGGGTATTTGTGGGAGGAGAAGCAGGTTTGAGGGACTCCTGAGAGAGGGCAGGGGGCAGAATCACTGGCAGAGTGTATTGCTGGGACATCTTGGAAGCTGCTTTCGGTCAACCTGAAAAAGAGGAGGGGTCAGAGGAGTTACTGAAGGCAAGGAAACAGATGAAGCCCAAGAATCTGTAGCAGTGCCTGGTATCTCAGCATTCCCATTTCCCTTGGGTGGGGCACTCTCCTGATCATGCTGGGCTATCATTCCACAGAAGCAGCAGGGTGAAGGTAGGGATGGAGAGGGGTGGGGAAAGGCCCTCCTGTGAGTTTCTTGTTCCCAAGAGCCAACAACAAGGACTGTCTCCAGAGCTGCTCTGCTCAGTAGCGCTGGGTACCATCTCATCTCCTGCCCTTGCCTACCCTTGTCTCTCCCTTGTTTCTGACCTCCTCTGACAAAGAGGAGAGATGAGCTCTGGGATTATGATAGGAAGAGGGAAGGTGCCAGGGGTGTGGGGGAAGTTCTCTTGGAGGACCCCCAAGTCCTGGAAAATCAGTAGCCTATCCCAAGAGGATCTGAGAGGTGATGGTGCATGCCCTGGACTGGAGTCATATGACATGATCTTGGCTTAAGTCTCCCAATGAAATGCTGTGTGGTTCTGGGCAGGTCATTTAGTCAGATTTCTCCTGGGCCTCAGATTTCTCCTCTGCAAAATGAACCAGTTAGCATATTCAGCTCCAGAGCTTCTTTGTCTCTTGACCTTCTGAACTTTGGCTGGTGGTGGTGGTGGGAGGGGGCTAGAAGGTTTCTGAGAGCTGAAGCTGATTCTTTCAAGTCTCCTACTTCTAAACTGGGTTTCCCTGCTCCTGCTCTGCCTGGGTTCTCCAAATACAAAGTGTTCCCCATTTGGCATTTCTCCCTTCTGTAACACAGCTAAAAATTACAAGTGTGTCCCCAGACCCCATTCCCCTTTAGAGAAGACAAAAAACATAGTAAGCCCAAATCAAGCAGTTTTAGGAGAGAATCTGACCGTATTTCCCCTGCATCCCTATCTTACTCTTCTCTCTTCCCTGTCCCCCACACTTGAAAATACAGCCCCAAGAAAATATGGTGCAGGAGGGGATTCCTGTCTGTTCTGTTTCCCAGCCATGCAGCTAACAGGGACCTGAGCTCCCCTAGAAGGACAGTGGCCCAATTGAATCCTGCACACGAATGACCTCTGCACCCCCTCAGGCTGGCCACCCCTAGCCATGTTCTGGCCTGTGGGAGGCCCCAGGTCCCAAGCCTGGTTCTACCAGCAAACACTTACCAGACTCACAGTGGGGCCAGCTGGAGAGGCTTCTAGTGGAGTGCTGAGCTGAGCAGGGGCCGAGGTGCCCTTTATACCGTTCCCCAGACTGGCCTCCTTCCCAAGTTGAAGGAGATGGACTGGTTTCACCACTCCAGTTGATCAACTTCCTCTAGCCCCTTCCTGACTCATCATAGGCACCTTAATCAGAAAACCCCTGAGGGCCCCTTTTCACAAAGACACACAGCTCCTGCCTGGCCAGTGGGCTCTGGAGGTTCAGTCACCCCCATGAGGCTCATCACCTTGGCACAGGGAGGTGAGGGAGGCATTTTGGGAAACTGGTCCCCTTTTCCTCCTTTTTTTTTGTTGTTGACCTGAGCCAAACTTTTCTTCTGAACCTCAGTTTCTTTACCTGTAAAATGGGTTTATCCTCCTTATTAGGCTGAGGGATTCAATTCCAAGGGCACAGAATATAAAATTCTATGTCTTTCTGGGATGTCCAGTCTGGAAACACATTAAAGGTGGGAGGAAAAACTTTTCATGAAGAAACAGGGCTCTTGGGGAATTCATTTGGCCACTAACCCACAACCCATCTGCTCTCAAGACATACCTATAACTTCATCCTGTGTGGAAGCACTCTGTCCTGGGATGGGGGAGGGTTCAGTCTGACAACTTTAGGCCTGGAAAGGTTAAGCAGAAGGCTTGCAGGAGCCTCTGGAAAGGTTAAGCAGAAGGCTTGCAGGAGCCTCTGGAAAGGTTAAGCAGAAGGCTTGCAGGAGCCTCTGGAAAGGTTAAGCAGAAGGCTTGCAGGAGCCTCCTGACATGTGTCAGGGGCTACTCAGGCCCTATGCTGAAGACTAGTTACAGAATTTCCCAAGAATGCCGAGCTCACAAAAACCCCAAGGCATGGACCACTTTAGGCAAGAAAACAGGCATTAAATCTATAATATATAAAATAATAAGGATTACTTTTTACAGTGATAAAAACAAACATCTCATACAATGTTTTGGGGAAATTCATGAAGGTCAAGGGGCCTTTCTAAGCGGTGCTAATGGTAAAGAATCTGCCTGCCAATGAAGGAGACACAAGAGATGTGGTTCGATTCTTGGGTCAGGAAGATCTCATGGAGTAGAAAATGGCAACACACTCCAGTATTCTTGCCTTTAATAACTCCATAGACAAAGGAGCCTGGCGGGCTCTAGTCAATGTGGTCACAAAGAGCCGGACATGACTGAGTAACTGAGAGTGTGTGCACACATGCACACACACACACACACACACTCTCTCTCACATAAAGATCAAAACTAGATCATCCACTACTTTCTCTAAACTACTTTCTGAACGCAGGTTAAGCAAATTTTCAGGGTGGGGGTTAGAGCTGGCTTGTCCGTCACCAGCAACAATGGTGACTTAAGCCTCTTGGAATAAAATGTAAACTCCCTACCAAGTGTTCAAAGATCCTCACTGAGAGTCCTCAGTTACTAAGACAAGCCCAGTGCTCCCCACCTCTGGGGCTTCCCAGGGTCCCTAACTCTTTATTTCTTTCAGTTTCACAGTTAATGCTGGGGGCTGCCAGAGGCACTCCCCTGGGACACCATCTGAAGGGTTACCCCCCGATTTGCAGCATTTCACTTATAACAACTGAGGGCTGCTTTATTTGCGTTTGTTCACTTGTTTATTTTCCAAATCTCCCACTGAAAAATAAGCTATAAGAGGCAGGAGTTTTGCCTGGTGTGTTTTCCACTGTGTCCCCGGAACCTGTCCTAACCACCGAATATAACCAGTACCCTATAAATATCAGTGGAAAGAATGAAGGAACAGTGCATTTTAGTGTCATGCATGTGTGTGTATAAACAAAATCGAATTGTGACTTGCCTTTCTCTTTGACAGCTTATTTTATGGACATCATTTAATCTCTCTCCTTCACAACCTAATCATAAAAGAAAAAATAAAATCAAGGAAAATACTCATTTCTGGGGCTAATTTTGAGAAGTTCTGATTTCTCTATGGTGTCTCACAGGCATCTCACTCCAAGCCCCCAATAGATCTATTTATGAGCTAATTTTGTCATGCTCCTGGGGCTTAGTATGAAAAGACAGATGGAAGGACTCCTGTTTCTGGAATATACCCTCAGCTTGGGCCCTCTGTGGCCCCTGATCCTCACCTGGGACCTCACGTCGTCTCCCGTTAGCACAGGGCTGGCCATCTTCTGGGGTAGGGCAAGCCCTCTGCACCCTGCCCCCATCCCCTCCCTTTCCCCCATGCAGAAGTAAGCCAGCGCCCTCACAAAGGGGCACCCATGCCTTGTGCTTTGCAGCTGACCTCACATGGGAGGAATCTGCCTCTCCCCAGCTCATGACTGTCAGTCCCAGGGCAGCAGACCCTGCTCCAGGAAGTCACACCGGTCTTATGGGTTTCCATGGACTAGAATCTGCCACATCTACCTCCCGCCCTCTGATTCACAGCATAATGAAAGCTTTGGGGGAAGACAGTGTGTGAGCCTTTGGCCAGTGGGCAGAGCCAGGGTGTGGTGAGGAGGGTGAAGCATGGAGTTGAGGATGTGTGTGTGTGTGTGTGTGCACGCAGGGAAAGGATTGGAGGAGCCCCAGCCCCAGCCCATGGGGCTCAGAGGCCCCATGCTCTGCCCTCAGATTGCCCCATCTGGGGCACAGACAGGCATGCGTATGGGGGAGATTGTCTTGGTGTCTGTGTGAGTGATCCCACGGGGCCCCAGGGCCCACACCACGAGGCCAGGTAACTGTATAGCCCCCACCCACTGTCGTGGGGATGAGCTCATATCCCATGACACATACAGTGGCCCTGAACCCAGCTCAAGGAGGCCCTGGCTCTTTCTCTTGCAGAGCCAGAAACTGGCTGGTTTCTCTTTCTGAGTGATACATCCTTCTTGAACTGTTGCCTAGCTGTGGGGGCAGGATGAATGGGTCACGTACTTCACTGCCTGGGGGGCCGGGGAGGAGGGTTATGACAATAGCTCTTCATAAGTTGGTGGGATGGGGCAATGGCAGATGGTCCTGGAGCGCTGGCTTGGACCAGGTCTCACGTTCTCATCTAGGGTAGCCACGCCTAGGATGTCTCCCAAAGAGGCAAAACCCCCATCCTCTGAGGCCACAAACATCTTCTCCATCCCCTGAGGCCTTCTCCTCTGCCCAGGGCACTGTTGCCCACATCTTCCCACAGGCCACAACCTGTACTGGCCACCTTCCCACAGGCCCACAGTCCTCACTGTCCTCATCCATGGTGCCTCCTGAAAACTGGCCTCCTTCGCCCTTTGTGTCCATCTGTTGCTCCAGGAAGAGAGAGAAGACCAAGAAAGGGCCAGGAGGCTGAGTCTTCCTCTCCAGGCTCCTGGGTTGGCTGGTCTGATGTACCCTGGTGCTTCCCTTCCATCTTCCTCTGGCCTCTCCTCCTTGACCTGTGAGGTTGCTAGGTTCCAATTTCTTGCTTGTGAATCTGATCACTGTGGAGAGACAGACACAGCTTTGCTCCTGGTGCAGTGAGAGAAGCAAAGGCATGGAAGTTGATCAGGAGCAGAGAAAAGGAGCTTTTTGGTGCTCTCTCCTCCAGCTTGCAGATACCCTCCTCGTGGGCTCCCTGGGAAACCACATCCTTGGTAGCTGATTGTCTGCACCTGATTACATAAACCTCTCTGAGCTGGGAGCAGGGATGGGGGCTGCAGAATGCATGGAGAGGGCCTGGTCAGTGTGCCCAGGAGATTCCTGGCGCTTCCCAGTCCCCCCCACTGGGACCAGTGCCGTCTTGTGACAGGTGGGCAGTGAAGTCTGAGGAGAGAACATGAGAAGCCCAAGGCCCTACAGAGGGTCTGCAGTACAGCTGAGTAGAGCTCCCACATGCTGATCTCTGTCCAGCGGGCCCTCTTCCCCACCAGGCTACCTTCCCAGGTGCCTGAGCATGACAGAGGTATCAGGCTACACTAGATAACCTGGGACGTCTTCTGAGTGTGAATCAGCCATCTACGGGCTGACCCCCATGTGGTCAGTTCTGGGCTTCCTGGAGGAAGGACCAGTCTTCGTTGGTTCAGATTCAATCAAAATGCTCTGAGGACAACCCTCATTTGTTCTGGGAACAGAAAGCTCTATTTCTTCGCTGGTATATGTGTGTTTGTTAGTCCATCAGTCGTGTCTGACTCTTTCAGAGCCCATGAACTGGGGCCTGCCAAACTCCTCTGTTCATGGAATTTTCCAGGCAAGAATACTGCAGTGGGTTGCCATTCCTTTCTCTGGGTGATCTTCCCAACCCAGGGACTGAACCTGGGTCTCCCCCATTTGCAGACAGATTCTTTATCATCTGAGCCACCAGGGAAGCCCTCCTGGCTGGCACTGATGCATATTAGCTTTATCCAACCCCTAGGATTGTTGATGTTCTGTTGGCTTTACAGTTGGATGGACCTGGGTTTAAATCCCAGTGAACCTCTTGTTATCTGAATGAGCTGCTTTTCCTCTATGACCCTCAGTTTCTTTGCCTAGAAAAATTTATTTTTTATACTCCTTTTTTTATACTATTTTTAACCTAGTAATTTCTCATCCATACAAATGAAATGCCCAGAAAGAGTGAGAACATCTGTAAAACATATTCACCCCAGCTCTATTTTAATAGGAAAAATTGGAAGAAAAAATTTTCCATTTGAAGATAAGGTAGAATATGAAAAGATTAAATTATTTTTGAAAATTAATTTCACATAAGAGGAACTGGAAAAGGTCAGTTTTCATTCCAATCCCAAAGAAAGGCAATGCCAAAGAATGCTCAAACTAGTGCACAATTGCACTCATCTTGCACACTAGCAAAGTAATGCTCAAAATTCTCCAAGCCAGGCTTCAACAGTACGTGAAATGTGAACTTCCAGATATTCAAGCTGGATTTATAAAAGGCAAAGGAACCAGACATCAAATTGCCAACATTCACTGGATCATCGAAAAAGCAAGAGAGTTACAGAAAAGCATATATTTCTGCTTTGCTGAATATGCCAAAGCCTTTGACTGTGTGGATCACAACAAACTGTGGTAAATTCTTCAAGAGATAAGAATACCAGAATGCCTTACCTGCCTCCTGAGAAATCTGTATGCAGGTCAAGAAGCAACATTTAGAACTGGACATGGAACAACAGACTGGTTCCAAATAGGAAAAGGAGTACATCAAGGCTATATATTGTCACCCTGCTTATTTAACTTACATGTAGAGTACATCGTGCAAAATGCCGGGCTGGATGAAACAAGCTGGAATCAAGATTGCTGGGAGAAATACCAATAACCTCAGATATGCAGATGACACCACCCTTATGGCAGAAAGTGAAGAAGAACTAATGAGCTTCTTGATGAAAGTGAAAGAGAAGAGTACAAAAGTTGTCTTAAAGCTCAACATTCAGAAAACTAAGATCACAGCATCTGGTCCTATCACTTCGTGGCAAATAGATGGGAAAACAATGGAAACAGTGATAGACTATTTTTTTGGTCTCCAAAATCACTGCAGATGGTGGCTGCCACCATGAAATTAAAAGATGCTTGCTCCTTTGGAAGAAAAGCTATGACCAACCTAGACAGCATATTAAAAAGCAGAGACATTACTTTTCCAACAAAGGCCCACCTAATCAAAGCTATGGTTTTTCCAGTGGTCATGTATGGATGTGAGAGTTGAGCTATAAAGAAAACTGAGCACTGAAGAAACGATGCTTTTAAACTGTAGTGTTAGAGAAGATTCTTGAGAGTCCCTTGGACAGCAAGGAGATCCAACCAGTCCATTCTAAAGGAAATCAGTCTTGAGTATTCATTGGAAGGCCTGATGCTGAAGCTGAAATTCCAGTACTTTGGCCACCTGATGCGAAGAACTGACTCATTGGAAAAGACCCTGATGCTGGGAAAGATTGAAGGTGGGAGGAGGAGAAGGGGACAACAGAGGAGATGGTTGGATGGCACCACTGACTAAATGGACATGTGTTTGAGTAGACTCCAGGAGATGGTCATGGGCAGGGAGGCCTGGCGTGCTGCAGTCCAAGGGGTCAAAAAGAGTCAGACATGACTGAGTGACTGAACTGAACTGAATGAGGAACTAACTGTGGTAACATTTAAAATATGAATTTGTTAACTATAAAATAAACTAGAACATGCAGATATTATTTGCAAATTTGTAATAAATGTGTGTGATTATATTTTTTAAAAATGGGTATTTGGACCTCCTTCCACTTCTGGGAGGATTTGGTGAGGTGATATTTGTGGTTAGCGCCTAGATGGTGCTCAAAAACCAGTTTCCTGTTGGGAGTCATGGCAACGTCAGCTGACAGACTGCAGTGTGCTACTTGCCTTATACAGTCTTAATAACGCAAAGTTTCCCTTTCTCTTTTTGCCAATGAGAAATCTGAAACCCCAAAGTCACACGGTGCGTGGAGTGAAGTGGGGCGAGAAACCAGGGATCCCGATGCCCCATTGGCTCCTCCCTCTGGTCTGCCTGCTGTGGGCCTCGGGCGGCGCCCCAGCTCAGCCCGTGGCATCTTTACCTGGGCACTCAGGAGGCTCCTCATGGACTGACTGTGTTTTCACGTGGTAGGCTCACTGAGGAATCCAAATGGGTTTGCATTCCTGCAGCATGACAGTCCACGGAGGGGCCTGGAGGTTGTGTGGGCAGAAAATAGGTAGTGGTTTGGATCTAGCTTTGATGTGGACAAAGGAATCCGGGCAATAGAGTGAGGAGTGCACAGGCAGTCACAGGGAGCCAGAGAGGACAGAAAGGGCTCTGCCGGCTGCAGGGATGGGGGCTGACTGGTAAAGAACCCGAGGGGTGGCGGGCGGGCGAAGCCTTCAGAGGGATGTGTGCAAGGAGTGGAAGGCCGCCATGCGAGGGGCACAGCTCACCAGAGGGCAGAAAGAAAGGGTGGGGGCCTGAGCAGGAGGGAATAGGGGAGGGATTTCTCAGAGGAGAGAGGAGGCAGATGCAGAACGAGAAGGAGAGCGGGACCTAGTCTAGCTGTGCAGACTCCCCCTGAAATGTCGTCCAAGGTCAGACAAGTCAGAGGAGGGGAGGGTGCTCCTGGGACGCAGCTGACCTCTTGGTTTATTGTTCCCCATCCTTTCCCTTCTATTAATTAGAGGATGCTGGGGGCACCTGACCCTGCATCAGCTGCTTCTGTAGAGGACTAATTGCTCTTAAGTTTAGTCCTGAATGTGGTTGCAGAGGCCACTCAGGTCCATGTGGAGTCCATGCATGTACCTCTGTGTGTCTGTGTGTGTGTGTGTGTGTGTGTGTGTGGAATCTGGGCACTAGAAAAAGCCACTGCAGAGTTCCATACAGAGGGTTAGCATCGTCTGGTCCTGGATGAGAGCTTCCACCAAGAGGAGTCAGTAGCCCACCCTGCCTTGCTGGGGTCCTGCTCAGACCCCTCTGGACAGCCTCAGCGTGGGCCATTTCTAACCTCATCTGTTCTCTGTATTTGTGGACTGCTTGCCATGAAGCTGTCCAGCTGTTCCAGGCCTCCAGATGGGTTGATCTGGTGCAGAGTGTGAAACAGTGCCTCTCCATTCCTTCCTTCCTAAAACGTGCCTCCCTGCTTCCTGTCTGCATTAAGCAAGACCAATGCAGAGCCAGGGCACATCCTGGCCTCTGGAATCCCAGCTGGGCCAGGGTACTAGGGAGGACTTTGGCTATCACTAACCTCCCAGTCTGAGAGGGAGATACCACCTCTGATTTCAGAAAACCCGGATTAGGGAGACATGGCTCCTGCTCCCAGGAAACTCCCATCTGATGGGAAGAGGGGTACAGAAACTGGGCGATGGGTGCAATTCAATGCTGTGACATGCGAGCCCACAACTAAATGGTCTGTGTGCATGGATGCAGGTGTGAACAGGCAGAGCTGTGGGTCTCCCAACCAGACGGGCTGGGGGGTGGTGGGCAAAGGAGATATAAAAGCAAATAAACCTACAAAGCCCGCTGTTTACTAGACATGGTGCTAAACAGGTCTCATCCACCATCTCGTTTAACCCTTTGCACTTCACAGGCAAGCAGCTGGGGCTCAGAACAGGGGTCCTCCAGTCAGCAAGTGGAGCAAGTCTGGGTGTGTCTGCTCCCAGGCCAGCCCCTCCACCAGAGAAGGCAGAGATGTCCATTAAGCCCCATAGATATGGGACACACTGGAGCGGTAGTGTCCAAACGTGACAGAGGAGCACTGGATAGCTGCAAAACAGAAGACAGGTGAGTGGGAAATTGCTGGAGAGTGGCTGAAAGTTATTTTCCTGCCACTCAGGTTTTACTAGAAAGCCTGCTTGGAGTGGGATGGGGGGGTGGTGCAAGAGGGGGAGAAGGAGGTCAGAAGGCTCTGGGAGAGAAAGGTGAGCCCAGAGCTTCCTCTTACAGGCAAGTCTTTGAGTGCATGGCTGTAGCTTTACCCTCTCTCTATCCTGTGGTCCAGCCTCCAGCACTCTTCCTCCAAGGGGCCTCAGGCCCCAGGCACCCCCAAACCACCTCTTTCCCTAGCTTAGGAACACAGCTGAGAAACCTGGCGTTGGAGGAGACTTCACAGTCATCAAATTCAACCCTGACTTGTATCACGTAAAGGATGACACAGTCTAGAGAGGGGACAGAAGGGCAGGGGTCACACAGGGGGTCACACAGGGGGTCAGCAGCAGGCCCCGGCCAGGTACAGATCTCTGGATCTCCTGAGTTCACCTTTACTCACCTCTGTGTCTTTGCACATTCCATTCTTTCTGCCGGAAGGCCTTTTTTTCACCTCCTGCCTTACTGATTTTTTTGATCACTCAGAGCTGATTGAGAGCTTCCCATGTCCCTGTGTTCCAGGCATTTAGGGGTACAGCTTTGAACAAAACAGGTGAAAGTCCCCACCCTCCCAAAACGTTCATTCCAGTGTGTGGAGAGAAAGTGGCAAGTGACATAAACACATACCTGAAATATAATGCATGTTAGAAATACTATGTAGAAAAAATAAGGTAGGAAAGAGGTCTAGGGAGTGCTATGGGATGGGATGTTGTATATTTTATTTTATTTTTTTGGCTGTGCAGCATACCATATGGGATCTTAGTTCCCCAACCAGGAATCAAACCCGTACCCTGTGCATTGGAAACATAAAATCTTAACCACTGGGCAACCAGGGAAGTCCAATGTTGGGTATTTTAAATGGAATAGTCAGGAAAGGCCTACAACAAGAACCCAAAGGAGTGGGGTCAGGGTGAGGATAGGCAGGGGAGAAGGAACAGAAGGGGCCGTGTCCCAAGGAGGCATGTTCTGAAATCAGAAAGGAGCCCAGCATAACTGGGTATGTATGGATGATGGAAAGGGCTATAAGAGGTGAGGGTGGAGGAGGGGATGATGCTGGGCAGTGGGAGAAATCATGAAGCAACTTGGGCTTCTATGGTGAGTGAGACAAGAAGCCTCTTCAGAGTACTGCCCAGAGGAGTGGCGTCATCTGACTTACTTTTAAAAGGTTCTCTCTGGCTAGCTTGGAAGCAGGCAGCCACAGAAATGGAGCAGCTGCCTAGAGCGAGGGTGACAGTGGAGGCAGGGAGAAGTGGTCAGATGCTAGACGTGTCTTGACAATAGAACCAGTGAGATTCCCTAACAGATTAGCTGCAGGGTATAGATGAGAGCAAACAATGACTCCAAAGTTCTTGGCCTGAATGACTGTAAGGATGGAGCTGCCAGTTAACAGTGACAGAGAAGACCGCAGCAGGGGCTGGCTTTGTGGGAAAAGTCAACAGTGAGCTTTGAGACATGTTGCTTGAAGTGCCCTTAGACACACCCAGGCAGAACTGTCAAGGAGGCAATGAGATACACTAGAAGGAGAGTTCAGAAGGAGGTTCATGCTGTAGACATAAATTTGGAAATCATCAGCATATAAATGGCATGTGAAGTCATGAGCCAGGATTGAGTCATCAAGTGAATGAATATAGATAGAAGAAGTCCCAGGACCATCCCCTGAATCACTCCAGTGTCAAAGGGTCAGATGAGAAGCAACAAGTCAGAACACCGGGACAAAATGAGAAGGAGCAGGTGGTGAGGTAGGAAATTCACCAGGAGAATAGGGCATCTGGAAGACGAGTAGAAACAGTGTTGACTGGGAAGGATGAACATCTGGGGAAAACGCTGTAAAGATGAGAACTGAGTATGCCTGTATGGTTGGGCTACACGGAATCCATTGATGACCTTGACAAAGGTAGCCAAGGGCTGTGGTGTGGATGAAAACCAGACTGCAAACCAAGAGCAAATGAGAAGAGAGAGCTTAGGAGCAAAGAGGATAGAAAACATTTTCCAAAAATCTTATAGGGATGAAGAGCAGATAAATGGGAAAATAACCAGTGCTAATTCCCGTCCTCCAGCTTCTTCCGAACTTTGCTCATGACTTTGCCCTTCCCTTGCTGGGAAGCTGTCACTGACAGACCAAAGTCTATGCGTCTTGACCAAAGTCAAGTCAGCTCTACCCTGACTGCTCTCGAGCCCATGCTCATTTCAGCCTCATCTCCTCACTCTTTGCTCCTGCCTGTAGAAGCTTGGATCCAGCGTGGCACTTTCCCACTTCCTCTCTGTTCCTGTAGAGCTCTTCTGCAAGTAACTCCGTGACTTACTTCTGCACCTCATTCAGACTTCTGCTCGAATGTCACTTCCCTGAGATGGCTCCTCCAGCCACATTGCCTAAAATAGACCACTCACTCCACCATGCTGTTTATCTCATTAGAGTGATCATCATCATTTGAACTTACGGTATTTATTTGTGTGCTTGTTTCACTAGGAAAATAAGTTCGTGAGAGAGACCTTTTGATTGTACCAGTTCCTCGACTTGCTCAATACTCAGGACCATACTTTGCATGTGCGTGAGTACACAGTCACTCAGTCACTCAGTCATGTTCAATTCTTTGCAACCCTCTGGACTGTAGCTCACCATGGTCCTCTGTCCATAGGATTCTCCAGGCAAGAATACTGGTATGGGTTGTCATTTCCTACTCTAGGGGGTTCTCCCAACCCAGGGATCAACACTGCTTCTCCTGCATGTCCTACAATGGCAGGCAGATTCTTTTACCTCCGAGCTACTTGGGAAGCCTCATACTTGGCACATGGTTTCTCAGCATGCCTAATATATCTGTCACTTACATAAATACTCCTTGAAGTAATGTCTACTTATGTTAAAAAGATGCAAATAAGTTTTCCCATTAAAAAAAATGTAACCTGTAATATCTAGTCATTGTTCTTGATGACAGAAGACTTAATTCATTCACATCCAGATAAATTCAATCAACTCTGGCTTAACTTCAAGCATTATAAGATCCCCTCTCCTATCCCTTCTCCTCTTAGCCTCAGATTATTTTAAGTTTGCTTTCTGAAAGGTATACAATTTTAGATCTCTGCCATGAATCCCCAGTTGGAGCTGAAACTCCAATACTTTGGCCACCTGATGCGAAGACCTGACTCATTGGAAAAAACCCTGATGCTGGGAAAGATTGAAGGCCGGAGGAGAAGGGGATGGCAGGGGATGAGATGGTTGGCTGGCATCACTGACTTAATGGACATGAGTTTGAGGAAGCTCTGGGAGTGGGTGATGGACAGGCAAGCCTGGCGTGCTGCTGTCTATGGGTCACAAAGTGTCAGATAGGACTGAGCAAATGAACTGAATTGAATGGATGAATCCCCAAACCTTAGAAACCTTCAGACTTTTGTTTTGAAGATCCAGCCCTTGACTCTGGGGTCTGTGCTGCTGGCCAGATGGAAGACTCAGGGAGTTTTGTACACGAAAGAGGATGGGATTGAAATATTCCAAAGTTTCATCTCTCCATGTCATCTCTCCTTCTTCCTGGCAGTAGTGATCATTTGACTTTGTAAACATTTCTTCCTCTCCATCAATAGTCTCAAGCTTTAGAGAGGAAAGCCAGAACCCCATCTTTCCTCCAGTCTGCCCTCACTCTTTTTGGTGGTATTTCTGTGGTTCACGCTTCAGTCCTCCACTCCCGTCCATGGCAAAATAGGGCCCCCAGTCATTCTCCACCCTTGCCTCTAAGTGGTTCCAAGCAGCAGGCGGCGCTAACTGGCTATAAGGCCAAACAAAAGAGCGAAGTCTGCATTTAGGGGTGAGATAGGAGAGACAGTCCTGACATTCCTGCAGGCTCTAGGAGCT
>SJYF01266410.1:193174-209250 GCA_006410515.1 Procapra przewalskii
AATGCTAGAGAGGGTGTGGAGAAGAGGGAACCCTCTTACACTGTTGGTGGGAATGCAAACTAGTACAGCCACTATGGAGAACAGTGTGGAGAGTCCTTAAAAAACTGGAAATAGGACTCCCTTATGAACCAGCAATCCCACTGCTGGGCATACACACCGAGGAAACCAGAATTGAAAGAGACACGTGTACCCCAATGTTCATCGCAGCTCTGTTTATAATAGCCAGGACATGGAAGCAACCTAGATGTCCATCAGCAGATGAATGGATAAGAAAGCTGTGGTACATATACACAATGGAGTATTACCCAGCCATTAAAAAGAATACATTTGAATCAGTTCTAATGAGGTGGATGAAACGAGCTTATTATACAGAGTGAAGTAAGCCAGAAAGAAAAACACCAATACAATATCCTAACGCATATATATGGAATTTAGAAAGATGGTAAGGATAACCCTGTATGCGAGACAGCAAAAGAGACACAGATGTCTTTTGGACTCTGGGAGAGGGTGAGGGGGGATGATTTGGGAAAATGGCATTGAAACATGTATAATATCATATAAAAATTAATTGCCAGTCTAGGTTTGATGCATGATGCAGGATGCTTGGGGCTGGTGCACTGGGATGACCCAGAGGGATGGTACAGGGAGGGAGAAGGGAGGGGGATTCAGGATGGGGAACATGTGTACACTGGTGGCTGATTCATGTTGATGTGTGGCAAAACCAATGCAATATTGTAAAGTAATTAGCCTCCAATTAAAATAAATAAATTTAAATTAAAAAACAAACAAAAAAAGAATGAAGCTAGTGACCAAGAAGGATCTACTTTAATAAATAAATTTTTTAAAGGAATAAATCTAGAATGTGACAAAAAGAATATTACTCTTTAAGTCAACTGAGATAACTAAGGCCTTAAAAGTGCACACTGAGGTGTTACCCAATTTCTAACCTGACATCTACTAGTGAGGTTAGCAGTCCTGGTGATCTCCAAAGCATCATCATTCGTCGCCTCTTATTTAACACTTTTGGCAAGCATGCTGAATATTATCACAGCATTTTAAGCATACACAAACACAGTCTTTCTCTTGCAGACATCTCAAAAATCTCTGAAATACCTCTCTGGACTCCTATTGTTCTTTCTGTTAGAGGTTGAAGACCGCTGAACCAGAAGTCCTTATCCTTGGACAGAGTAATGGGAAGTAACAAAAGGTGGTCAGGTCTAACCCCGGAGCTCTCAGTGCCCTGGATGCCGCTAGCCAACTGTGAGTTTCAACAGCGTATTGTGACCCAAGAGGATGGCCTGGCTCAGCAGCCTGCGCATGTCTCTTCTGCAATAACACACTTAATGAACAGCGTTCATGTGTGAGACCCACTCCACTGCATGAACCCAGATGCTTTAGTAGCTGTGTGGCTTGCTTCAACTAAGCTGGGACTATGTACAGTTTCTAGAGGACTGGCAGTAGCTCCATCTTTTGTCTCTCACCAGCCCAACGGGTAAACCATGTTTCATGAAACTGTGGTGAAGATCCAGAGTACTGGAATAGATTGGGAGTCTGGGACTGACATGTATGTACTATAGAACACTTAAAATAGATATGCTAGGCACTTCCTTGGTGGTCCAGTGGTTGAGAGTCCACCTGCTGATGCAGGGGACACGGGTTCAATCCCTGGTCCAGGAAGATTCCACATGCCACAGGGCAAATAAGCCCATGAGCCGCAACTGCTAAGCTGGTGCTCTGGAGCCTGTGAGTTGCAACTACTGAGCCTGCACATCAAGAGGGTCTGCTCCACAACAAGAGAAGCTACTGCAGTGAGCAGCCTGTGCACAGCAACTAGAGAGTAACCACCACTTGCTGCAACTAGAGAAGGCCCACACGCTGCAACAGAGACCCAGCACAGCCAAAAGTAAATAAAATAAAAAATAAAAATGCTTTAAAAAGTAGAAGACCAGCAAGGACCCACTGTACAGCATGGTGAACTCTGCTTAATATTCTGTAATAACCTAAATGGGAAAAGAATTTGAAAAAATAAATACGTATATAAGTGAATCACTTTGCTGCACATTTGAAACTAACCACATTGTTAATCAACTCTGCTCTATTATAAAATAAAAATTTACAAAGAACCACAGTGCTGGAGGAAGGGGAGAAGTATTACTGTTGCCTACAGCCCACTGTCAGTCTGGAGAAAGTACTTTGAGAACTTGCTCCCCAACCCATGCCACTTGTCCCATTAAATAAAAGAGGGAAAGAAATGACATGGGATGAAAAGCAACAGCAAGACCTGAATGTCTCTCAGGGCTATTGTGCTCATTGGACCTCGACATATATTCCCACCAGATTCTGGCCCCTCAGTGAAGAGAAGGCATGAGAGGCTAGGTCAGGCAGATTTGCTCAGAGAGAGTCATTTCCATGGCTTTCTGAACTGAGATCTGAAAACTACAAGTACTTTTGTGACATTTTTTTCTCAAGCACATGATTGCCCCAGATAAGAAGGATCTGGAGGCTGAATTCTGGGGCTGGGAAGCAGTGTGTCCTTTTTGAGTAGGAAGAAACTTCAGTGATGGTGGCAAATGGGGCCACAGAAACAGAACTGGGTCATGATACTTTGCGGACACCCATCTCCTATTTCTCTCTGGATCTTTTTTTTCACAGCCTCCCAAACCGCTCAGACCCAGGGTCTACCTAAGAGGAAATGTCCCACCTGGTGTCTCTTTGAGGAAGTCTGCTTAAGGAATCCAGATTCCTGGGAACTTTTCAGAGCCAAGGTCAGGGGCATCAACAAACACCAAGAACTTCTGGGTGCCGAGACAGATAAGCTTTATTTTTGCACACTGATAAGGCTTTGAGAAGCAGACTTTATTCCAGCATTTGGATCTTCTTGACCTAAGACCAGAGCTACGGCCAGGAGGTGCGAGATTTTCGGGAAAAAGAGGAATCCATCCTGGCAGCTTAATTCAGGAGGAGAGGGAAGAATAAGAGCAAGAAGTGACTCTGGCTCCAGACTGGTCCTTGGCTGTGGCTCTTTGGATCCTCAGCAGTTGCAGGTCAGCTGTAGTCCCCAAAACCGCGGCAGCAGCTGGAACATCCAGCAAGCTCCACGTCTATGCAGCTGGAAGGCTGGGGCTGGCATCGGGTGTTGCTTGGGAACCGATGGGATATCAGAGAGCTGCAGCCTCCAAAGCCAGAAATAGAGCAGCTGGAGGCATAGTGGGTGCGGGCGGGAGGCAGGCAGGGAGCAGAGGCCTGAGGGGCCTGAGGGAAGCGCTTAGGTGGATATTTGGAGAGGCTCTTGGTAGGGAGCTGGTACTTCTGCTGGTTTTGCTGGCAGAACATCTTGGAGAATGTTCAGTTGCTCTGTAAAGCAATGCAGATATTCCAAAAGTTCAGTGAATATAAACCTCATTTGTATCAGTATTTTCCCCAGAGTCTGATGTTCTGTGATCAATTCTGTGGCTCCAGGGCCCATATCTTTATAGCAGAGTAGCCTTACTTTCCTGGCATAGGGGAAATCAGCAGTGGGTAAGTTAGACTTTGGTAACACCTTCTCCAGTTGGCTAAGTGGTTAAGAATCTGCTTGCAAGGCAGGAGACATGGGTTCAATCCCTGGGGTTGGGAAGATCCCCCAGAGAAGGAAATGACAACCCACTCTAGTATTCTTGCCTAGAATATTCCATGGACAGTGGAGCTGGTGGGCTGCAGTCCATGGGGTTGCAAATAGTTGGACTCAACTGAGCACACACACACACACACACACACACACACACACCCCTACTCTGACCTGTTCTGGTTCTCCTAAGTCTTCGGAATTCAAAGGCAGCAATGTAGGGCATTAGATAGTTCCCCAAATCTTAAATTTTTAAATAACACTTTCTGGTTTAAGAACCTGAGAAACCACATGTTTAGCCTGAGCCCATGGTCATACTAACTGGTTTCATCATTTGCCTTTTTTTTTCTTTCTTTACATCATGGGCTCTGCCTTAAGCCCTGTGTGACTATCTCTTGTCTTACAAAGTAACCACCCCCCACCCTGGCCCAATTTCTGGTTACCATTTATCCCCTTCCCACTCAGGATTGCTTCTTCTGAGCCACCTCAGTGATTTCCATGAGCCTGGTTGTCCTTCAGTTACAAGGGAGTTCCCATTCTCTCCCACCTGGAGTGGCTTGTTCACTTGTGTGGCAGTCCTGACCCTCCCCAAATTGCCATCAGTTCAATGAAGACACTCACCTTGTTCTTCTTATCTCAAGCAAGTGATGGTATGTCGAATGCAGTGAGGAGACAGCATGCTCTGAAGCCTTTTATACATATCCTGCCCCCAACTCGAGGGAATGAGCCACGGTCATGTGAAAGCTGTTCCCAACCAGGTCTTTATGGTGACCATTTCCCACATGCCAGGGGCTCTGTCACTCTGTTACACCGGGTCATTACTGGATGCTCATGAACATCTTTCCAGAGCATCCTCCCCACCGTAAACCCTGGAAGTATTTCCATAAAGATGAGAAGATTATGATTTCCAAGGGGTTTATAATGGAACAGAACAACCTGAGGATTGAATTTAGGAATCCAATGCATGCTTGAGATGAAAATCTGAAGGCAGAAATGTTGGGTCACCCAGGACATATGTAGGAGTTTCTGAAAACTCTGTTAACAGATTAGGGACCAGTCATCCAAGCACCCTGGGGCCACAACCAAAGAATCGGTGTATCTGATTCAGATCCCAAAGTGTCTAAAACATTGACCAATGATGTAGCCTCATAGAAGAGCCCACCTGGACAATATTTCAGGCCACTTCTTACCCTCCACACATGGATGACAAAACTGAAAGCCAGAGCAGATGAAGGAGATGCTCCAAGTCTTACAGAGTCTGAATGAGAACAGGTCTCCTAACTCTCTAGCTAGTTCTTTCTTTGATCATAGTTCCTTGTTTCTAACTTGCTTGAAATCTACCAGCTCCCTTCCCATCAGCAAACTTTCCTAGTTTGCTTTTCTTAGTTCATCATTTCAACCATATTTTGGCCAACATATTACGGACGTGAGAGTTGGACCATAAAGAAAACCAAGTGCTGAAGAATTGATGCTTTTGAACTGTGGTGCTGAAGAAGACTCTTGAGAGTCCTTTGGACTGCAAGGATATCAAACCAATCAATCCTAAAGGAAATCAACCCTGAATATTCAATGAAATGACTGATACTGAAGCTCCAATACGTTGGCCACCTGATGCAAATAGCCAGCTTTCTGGGAAAGATCCTGATGCTGGGAAAGACTGAAGGCAAGAGGAGAAGGGGGCGGCAAGGATGAGTTGGTTGGATGGCATCATCAACTCAATGGACAAGAGTTTGAGCAAACTCTGTGAGATGGTGATTGACAGGGAAGCCTGGTGTACTGCAGTCTGTGGGGTCACAAGAATCAGGCATGACTTAGCAACTGAACAATAACAATAAATAAACTTTCTTGCACCTTTTGCTTGTCAATGCACTTGACTGACAAAACTCCAACCTTGGCTGAATCTTCCCTGCTATGCCTTGCTACTATAAAAATAAAAACAAAACAGATACTCTGGATGGTTGGCATCATCACTAGATCATAACCATCCTCTGAGTGTCTTGCTGCTGCTGCTGCTGCTGCTAAGTTGCTTCAGTCGTGTCTGACTCTGTGCGACCCTATAGACGGCAGTGTCTTAGTTGAGCCCAAAACACTGCTTGGCAATCCTGTTTACTTCTCTGTACTTACTCTGCACACACATCATGACTTTTCTCATCTCCTGAATCTTCAGAGCTTTCACTGTTGCCTCGAGATAGATGCTGCTGCCTCCACTTCTTGGGGCAGACAGGAGCTGTCAAGTGTAAAGTGTTCCACTTCCCACCACCAGGTCTTCAAGCCCATCCATGCCTGCAACTATCTCTTGTGACTGCCTGTGTTAGAGAAGGATCAGCTCCTTTTCTTTTCTGATGCCTCTCTCCTCCTTTGCTCTGGATTCTTCTATCTCCTACAAAATGTCATCGTAGTTTCCTATACTTCTCATTGCACCCTGCGTGCATTTATTTTTCAATATCTGTCATCCTGGATCAGCGACCCAATGGACATGAGTTTGAACAAGCTCTGAGAGAGGGTCGAGGACAGGGAGGCCTGGTGTGCTGCAGTCCATGGGG
The DNA here is from genome assembly GCA_006410515.1 of Procapra przewalskii. NCBI lineage: Eukaryota > Metazoa > Chordata > Mammalia > Artiodactyla > Bovidae > Procapra > Procapra przewalskii. Next base: position 199,322 of record SJYF01266410.1, read on the forward strand.
TTGCAAAGAGTCGGAGACGACTGAGCGACTGGACAGCTACAGCCTGGATAGAATGAAATCTCAGTATTTGCTAGTTCACTGTTTATCCTGAGAGCTTGTAAGGCCTCAAAAAAAAAAATTTGCTCAGTGAATTAATGAGCAATTTGTGGTTGAGGCAAAGATCTCCCTCCTTTCACTCCTGGAGAGAGAGTACCTTGGGAGGCCAGGTCAGTGGCAGGTAAACAGGTCAGATATGGAGGCTGCTCTCAGGGTGGATTCAGTAGTGCCAATCAGCCATAACAATTTGGTGATGGAAGTCATGCCTCTGGTCCTGGCTCTGCTACTCCCACTGGGTTTCAAAGGAGACTGGACCAGATGGTCTCTGTACATCTTCAAATGTGTATTTTACTCATTAGCATCAGACCTTCAGGGACTTTTCCTGGCTTGCTATTGTCCCTGAACTTACTTTATCTGGGGTCGTGTGTGGTGGTGAATTTGATGAAGGAGATGATGGCTCATGTTCATGTGAGGATGTGAAACACTGGAAGGTAAGACACAGGATGAGGAAGCAATTCCTTATAGTCTGTTTAGTTCACCCCATTTAGTAGAGGAACATACTTAAGTCATCTTACTGTGACAAAGCAGATTATTGTGTATACATTTGACTCTTGCTTAATCACTTCTCTCCTAGCTAAGAGTTTGAGCCACTGAAGCCCAGATCTGTGGGATGGGCAACATTATGCCCCTTCATGGCATCCAATCCCATCACTTCATGGCAATAGATGGGGAAACAGTGGATGACTTTATTTTTCTGGGCTCCAAAATCACTGCAGATGGAGACTGCAGCCATGAAATTAAAAGACGCTTACTCCTTGGAAGGAAAGTTATGACCAACCTAGGCAGCATATTAAAAATCAGAGACATTACTTTGTCAACAAAGGTCCATCTAGTCTAGGCTATGGTTTTTCCAGTGGTCATATATGGATGTGAGAGTTGGACTATAAAGAAAGCTGAGAGCAGAAGAATTGATGCTTTTGAACTGTGGTGTTGGGAGAAGACTCTTGAGAGTCCCGTGGACTGCAAGGAGATCCAACCATTCCATCCTAAAGGAGATCAGTCCTGGGTGTTCACTGGAAGGACTGATGCTGAAGCTGAAACTCCGATACTTTGGTCACCTGATGCAAAGAGCTGACTCATTTGAAATGACCCGGATGCTGGGAAAGATTGAGGGCGGGAAGAGAAGGGGACAACAGAGGATGAGATGATTGGATGGCATCACCAACTCAATGGACATGGTTCTGGGGGGATTCTGGGAGTTGATGATGGACAGGGAGGCCTGGTGTGCTGCAGTTCAGGGGGTCACAAAGAGTCAAACACGACTGGGCAACTGAACTGAACTGAACTGCATGGCCTCCAATAAAACATTACAGATAATTTTCAAAGGTTGAAAAACTTTATCTATGGCATTGATCTAATATCATCAATGAACCATTGATTCAATCATGAAAAATTATTTATCCCGAAGAAAGTCCTTTCTAACCACAACTTGGAAATGACCATTTTAATGACATTAATTTGTTCATTGGGTGCAGGGTTTTGTAAATTCACAAAAAAGGTTAAGATACTTCTTTGCCCTTAAGGAATGATACAAGTGGGTTGATATGAGAGAAAGGAAGGGAATTAAGATTTATTCTTAACCTGTCGTCCATCAAACTTGTTATTTTCATTGAGTTTCTTGCTGTTAACCCCATGTTGCAGCATAAAATAAGATGGAGGCTGAAAACCAGAGGGGGCGTTAGTCAGGGGGTGAGAGGAAAACTGATCATACGCATAGGCACAGAAATGTGAAAGGGCTTGATCTTTTCTGGGAACAGCGTGGCCATACTGTTGGGCAAGAGCTGGAAGCAGGACACTAGGGGACAGAAAGGAAGGGAGGGCCTGGTGCATCAGGAGAGTTACATACCGGCTTGTGTACTTTAGCCTATAGATTAATGGCTTCCAAAATTATATCCCTTGAAACCCTATTGCCTGAAGTGTTCAAATATCACCTCCTTGGAGAGCCACACCGGCAGACAGTATGAGTCGTTCTGTCCTGGGTCCCTTCCAGCCCTTCCTCCCTGCCACCACCATTGCTATTGTGTTCATTTCAGGTCTTTGCAGACACAGAAGCTGGAAGAAGATGGTTCTCAGAGTCAGGGCTCTAGCCTTTGAATCATGGGTATGCTATTTACTGTTTTTGAGCCTCATCTCTTTTTCTTAATCTATAAAATGGGGTTTGGAGAAGACAATGGCACCCCACTCCAGTACTCTCGCCTGGAAAATCCCACGGATGGAGGAGCCTGGTAGGCTGCAGTCCATGGGGTCGCTAAGAATCGGATACGACTTCACTCACTTTCATGCATTGGAGAAGGGAATGGCAACCCGCTCCAGTGTTCTTGCCTGGAGAATCCCAGCGACGTGGGAGCCTGGTGGGCTGCCGTCTATGGGGTCGCAGAGAGTCGGACAAGACTGAAGTGACTTAGCAGCAAAATGGGGTTAATCTGTAAAAATAAGAACCCCATAGAACTATTTACTGTGATAATGAGGGTAATGTTTAACCGGTAGTAGATTGAAAATACATTTTTGTTTCCTTCCTTTCCCTCACCATCTTACTGATAAGAGGATTCCTTAAAAACGTTGAGTCAGGTTTTAAAAGATTGTTCACCTTTAATTCTTGACTATCTGGGCTATGTTCTGAGGAGACATCAGTCTGGACCTTCCATTTATACCTTGCTGCAATCAGAGTCGTTACACCTTTACCTGCTGTATATATTAGAGGTAACCAATCAATTTCATCTGAAAACTAGATTACGCTGCCTAAAATAGTTTGACCTTTTTAAGAGACAGTTGGGGCATCATTGACCATTTAAGCAAAGAAGGGACATGGTGAGATTTACATTTTAGAAAGATTCCTCAGTTTAGGTAACCTTGGGTGCCTTGACTTGATGACATGAGCTGATGTCTGTGGTGACAACGAGGCTGCAAGTCTGATATGAGGATCAGAGTGGGACTAGGGGGAGCTCTTTTGTTAATGAGCTTGGAGCATAAAGGGACTGTTTGAAAGGTGACTGAAGGTCTTCCCTTGGCAGAGGCCTGTCTGGACTGGAGAATTCCTCATGCATTTCTGGACTCTACTCTCATCTGCCCAAACACCTCCTCACCATCCTGCCTGCCTGAGGATTCAGGCATGCTCAGGATTCCTTCTGTCTTGGGTGTGCCCTTAATAGAAGGGTGAGGAATCAACCAGGCCAGCACTGGCATGTATGAGATTCTTGTCAAGTTAATTCCTAAGAGATGAAATAAAGGAAAACAAGGATCTTCATTATGACTGAGCAGTGAGATCTTTGAGCCATCTTCCTATGGGCCAGAACACCAGTGGGTGGGCAGACTGGTGGCAAACAGCTTAGGGAGAGGATTCCTGGTCCTCTCAAGGGCAATGGGATTCACGTTTGGACTGTTGAAGGACCCAGGATGCTTGTGCTTGGCTTGGGATGAAAGTCATGACCTGCATTCAGTGATGGATCTGTGGGTCTGAACCCATCCCAATTAGGGTATAGCATAACACATCTACTCAGCATAACACATCTCCATCTCTTGCTTCTGGGACTGACATGGCCTCAAATCCAGTCCCACTCCCCTGTCTGTACAGTGTGGACTGGAGACATAGGCCCACCTCACCATATGAGATGGTGGTTTGAAAGGAGGAAACACCACCAACATTGAGTGGGGCTCTGTGAGCTGTAGGTCCAGCATAAGTGTTATCATTCTTAATTGCAGTTTCCAACGTTCACCAGCTGCTGAGTCTTATTCCTGTGGGGCCAGGGGACACACAGCAATGTCATCTGATACCAACTTTATGGCCCCTCTTTTCTTTAGGCTCCCATTGTAGAAAACTCCCTTGGAATGAAGTAGCAGGTCATCCCTAGGGCACAGGCTCAGTCCTGACATTGACCAGCTGTGGGTCACTTGCCTCTTCCAGGCTGCAGTGTCTTCACTTGCAAAATGAGTGTTGTTGTTCTTTTCTTGATCTCTCAGGTAAGGATGGGAGCTGCTTGATCTTTTTAGGACCTGAGTGACTTTCTGATTTATCATCTTTGATGGTTGTGTTGGTAACAAATGTAAGCATCCTTCTTTGAATCCTGGGCCCCACCCTGACCCTCAGTTGACCTCAGTGAGTCGAGCAATAACTAAGACCTCCTGAGGGTGTGCTCTGCCACTCACTTGTGTCTGACTCTTTGCAACCCTATGGACTATATAGCCCGCCAGGCTCCTCTGTCCATGGGATTCTCCAGGCAAGAATACTGGAGCTGGTTGCCATCTTCTCTTCCAGTGGATCTTCCTCACCCAGGGATGGAAACTGCATCTCTTGCATCCCCTGCATTGGCAGGTGGATTCTTTACCACTGAGCCACTGGGAAGCCTACTAAGACCTCTAGGGCTTACATTTACAAATGTCACCATCAAATGACACCTATTAGTCCTAAGGTCAGAAAAGATACAGAGAGATCACCTTGCCTCCTCCTTTTCCTCCAGGCAATGACCCCAAGAAGATATTTCTGAATCTTCCAGGAAATGAGACACTGCAGCCTATAGTGACAGAGCTTTCCTGCTCCTGTATTAGCTTCATCCCTCTCTTCTGATGCTCACCAAAGTGAAAGGAACAGATTTTTGACTCTGTCATCCTACCATTCTTAGAGATTTCTGTACTCATCATATCCCTGGTTCATCACAACCCCACGCAAAAGACTTCACCATCATTCTCTCCACTGTGCCAAAGAGACATAGCCCTGTAGATCATATCCTTCAGCTTGCAAGGAACACATCTTAAAAAAAATCCAGTACAATATTGTAAAGCCACTAACCTCCAATTAAAAATAAATAATTTTTTTAAAAAGAGAAGAAAAAGGCAGAGATAGTGATACCATCCCACCCCCCAAAAGTCAGCTTCAACTGTTAGAGGATAGGGCTCAGGCATTAAGAAGGCTTAGGCAAGTTGCTCAGAGTGTGGGGCCTGCAGTTCTCCTCTGTGGCATTAGGAATTTCTGCTCTGCCAGTCTGTGAACCTGGAGTTCTAAGCCATTCAAGGTTTAGGGAAGGAGTCCCACAGGGGAAGTCTGTCACATTCCTCCACATTTATATTACATTTCACCAGTTTTTCTCTCTCCCTTGAACAACGCTATGAGTTTAGTGTTACTGGCTATGAAAAAACAGAATATTGGAAAATTTATGTGTACTGAAGATCACACAATTCCAGGTTTCTGAGTAAGAGGGCTAAGCCAGCAAGGAATCTCATGAAGCAAGGAAAGAATTCTTTCAGTCTTGCCCTTGGTGTTGTTACAGATCAGAGACTTGAAACCTGGCTGTGCATATGAGCCATTTGTGGAAAGGACTTTTAAAATGCGCGTTCCCAGCGATGACCTATTGAGTTGTCTCTGAGACGTGGGTCCTAAGCATTCTCACTGCTTAAATATTCTCTGGGTGAATCTGCTAGTTTGAGAAGCATAGTTCTAGAGGGTTCTGGTAGTGCTTTGGAATGAAAGTCAGCCCATGGAACATTCTGGCAACACTGCTACCTTTTCCAAGCTCCTCCAGGGATCTTCATAGGCTATTAAAAGATATAAGGAGCACAGGTAAGTCACAAACTCATTCAGCCTTGGAGGAGTCTTAGCAAACACCTAGTCAGGTGCCTACATCCTCTCTCCCATGTGCCTGACGCTACACTTTATGGCCTCAAATAAAATGCTTTCATTTGGATAACTCATTACCTCCCAAACTAGGCCATTACTCTTCTGCTATTTTTGTTAGAAAATAACTCTACTTTTATAAGCCCATCAATATATCTGACTTGGCAAACCACTTACAGGTCCCTGCCTTTACTTACCATATTTGAAGCTACAAAATTGTGCTGTTTTATCTCCACAGTAAATATCAGTTGAATATACAAATAAGATTGGTAACGGGTTTCCCAGGTGGCTCAGAGGTAAAGAATTCACCTGCCAGTGCAGGAGATGCAATTTTGATCTCTGGTTTGGGAGGATCCCCTGGAGAAAGAAATGGCAACTCACTCCAGTATTCTTGCCTGGAGAATTCTATGGACAGAGGAGCCTGGTGGGCTACAGTCCCTGGGGTCACAAGAGTCAGACACAACTTAGCAACTAAATAGCAACAACAACAATTTAAAGAAAAAAAAAAGAAAGAAATAATGATAGTATCTCAAGAAGCAGTTCTTGGTATGTTAGTCAGTGGAATGAATGAATTAATTACAAATAAAATATGTCATTTGACTTGGTTAAGTGTCTGTATTTCACACCTGAGAGGATCCAATGAGTCATTTCATAGAGTTAAAATCATGACAGAATTAGGATGAAACTCAAAGTCAGTTGATTCTACCCAGTGTTCATGCATGGGGTGGAGAGGTGATGCAGGGTTGAGAGGGAGCACCGTCATTTTGAGAGCATGGCATAGGAGCTAAATGTCTAGTGTCTGCACTCAGACCTTCGAATCTGGGTTTCATCACTTAGTAGTTATACAGTGTAAGGTTTGTCACTTCTCTGTAATTTCATCACTCATTCGTAAAAGGGTGATAAAATTACATCAGCTTTATAGCGCTGTGAAAAGTCGTTCAGTCATGTCCAACTCTTTGTGATCCCATGGACTGTAGCCTGCCAGGCTCCTCTGTTCATAGAATTCTCCAATCAAGAGTTTGCCAGTGGATTCTTTACCAGCTGAGCCACCAGGGAAGCCCAAGAATACTGGAATGGTGTTCCTTCTCCAGGATAACTTCCCCACCCAGTAATTGAACCTGCATTGCAGGTGGATTCTCTGCCAGCTGAGCTGCCAGGGAAGTCTGGCATGCTGACTCCATGGGGTCACAAAGAGTCGAACACCACTGAGTGACGAAGAACAACAACTTAGAGCTGTCTTGAGGATTAAGTAAATAATATGTTTACAGAGATTAGCAGTGTGCTTGTACACAGTAGGATCTCTATAAATACAGATTGTTGCTGTTGCTTTTTGTGTTGCTGTTCTCATTATATTATTATCTGGCTAGTCCAGTGTCCCTCAGTAATTATGATCTATATTTTTATTTCTCTAAAGATTTATAAAGACTAGTGGATATCACAAGAACATGTCGGTGACCGGTCAAAGCTGGTTTCACAACATTTTCTCATAGCCTCTAACAGGACCACTGCCACCTCCTACAAATATTTTCATGAGTCATGCTTGGGTAGGGCCATAGCTGTGGCAGTGGACACTGGGATGGATCAGGCAAGGATTCAGTGTTGACTGGAGCCATATATTTGAAGAATCACTCTTGTAAAGCTATAATGAGGAAAGTTCCCTAAAAATCATTTGCCTGTATTCTCTGAGAGCAAACTTATTAACTCAGCACTAGAGAAATGAGTAGAGTTAGTGGTAGATTCAGGCAGGGACTGAGTTTGCCTGGGGTTCAGAGTGTGTCAATCCCTCCACTTCATGGGCAATCAAAGCAGGACAGAGAGAATCTGTCAGAGATAAGGGGAGAACTTCTAGCACCTCAATCAGAAGAAGAATGAAGACATCCAAAAGTCCGTGTTGGGAGGGTATATTGAAGCTCCAGAGAGGAAGATTGGGATCAGTAAGCATCTAAGGACTTGAAAAGACTGGCAGAGCTGCTGAAGACAGAGTGAGCAGTCTAGGAGTTAGATTCTGTGCTTGGGTTTTAGATGATGTCTCAGCAGGATGGTTAAAGGAGCAGAAATGATAATCCACTCCAGTACTTTTGCCTGGAAAGCTCCATGGACAGAGGAGTCTGGCAGGTTACTGTCCATGGAGTCGCCAAGAGTTGGACACGACTGGCATGCATGAACAAAAAAGATTTATTTAGACCCCTTTATCTTTTTTGAGCATCATTTCACACCAGAATGAAGAACAAGAGTATTTTATTTTCTGTATTTCACATATGGATGAATTACAGTCCTTGTGAAGCAAGCAATGACTAGATTTGTAAGACCTTCCATTTTCAGGTTTCCTTATACTTTCTTTCCATTGACCCTCTCAGCATTTTGTTTTAATATGATTTGCTTTTCTCAGTAGGAGGTAAAGCAATACTGGTTGTTATTCATCTGTAATTTTGTTCTAGTAATGTTTTTAAGTGTATCACTGATCTGCAAGAAATTTCTTTTAGAATCCATTGTTAGGAAGAACAAGCCTTCTCTTGAAGACTATATATGTCAGATAATTTGTATCTAGATCTTACCTACTAGGAAGTTCAGGATTACCCACCATGCTGAGATATAGTAACTACTTGGGTCACAAGTTTAATACTTGTGTTCTTTTATCTACTCACAGGCTCTCATGTATTGCTTTCTGATGTGCATAATATTTGTAGTTTAATGACAGAGATGCTATGTCCTCTCTTGTTCTAGCTCATAGAGAGAATCCAGATTGGTCTTAACCCATGCTGAGGAATGGAATGAGGCTTTCTCATGCCCACATTCCCACACAAGCTGTTCGTGATCTCATGCTTTTTGCCCAAGCTATGTGATGAACTTGTTCACGGAAAATGAGTATGCTAAGGTGGGATGCCAGGAGGAGGAAGTTGAGCCATCTATGTTTGGCAGATGATTTCTAGAGGTGGGGAGTGGAAGTCCTCTTGCAATGACAATCCATTTCAGTTTAGTCCCTTGGTTTTCAGGATCTCTGGTCTCTATCTTGACCCATACTTATACAACTTCAAGGACTCTGGCTTACCATTATTTCCTCTTTAATCAGCAGTTTATATAGCCTCCAGAGGCAAGGGAAAGAAAAAAAACCAGTTTCTTACATAGCATGAATTTCCTCCTGGGCTTTCATAATTTTGTTTTCAAAATTGAATGCACACTATTCTTGCATACTAAGAATGAACAAATAAGTGAGCATGTGACAAAAGGTGGGATCTGGATTTCTCAGTGTTGGAGGAGAAGATTATAGATAAGCAAAAAATGAGGCTAGGACAAGCCATGTGATATTGAATTAGAGTTGAAGACATCGGTATGAATTTATAGTCAGCTGAATATAGAGATAAATGGAAAACTATTGGAAGAATTAGACACATGTCTATACACTGGTTAGTATACACACATATATTTCAAAGCTCCATCCATTGAGAAGGATAAGAAGCAGTGATATCCCAGTAGCACTGAACACAACCAACACTCAGATCTTAGTTTATAATATAATTTCCCAATAAAACAAACTAAAATTCACAAGACAAATAGATGAATCTAGGTCTGGGGTAAAGAATACACAAAATGAACCTGAATCATCTTAAAATGCCATAAAATAAGGAAGTGCTTAAAAAAGAGTGCAGTAGCTTGTTACCAAAGGAATATTGAAGCTCACTGAAAGAGCTGCCAAAGTTGGAATACTACGAACAACAAAGTAAATAAATTGGCAATGGATTAGAACTCAAAGTATCATATAAATAGCAACATCTGTGAGTACATACTGATACAAATAAATGACTGAATAAACTAGGGGGGGTACTTTTCCTACAGAAAATTCCAAAGAATTGATACAGATACTGTCCCCTCAAGAAGATGAGCCCAAATCTCTACTCCTTTGAATGGGTTGCTCATAATGACTTCCTTCCAGAGAGAATACAGAAATGGAAGGAAAAAGAGTAACTTAAAAAAGATTTTAATATAAATTTATTTATTTTAATTGGAGGTTAATTACTTTACAATATTGCATTGGTTTTGCCATACATCAACATGAATCCACCACAGGTATACACGTGAACCCCCCCTCTCTCCTCCCTCTCCATACTATCCTTCTGGGTCATCTCAGTGCACCAGCCCCAAGCATCCTGTATCATGCATCAAACCTGGACTGGCAATTCGTTTCATATATGATATTATGCATGTTTCGGTGCCATCCTCCCAGATCATT
>SJYF01266410.1:242096-266641 GCA_006410515.1 Procapra przewalskii
GCTAAAGCTGAAACTCCAGTACTTTGGCCACCTCATGCGAAGAGTTGACTCATTGGAAAAGACCCTGATGCCGGGAGGGATTGGGGGCAGGAGGAGAAGGGGATGACCAAGGATGAGATGGCTGAATGGCATCATGGACTCCATGGACGTGAATCTGAGTGAACTCTAAGAGTTGGTGATGGACAGGGAGGCTTGGCGTGCTGCGGTTCATGGGGTCTCAAAGACTTGGACACAACTGAGGGACTGAACTGAACTGAACTGAACTGAATTTTATTTTTTGGCCCGAGTGGCCATGGGGTGCCCAAGCTAAACAATATTTCTGGATACATCTGTGAGGGTGTTTCTGGGTGAGATTAGTATTTGAATCATTGATTCGGTAGATTACTATTCCCATTGTGGGCTGGGCATAATATAATTGAGAGCCTCAATAGAACAAGTAGCAGAGGATGGAAGATTTTGCCCTTTTAAAATGTTTGCCTAATTTTGTGAGTTGGATCACTGACCTTCTCCTGCGCTTGGCATTGCTGGTTCTTGGCTTTCTGTCCCAGACTGGCATCTACACCATTAGCTCCCCTGATTCTCAGACATTTAGACTTGGACTGAAGTACACCATCAGCTTTCTCTGGGACTTTACAGCATAGTTTATTGCATTAGCCCAATTTAAAAAATAAGTCTCTTCATGCATACATATATATAATCATACTTTTGTTTATCTGGAGAATGCTGACAGATCCAGCAAATAAAGCATAGCATCAGGTCCACTTATAGAATTCACTGTTCTCACCATGTTCCCTATCATCCTCAAGCAGCTGGCTTGATCAGACTGTGGAATGGCCTTTTAAAGACCTAGTTACTGAACCAGCATAGTGGGAATACCTTTCAGAGCTGGGTCAAGGCTACATGCTAAGGGCTCAAAATCAGCAATCAGTATTATGGTTCTGTTTCTTCTATAGTCAGATGATATAGGTCCAGGAGTTAAAAGGTGGAAATAGAGTGGCACCTCTCACTATTACTTTTAAAGATCTCCTAGCAAAATTTTTGCTTCCTGTCCCTATGACCTTACGCTGCTCAAGAGGTTCCTTAGGTTCAAGAGGTTCCTAAGGGAGGAATGCTTCCACCAGGACACACAATGACTCCACTGAACTGGAAGTTAAGACTGTCACTCAGCCACTTTGGCCTCCTCATGCCTCTGAATCAACAGGCAAAGAAGGGAGTTACTGTGCTTGTTGAGTGATCAAGTCCGATTACCGGTAGGAATTTGGACTATTACTTCAGAATGGAGGCAGACAAGGACATATTTGAATACGAAAATCACTTAGGACATACCTTAGTACTAGCATGCTCTTTCATTAAAGGCAGTGGAAAAACTACAGCAGTCTAATTCAAACAGGACTACTAATGGTCCAGACTCTCCAGGAATTAACGTGGGTCACTCCACCAGGTAAAGAAGAACCACAAATAAGAGTTTAATTATTATTATGGTATTTCCTCCATATTTTGCTATGAATATGCTTGTGTGTATATGTGAATACGGAGTCTTTATTTTATTTCTAATCCCCTTATCACATAAGGAGTATTGACTACTGTATTTAAGTATGGTTCAACGGGGTATCACAATATGTAAGTTAAGGCTATCAAGGAGAAGAGTAAACATTGCTCAAGGATGCTGCATCTTCTTCTGGGGAAACGGTTGGTGCATTTTTTGATGTACACAGCATGGTTGTTTTATGTTAGCTGGAAATGTGGCCTTGTCATTGTGTTTATTTAGGGAATAAATATGATGTAAGGAGATGTATGCGGTTTCACAGGCGGCTCAGTTGTAAAGAATCTGCCTGCAATGCAGGAGACCTGGGTTTGATCCCGGAGTCAGGAAGATTCCCCTGGAGGAAGGCATGGCAACCCACTCCAGTATTCTTGCTTGAAGAATTCTGTGGACAGAGGAGCCTGGCAGGCTACAGTCCATGGGGTCACAAAGACACAATTGAAGTGACTGGGCACACACACATGTAAGGAGATGTGTACAAGTGCCAAGCCTGGCGGGCTACAGTCCATGGGGTCACAAAGACACAATTGAAGTGACTGGGCGCACACACATGTAAGGAGATGTGTACGAGTGCCAAGTTGACAAGTAGTGAACTGTGATGGTTAACATTATGTGTTAAGTTGATGAGACCATGGTACCCAAATTGTAAGTTAAACATCAATCTAGATGTCGCTGTTTAGATTTTTTTTACATGTTATTAGTATTTGAATCTGTAGACTTTGAGTAAACAAATTATCCTCTATAGTGTGGGTGGGCCCCATGCAATCAATTGAAAGCCTTAAAAGACAGAGCACGCTAAAAGAGGAAGGAATTCTGCCTACAGACTGCGGGCTGTAACATCAGCTCTTCCATGAATCTTCAACCTGCCAACCTACTCTACAGACATCAAGCTTACCTGCCCCTACAACTACGGGAGCCAATTCCTTAAAATAAATTTCATTAGATACACACACATGTCCTGTTCATTCTGTTTCTCTGGAGAATTCTGACTAATGCAATATATATGAATATGTGTGTGAATATGTGTTTGTATGACTAATAAGGGCTCTCTGTGGTTTTTGTCCATTATATTTTTGTATGTTTATTAATTTTTGGATTTATGAGATATATTTATATGTTAAGTAAAGTAATTCTTTATCAGGTATGTATTGTATTTTTCTTTTGTTGATTTTTTAATCTCATATATGGCATTTTATGCTATAAAATTATATTTTTGTATTTATTTCCATTACTCTAGAACAGGGGTCATAAAGGATCTTGCTGTGATTTATGTCAAAGAGTGTTCTGCCTATGTTTTCCCCTAAGAGTTTTACAGCTTCTGGTCTTACATTTAGGCTTTTAATCCATTTTGGGTTTATTTTTGTGTATGGTGTTAGGAAGTGTTCTCATTTCATTCTTTTACACATTGCTGCCCAGTTTTCTCAGCACCACTTATAGAAGAGACTGTCTTTTCTTTACTGTAGATCGTTGCTTTCTTTGTCAAAACTGAGGTGCTCATAGGTGCATAGATTTATTTCTGGGCTCTCTGTTTTGTTCCGTTGGTCTATATTTCTGCTTTTGTGCCAGTACCATACCATGTTGATGACTGTAGTTTTGTAGTATATTCTGAAGTTAGGGCAGTTGATTCTTCCAGCTTCATTCTTCTTTCCCAAGGTTACTTTGGCTCTTCAGGATCTTTTGTGTTTCCATACAAATTGTGAAATTATTTGTTTTAGTTCTGTGAAAAATACCATTGGTAATTTGATAGGGCATCCCAGGTGGCTCAGTGGTAAAGAATCTGCCTACCAATACAGCAGACTCAGGAGACATCAGTTTGATCCCTGGGTCAGGAAGATCCCCTGCTGGAGGAAATAGCAACCCACTTCAGTATTCTTGCCTGGAAAATTCCATGGACAGAGGACCCTGGCAGGCTACAGCCCATGGAGTCACAAGGAATCAGACATGACTGAGCATGCATGCAGAGAGCCACCCAGCCAAGCTGATCTGTACTCCTGACCAAGAGAAATTGTGAAAATTTGATAGGGATTGCATTGAATCTATAAATTGCTAGGGGTAGTACAGTCATTTTCACAATATTGATTTTTCCAATCCAAGAACGTGGTATATCTCTCCATCAATTTGTGTCAGCTTTAATTTCTTTCAATAGTGTCTTATAGTTTTCTGCACACAGGACTTAATTAAACTTAAAAACTTTTACACAATGAAGTAAACTATAAACAAGGTGAAAACACAACCTTCAGAATGGGAGAAAATAATAGCAAATGAAACAACTGACAAAAGACTAATCTCCAAATACACAAGCATGAGTTCATGAAGCTCAAAAGCAGAAAAGCAGACAACCCAGTGAAAAAGTGGGCAGAAGATTTAGACACTTCTCCAAAGAAGACATACAGATGGCTAATAAGCACATGAAAAGATGCTCAGTATTATTGATTATTAGAGAAATACAAAGCAAAACTACAATGAAGTATCATCTCACACTGATCAGAATCGTTGTTGTTCAGCTGCTCCGTCAGGTCTGACTCTTTGCAACCCCATGGACTGCAGCACGCCAGGCTTCCCTATCTTTCATCATCTCCTGGAGCTTCCTCAAGCTCATTCCCATTTAGTCGGTGATGCCATCCAACCATTTTGGCCTCTGTCACCCCTTCTCCTCCTGTCTTCAATCTCTCCCAGCATCAGGGTCTTTTCCAGTGAGTCAGTTCTTCGCATCAGGTGGACAGAGTATTGGAGTTTCAGCTTCAGCATCAGTCCTTCCAATGAATATTCAGGATTGATTTCCTTTAGGACGGGCTGGTTGGATCTCCTTGCAATCCAAGGGACTCTCAAGAGTCTTCTCCAATACCACAGTTCAAAAGCATCAATTCTTTGGTGCTCAGTTTTCTTAATGGTCCGACTGTCACATCCATACATGACTACTGGAAAAACCATAGCTTTGACTAGACTGATCTTTGTCAGCAAAGTAATATCTCTGCTTTTCAATATGCTGTCTAGGTTGCTCATAGCTTTTCTTCCAAGGGGCAAGTGTCTTTAATTTAATGGCTGCAGTCACCTGCAGTGATTTTGGAGCCCCCCAAAATTAAGTCTGTCAGTCACTGTTTCCATTGTTTCCCCATCTATGTGCCATGAAGTGATGGGACCAGATGTCATGATCTTAGTTTTTTGAATGTTTGGTTTTAAGCCAATTTTTTTGCCCTCCTCTTTCACCTTCATCAAGAGGTTCTTTAGTTCCTCTTTGCTTTCTGCCATAAGGGTGGTTTCATCTGCATATCTGAAGTTATTGATATTTCTCCCAGAAATCTTGATTCCAGCTTGTGCTTCATCCAGCCCCACATTTCACAAGATGTACTTTGCATATAACTTAAATAAACAAGGTGACAATATACAGCTTTGATGGACTTGTTCCCCAATTTGGAACCAGTCTGTTCTTTCATATCCAGTTCTAAGTGTTGCTTCTTGACTTACATACAGGTTTCTCAGGAAACAGGCAAAGTGGCCTGGTATTCCCATATCTTTAAGAATTATCCACCCTTTGTTGTTATCCACACACTCAAAGGTTTTAGTGTAGTCAATGAAGCAGAAGTAGATGTTTTTCTGGAACTCTCTTGCTTTTTCTATGATTCAACGAATGTTGGCAATTTAATCAATGGTTCCTCTGCCTTTTCTAAATCCAGCTTGAACATCTTGAATTTCATGGTTCATGTACTGTTGAAGCCTAGCTTGGAGAATTTTGAGCATTATTTTGCTAGCATGTGAAATGAGTGCAATTGTATGATAGTTTGAATATTCTTTGGCATTACCTTTCTTTGGGATTGGAATGAAAACTGGCTTTTCCAGTCCTGTCGCCACTACTGAATGTTCCAAATTTGCTGGCATATAGAGTGCAACACTTTCACAACATCATCTGTTAGTATTTGAAATAGCTCAGCTGAAATTCCATCACCTCTACTCACTTTGTTTGTAGTGATGCTTCCTAAGGCCCACTAGACTTCACACTCCAGGATGTCTGGTTCAATGGGAGTGATCACATCATCACAGTTGTCTGGGTTATTGTGGTTATCTGCCATGTAAGGCCACCCAAGATGGACAGGTCATGGTGGAGAGTTCTGACAAAACATAGTCCACCGGAGAAGGGAACAGCAAATCACTTTAGCCCTCTTGCCTTGAGAACCCCATGAACAGTACGAAAAGGCAAAAATATATGACATTGGAAAATGAACTCCCCAGGTCTGTAGGTGCCCAACATCTTACTGGAGAAGAGTGAAGAAATATCTTCAGAAGGAATGAAGAGGCTGAGCCAAAATGGAAACAACGTCCAGTTGTAGATGTGTCTGGTGGTGAAAGTAAAGTCCTTCAGAATGGCCATCATCAAAAAGTCTACAAACAATAAGTGCTGGAGAGGGTGTGGAAAAAAGGGAACACTCTTGCACTGTTGGTGGAAATGCAAATTGATACAGACACTATGGACAACAGTATGGAAATTCCTTTAAAAAATTAAGAATAAAACTACCATATGACCCAGCAATCCTACTACTGGGCATATATCCTGAGGAAACCAGAATTTAAAAAAACAAATGTACTCCAATGTTCATTGCAGCAGGACATGGAAGCGACCTAGATGTCTATCGACAGATGAATGGATAAAGAAGTCACGGTACATATACACAGCGAAACATTACTGAGCTATAAAAAAGAATGCATTTGAGTTGGTTTTAGTGAGGCGGACAAACTTAGAGCTTATTATACTGAGTGAAGTAAGTCAGAAAGTGAAGTGAAGTCGTTCAGTCATGTCCGACTCTTTGCGACCCCATGGGCAGTAGCCTGCACCAGGCTCCTCCGTTCATGGGATTTTCTAGGTAAGAGTAACTGGAGTGGGTTGCCATTTCCTTCTCCAGGGAATCTTCCCCACCCAGGGATCGAACCCAGGTCTCCCGCATTGTAGACAGATGCTTTACCATCTGAGCCACCAGGGAAGTCCAAGTCAGAAAGAGAAAGACAAATATTGTATATTAACACATACATATGGAGTTTGAATGATGGTATTGATGAACTTATCTACAGGGCAGCAGTGGAGATTGCAGACACAGAGAAAAGGCTTTTGGACACAGTGGAGGAGAGAGAAGTAGAATGATTTGAGAGGGTAGTATTGAAACATATACATTACCATATGTAAAAGAGACAGCCCAGTGGGGATTTGTTGTATGACACAGGGAACCAAAACTGGTGCTCTGTGCCAACATAGAGCAGTGGGTTGGGGTGGGAGATGAGAGGGAGGTTAAAGAAGGATGGATGTATACCTATGGTTGATTCATGTTGATGTATGGCAGAAGCCATCACAATATTTTAAAGTAATTATCCTCCAATTAAAAATAAAATAAATGTTAATGGTATTTTAAAATTTAGTTTATTAATTTTTTCCTTTATAAATTATGGGTTTGTGCCACTTTTAAAATATCTCCTTATTAATTAAGCAACAATCATTTATATTTTCTATTTCTTTGGAGTGTTGTTTCATTGTTTATTGTGTATATGAAGGGAACATGTGTTTATGTTTTCCTTTGTAGTTCAGATTGAATGAGAGTGGGAGGGTACAGAGGAAAATTAACTCAGTCTGATTTACTTCCCATTAGATCTCCAGTTTCTTGTTAACTTGAAGGAATGATGTAGAGAAAGAATCCTTCAATGAATCAGTGACCTCAGAAATCCTTTGATCATGAAAATGGTACCAGAGCCACTGACAGCTAATATCCAAACCAAAGAGTCAGTCCAAGTGATATGGTTGTAATCATAACTCTGACTATCACTGAAGTCCAAACAGATTAGTATTTCAGGCTGCCCTGCCTTGAGGCAGAAGTGTGGACCATATGACCTCCTAACCCTATCATTCTAGGAATCAGGAGCCAGGCTCTCCTGTGTGAGCCAAGGCATGGATATCCTGGCCACTCCCCATAACTAAGATCATTGGGACAACCTGGGCCAGTGTCATAACCAGGTGAGACAGGGACAGAACTCTGCAGGATGACGTGGTCATCACAGCTCATGGTGCCTATCTCAGTGTGAGGTCTCCTAGAGGGATGATCTAAGTCACAGGTAAGAGCTGTTTATAAACTGAAGAATCAGTGCTTTGCTTGTGTAGTTTAGTTGCTAAATCTTCTCCAACTCTTTGCAACCCCATGGACTGCTGCATGCCATGCTTCCCTGTCCATCACCAACTCTTACAGCTTAGCTTGAAGAATTTGGAGCATTACCTTTTTAGCATTCAAAATGAGTGCAATTGTTCAGTAATCTGAACTTTCTTTGGCACTGCCCTTCTTTAAGATAAGAATAAAAACTGACCTTTCCTGGTCCTGTGGCCATTGCTGAGTTTTCCAAATTTGCTGATGTATTGACTGTAGCACTTTAACATCATCATTTAGAATTTTAAATAGTTCTACTGGAATTAATTAATGTACCCTAATAAATATTCATTGAATGAATGCCCTGAATCATTAGACTAATTTGCATTCCCAGTAACAAGGCTTTTTGAGGGACCATTTGCACACAACCCACCAACAGTAGTTTTAGGAACATTTTTTTCATTTTTAAAACAATATTCACTTACTTATTTATTTGGTTGGTTTTGTTGGGTCTTTGTTGCAACACATGAAAGATCTTCATTGTGTCATGCAAGATCTTTCATTGCAGTGCACAGACTCTCTAACTGTAGCACCTAGGTTCTAGAACTCGGGCTAGGCAGTTGTGGTAATTAGGCTTAGTTGCCCTGTGGCATGTGGGATCTTAGTTCCCTAACCAGGGATCAAACCTGGATCTGCTGCATTGCAAGATGAATTCTTAGGCCCTGGATTACTAGGGAATTCCCTTAGGAGCCTTTTTAATCTCTGACAATATATTATGAATCTAAGAGCTCCCTCCTGAAGAAACAAGTTCTATTCTTTATTAGTGAGGTGGATTTTTTTTTCTAATCTAATTTCAGTGGAAACTAGAATTTTTTTCATTTCTTTCTTCATTTTTTTGTATTGATCATTTATGCCTCTTCCAAATCTTTTATAGAAATGTTTACTTGTTTATTCTTTATTAAGATGAAACCTATGTTTTCTAGGGATATTGATACTATAACTATCATATGTAACCTATTTCCCAAGTCAATTATTTTTGTTAAAATTAATTTTTAGAGCAATTTTAGGTTCATAGAAAAATTGGGGAGAAGGTACTGCGATTTCCCATATACTTCCTGATCCAACACCTGCCTAGCTTCCTCCATTGTCAACATCCCCCACCATACATGTACATTTGCTACACTTGATGAAGCTTCCACTTCTACATCATTATCATACAAAGTCTATAGTTTACATTACCATGTATTCTTAGTGTTCCACATTTGGTAAGTTTGGACAAATGTGTAATGACAAATATCCACCAGTATGGTATCATACAGAGTATTTTCACATCCTAAAAATGCCCTGCCTATACATCCCTCTCCCACCCCAACAACTCTTGGCAATCATTGATTTTTTGTTTAATAAGTCTTACCTATTTATTTATTTTAACTTTTGGCCATAGCCTGGAGCATGTGGGATCTTATTAATAGTCCCCTGACCAGAGATCAAACTTACATCCCCTGCACAGGAAGATGGAATTTAACCATTGGACCTCTGGGGGAGCCCCAGTGACTGATCTTTTTATTTTTGCCACTATTTTGCCTCTTCCATGATGTCGTATAGTTGGAACCATACAATGTGTAGCCTTTTTATATTGGCTTCTTTCACTTAAAAATATGTATTTAAGCTTCCTTTCTGTCTTTTCACGGCATAATAGATCATTTCTTTGTGGTGTTTAATAATATTCCATTGTCTGGATCTACCACAGTTTATTTATTCACCTCCTAAACGATATCTTGATTGTTTCCAATATTTGACAGTTATGAAAAAGCTGCTCTGAACATCTGTCTATAGATTTTTGTATGGATGTAAGTTTTAAACAATTTTGGGTGAATACTAAGAAATGTGATTGCTAGATCACATGGCAAGAGAACATTTGGTTTTGTAAGAAATTGTCTTCCAAAGTGGTTGGAAAATTTTGCATTTCCATTAGCAGTGAGTTAACATTCCTATTGTTCCACATCCTCACCAGTGTTTGGTGTTGTCAGAATTCAAGATTTTAGCCATTATGACAGGTGTGTAGTGGTATCTCATTGCTGTAATTTGCATTCACCATGGCATACAACATGAAGCATCTTTTCATATGCTTATTTGCCATCTGTATATCTTCACTAGTGAGATATCAGGCCCTTTGTCTATTTTTTAATTGTTTTTTTTTTTCTGATTGTTGAGTTTTAAGAGCTCTTTGAATGTTTTGGATAGTACTCCTTTATAGTAGAAAATATTCACTCCATTCTGTGGCTTATTTTATCAGTCTTAACATTGTCTTTGCAAAGCAGAAGTTTTTAATTCAATACAACCTAGCTCATCAATTATTTATTTCATGTATCTTGACTTTAGTGTTGTATCTAAGAAGTCACTGCCATCCCCAAGATCAACTAGGTTTGCCTCTGTTCTTCTAGGAATGCTATAATTGTTTTACATTTAAGTCTGTGATCCATTTTCAGTTTTGTTTTGTTTTTGTTAAGAATACAAGTTCTGTGTCTAGATTCATTTTTTTGCATGTTGATGTCAAGCCCCATTACATGAAAAGACTATCTTTGTTCCATTATATTGCTTCTTTTTTCCCCCAAGTACCAGTTGATTATAGGTTTGGAGGGGTCTATTTCTGGCCTCTCTATTCTGTTTCATTGATCTATTATCTATTGTTTTGCCAATACCAAACTGTGTTGATTATGTAACTTACCTATAGTAAGTCTTGAAGTCAGGTAATGTCAATCCTTATGAGTTGATTCTCCTTCAGTATTGTATTGGCTGTTCTGGGCCATATGTGAAGATCATATAATCTTTAGAATCAGCTTGGTGATACCCACAAAATAATTCCTGAGATTTTGATTGGTAGTGCATTGGATTTATAGAACAGATTGGGAAGAATCAACATCTTGATAATATTGAGTCTTTCTATCCATAAACATGGAATATCTCTCCATTTATTAAGTTCTTTCATTTATAGATTTTACACACATTTTATTAGATTTATAGCTGAGTACTTAATCTTGGGGGTGCTATTATAAATGGTGTTGCATTTTAAAATTTCATATTTCATTTGCTCATTTCTGGTATATAGGAATGCAGTTGCCACTTGCTTAACTTTGTACCTTCATCTTGCTATAATTCTTTATTACTATTTTTTAAATTTTATACAAAGATAATAAAGTTGTGAACAGTTTATTTCTTCCTTGCCAATCAGTATATCGTTAACTTATTTTTCTTGTCTAATTGCATTAGCTAGAACATCCAATACCACCATGCGGAAAAGGAGTAGTGAGAGGGGACATTCTTTTCTTGTACCTGATCTCAGAAGGAAACTTTGAGTTTCTCATAAATTTTGTATTCCTCCACCTTTTTAATGGTATTTTCTACCATTTAGAATTTAATTTTTCCATATTTAACCATGTAGATTACATATATCTACATTTTCCTTTATATATTGTGGATCTTATGTTATTCTTAATTAAATTTTTCTCCAAATAATTAACTATCAACTACATTTGAAAGGTGTTGATTGTATTTGTAGTTATATGACTACATATATTTGACAAAACATTGAATTGTATGTTAAAATTAGCAAATGTTATTGCATGTAAATTATACAGAAGTGAGTTTTTAATTTAAAATATTTATTCCATCTATATTTTTGTATGTATATATTCTGTATATTTAAACTGATGGAGGAGTCAAGCAGAGATTGTTAGGAGAAGGATGAGGGATGCGGAGCACAGGAGTGAAGAATGACAATGGAAAGAGGGAGGAAGAAGAAGCTGTCTGTCTCCTGGTCATGTCTGAAGGGCACAGTTAGATATATGAATGGATGAAGGGAGCCAGAATTTGAAGAAGCTATGTTCACAACTAATGCTGCTTCAGGATATTGGTTAAAAGGGGAAACAAAGAATTAGGAGAAAATGCAAACCTATAAAAAATACAAACTTTTCCCTTCTGATCTATGATCCTGTCAACTGTCTACGGAGGCCTCTGCAGCCACGAGCAGAGAAGGTACAAGAATAGAACAACAGTGGCCAAAACATGAGATGAACTCTGTCTACATCAAGACAGTGAGCAGCCTCTGTATTTATTATTTTAACTCGGGCAGCAGGATGCCAGAAGCTGCAGAGGGACATGGAGTCTATGCTTTAGGATTCCCAGGGCCGTAACACGTATGGCAAAGGAGGTGAATAAATGGGTTTCAGGGTGAGGTCTGGGGCTCCTGGACCCTAGAGCACAGGGATCCTCAGCACCAGAGCTCAAAGGCCTCACCCAGACTCCCCAGCAAGAGGGGCAGGCCCAGCAGGAGGGGCAGGAGAAGGAGGAAGTGTTTGTCCATCTGTTGTCCCCAGGTCAGCTCTTCTTGGCTCAGGGTCCACTTCAGCAGCAGCCGCCTCCAGAGGACTGACCGCTCCCCCCTCCACAGCACCCAGAGCCCCCCGAGGGCTGGCTGCAGCAGTCAGAGCTCTGGGGTCTGCAGTGGCGGGACCTGCGGCACCTGTGGTGGCTCAGGCAGCAGCCCCCACACCCAGAGCTGCAGCAGCCCCCGGAGCTGGAGCCACAGCAGCCCCCGGAGCTGGAGCCACAGCAGGAAGAGACTGGGGGGCACTTTGGGGGGCATTTAGGGGTGGGGCACTTGGGGGCGCACTTGGGAGGGGGCTGGCACTGCTGCTGGTTCTGCTGGCAGGACATCTTGGTGGGCAGGCTCAGGATCTGAGTGAGAGACAGACAGCAGGTCAGATCCAGTACACAGAGACCTCCCTTCCCCTTTTGCCTTCTTAGCATCACTTATAATCTTAAAAGCATAATATCCAGTAGTTTTATCACTCTTAGTAGCTTTCCTACACTCTTGAATTTTATATTTGAAATTTCAGCACAGCTTTGTGAGTCAGATAAGAACTTTCATCTATTTGTACAAAGTAGTAACTAAGACCAAACAATATAACAAAACATCTCCAAGAGTCTAAAATCTTATAAGTGGAGTTGGAACTGATTCTATCCATGTCTTCCAAATCTGAAATTGCCCAGTTTATAGGCCATTTAAGGACAAATTCTTTCTTAAAGAAAAAATACAGGAACCAGTCCCCTGATTGTAATTTGATTTATTGTGTAAGGTCAGCATTGCAAAAAATCTTACAGATTACAGCTCTCATTAAGCTCACTTATATTAAAGATCACTGTTGTTGTTTAATCGCTCATCATGTCTGACTCTTTTGTGACCCCATGGACAGGCCCACCAGGCTCCTCTGTCTGTGGAACTTCCCAGGCAAGAATACTGGAGTGGGTTGCCATTTCCTTTCCCAGGAGATTATTCTGACCCAGGGATCAAACCCTTATCTCCTGCATTGGCAGGTGGATGTTTTACCACTGAGCCACCAGAGGTGGGGTGAAGTCGCTCAGTCGTATCCTACTCTTTGCCACCCCATGGACTGCAACCTACTAGGCTTCTCTGTCCATGGGATTCTCCAGGCAAGAATACTGGAGTGGATTGCCATTTCCTTCTCCAGGGGATCTTCCCAACCCAGGGATCGAACCCGAGTCTCCCGCATTGGAGGCAGATGCTTTAACCTCTGAGCCACCAGGGAAGCAAGCCACCAGGGAAGCCCTTTATTAAAGAAGAGATTAGTAATCCTCTCAATCACTACAGCCCTGGGACTTGAACCTCTGCCCTCTGATCTCAGTCCAGGGAGGTCCCATCTCCTTAAGCTGATGGGTTGCAATGGTGATCCTCAGGCTTACTGTTTCTTAATCAGCATGGAAGTTTGTAAACGCACTTCCAGACCCATGAATAAGCATGGAGACGTTTAATAATAAGCAAGTTTAAAAATCCCAGAGGAGCCTGAGGTCTCTGTCTTGGGCTGCTCCTTCACTGCAGATGGGGGCAGGGCTATATTTTCCCGTGTGCACTCCCTCCTGACACCTGTCAGAGTGGAGCCTGGTGTCTGTCAGGTCACCAGTGTCCTTGTCCTGAGAGGCCCTCTCCACTACAGGTCAGCTTGTTTCCTTTAGAGCACAGCCGCCTGACTCTTCTCCCTATGTTCCCAGTTGGTACCAGATCCCTCCTTGCATCCCTCCCTCAGTCTTCCTGCGCCCTCCTCCTCTGACACGATGGCCTTACTCTGTGAAGGTCCTGCCTTCTCGTTCATATCTGAGCATCCTCTGTGGAAGGCCCCACTCCAGTTCTCAGAGGACACTTACCTGTACACACGCAGCACAGGTTTGTCAGCACCACAGGAGAGGAGTGGATGGAGGTGCTCTGGTCCCAGGGTCCTTTTATCCTGGCCTTGGGCTCTGCCCTCAGGGGTGAGACAGGGCCTGGGCATGAGAGGACCGCCTCCTGCCACCCACGTGGCTCCTGTGACAGGTGAGGACTGGTAGCTTCTCCCCGTCTCACTCTATGAACCCAGGGCAGCCTCTCCTAGTAGCTTGGAGTAAGGAGTGGAGAAGTTGGGAGACACTTTACTTTGGATCTTCTGCTTCATTCTCCTTGAGAAATACCAGTATGGAAGGTCTCTTAGCTCCTATTTTTGTTGCTTGGGGCCTAATCACTTTCCTATCTTCTGCCTTCAGATATAAATTCATTACTCATGGCAGCCTGTTTCAGACTGTAATTTGGAGATGTCTTCATATTTCTCCACTTAGGTAACCTGCCAGTCTGTCAAAGGTCAACAAAGTTTGATCTGTCCCCCCAGATATGCCCCATGGCTTGTTTCACCATAGCCTGCAAACTAAGGATAGTTTTACATGTTAAATGTTTGTGAAGAGAAATCAAAAGAAGACTCTTTCATGAAACATGAAAGTTATAATAAATTCAAATTTCAGTGTTCATAAAGTTTTACTTGGAACCAGACCTGCTCATTTCTTTACTCTCCAGGGCTATTTTCACACAGAGGTGGCAGGATTAAATAGTTGGGAGAGAGACCCTAGGGTTCCCAAAGCCCAAAGTATTTACTCTTTAACCTTTACCAAAGTTTGCTGATGCGTCTCATTGCTTTTATGAGCTAGAGATCAGACAGATCTAGAAAACAGCCCTGATTCTGCCGCTTGCTAGCTGTGCGTCCATATGCAAAATTACTTGAGTCATTTTTAGTTTTGGCTGTTTGTTCCTCAGTTATAAAGTACAGGTAGTAAGAAAAATATTTCACAAGGGTATTGTTTCAGTCAATAAGACAGTATAAAGAAAAGGACTGGTGGGAGACTGGTTATGTGGTGGACCCTCACGTTATAAGATGCCTAGGCATTTGTAAATAAAGGGAAATTATGGACTGTGAAGAAGGCTGAGCGCCGAAGAACTGATGCTTTTGAACTGTGGTGTTGGAGAAGACTCTTGAGAGTCCCCTGGACTGCAAGGAAATCCAACCAATCCATCTTGAAGGAGATCAGCCCTGGGATTTCTTTGGAAGGAATGATGCTAAAGCTGAAACTCCAGTACTTTGGCCACCTCATGCGAAGAGTTGCCTCATTGGAAAAGACTCTGATGCTGGGAGGGATTGGGGGCAGGAGAAGAAAGGGACGACAGAGGATGAGATGGCTGGATGGCATCAGTGACTCGATGGACACGAGTCTGAGTGAACTCCAGGAGTTGGTGATGGACAGGGAGGCCTGGCGTGCTGCAGTTCATGGGGTTGCAAAGAGTCAGACACAACTGAGCAACTGAACTGAACTGATATAATTTTAAACCATAACTTCCTTCAAAGAAGGGTAAATCTGGATTTTTTTTCATTCTTTTCTTTTTCAAATTACTTTTTCTGCTTAAATATCTTGACTTTTTTTTTTTTTTGGCCATGTCCCTCAGCTGTGGGACCTTATTTCCCTGACCAGGGATAGAACCCATGTCCCTGCAGTGGAATTGTGGAATCTTAATCACTGAACCACCAAGGAAGTCCCTACCTTGATGGTTTATACTGTGAAATATGGCCAAGAAAGGAGTTTGTGGTGAGGAGGAGATGAGCTCTGCATTGCTCCACAGAGAACAGCCAGTCAGAGATGATGCGTAGGGAAGCAGAGAAGCACAGAGTGGGACACTTAAGCTCCAGGGCTAGGCACCTGGAGGTGAGGTGGTAGAGCGACCTCCAGAGGCTCTTTTTAAGCCCCTTGCAACTTCCTGACCCTAGGTTTTTATTGTAGATTTCTCTGCTTGTAAAGTTTTTCTATCTCAGCAAGTTGAGTAGTTGAAAGGCAAGATAAGAATTCACATTTGGTTCAAGTTGGTGTATAGCACCATGGTGAGATTTTTTGAAAGGAAACTAATTAATTAATTAGAAAAAGGCACACTGAAGCCAGGAGCAGCACGTGAAGAAAAACCCTCTCCTTCCTGTCAGTGGCAGAAAAATCTGGGGAGAATCAAAAGCTTCCCAGAATCTGGAACATTATAATGACAACAAATCACAAGGGGAAGAATGAAGTCAGTTAACATATAGTTACAAGATATTAAAAAGTAATGTATACATTTGGGTGGACAAATTATATAAACAGAGACTAAATATATGTATTTATATAAACATACACCCACATATATTTTTATAGTGGTATTGTGTGTGTTATGTATATAGAGGTATTTTATTGACTATTATTTTGTGTCCCACTTTCCTGGTTTTTCCCTTTATCTTATTCATTAGAACTCTTCTAGAAATATTTACCCATGACCATTAAATAAGGTGACCAAAACCATACATCATAGTTTGCCAGAGACCGCTTTAGATTATGTCTTTTATCCCAGCATAAATTTTCATAAACCTTCTTTTCAAATTCAACCCCTGTTCCAGTTCAGATAATGATGATATAGTCACACTACCATCCATTGATGTCTTCTTAAGAGGCTTCACTAATTCAGGATAAAACCTAAACAGCTTGGCCTTGATTCAAGTATCTATACAGTATGACCCTTTTCTGTTTCTAAAGGTTTTTCCTTTGTCCCCTTAAGAGAAGAAATCCTTCTCTTAAACTGAACTGGCTACTAGCCCTACTTTGAATAGGCTGCACGCATGCGTGTTAAGTCCCTTCAGTCGTGTCCGACCGTTCGTGACACTGTGGACTCCAGGCGAGACTACTGGAGTGGGTTGCCATTTCTTCTCCAGTGGGTCGAGCCCCCACTTATGTCTCCTGCACTGGCTGGTGGGATTTTACCACTAGCGCCACCAGGTTACCTCATGCCTTCTCTTTGTTTTGCTTATGTGAGATATTTCTGATCAAGTATTTATTGAGAACAGGGTCTGGATATAAAACATTTATATTCCCCTCTGCTCCTAGAGCAGAGAGATGCAGAGTCATTTCACCAGGGTTTCTTAGCACCCAAGAGTTTGCACATAGCTTTTCCATGGGATTTAAGTCAATCAGGTAACAGTTTGACATTAAGACGTGTACTGTTATATGTGTTGGTCATATCATCCTACAGAGATCTCTCTCTGTATTACTCAAGGTAAATATTTGTTCTCAATGTGTTCTAAAGGGTGTAGCTATGGAAGGAGAGATTGGGATATTGATGCTCTGGCTCACACAGTCAGTAGCTACCTCAGAGCCCAGCTCATGGATTCCTAGGCTAGTGGAGCTGGGGTTCCACTGGGTCACACCTCTGCGTCTAGGCATGGCAGCACCCAACCTTCCATGAGTCTGACTCTGGGTATAGGTGATTAATCAGCAGTGTGGTTGCAATATCTTGACTTCTTTCTAAGCCTTGGCTTTTAGAGTTCAACTGATGCAGTAGCATTTCAAAAGAAAACAAAAATGTTTAGTTACAAGGGATTGGTTTTCTGAGGTTATTTACTCATCAATGTGTAAGGCGAGTGCAGAGAAAAAGAGAGTGAGCTAGGCAGTCGGGCAAGGAAAGGAAGTACATTAGAGGGCAAACGAGAGGGTGACTGGCCCTTGAGACCAGTGTCCTCCCTCTCTGACAGGATCTTTCTTTATACCTCCAGTGAAAAATTCTCTGAAGGGATGATTAATTTTTAGCCTGTACCTGAGTCCTGAGGTCATATAGCCAGAGGTCTGGAATCTGGTGGTCTCTTAGCCTTCAGAAGGTAGGTGCCAACAGGAAAGCAGAATGTCGATTGAGCAATGTGGTCAGTCTCAAGGGTCACTATAACCCTTTATCCTTTGTTTGAAAAGTCAGCATAATAAGTTATGTTAACAATGGGTCCCCATGTAGGCCCTATCACAAAGGTATCTGTCTCCCATGTTCTTGGATAATTTCACGGGATGGGAGGAAACACTGCTGAGATTCACAGGAAGTTATTACAACTGGGTGAATTTTTCTCATTCCCTGCACCCTACAACCCCTTCCAGAGGCAGGACCTTGTACATCATCAATTTTTACTTCCCTTCCCTTCCCTTCTCTTCTTCTTCAAAACATTTGAAAGTGAAAGTGTGACAGTGTTAGTCGCTTAGTCATGTTCAACTCTTTGCAACCCCATGGACAGTAGCCTGCCAGGCCCCTCTGTCCATGGGATTCTCCAGGCAAGAAAACTGGAGTGGGTTGCCATTCCCTTTACCAGGGGCTTTTCCCAACCCAGGGATTAAATCTGGGTCTCCTGCATTGCAGGCAGATTCTTTACCTTCTGAGCCACCAGGGAGGCCCTCCAAACCTTTATTTATATTATAAAATATTCTTAAAAGCACATTTTAAAGGTATTAAAGAAAAATATTCATTATTTCTAATTCATTGAGAAATAAACTTATTTTGAAGGAAAAAGAAATATAAAAGAAAAGTTGATAAATGGTTATATCAAGTTAAAAATCTATACAGCAAATAACACCCACAAATAAGGCTGAATGAAAATCAATCAGTGGGGAGACTGCAACACATTTACGGGGAACATAGAAGACAGCTCTCACAAGTCAACAGAAAATACGTTAAGTTCAGTTCAGTTGTTCAGTTTTGTCCGACTCTTCGCACCCCATAGCCTGCAGCATGCCACGTTTCCCTGCCCATCACCAAGTCCCAGAGCCTGCTCAAACTCATGTCCATTGACTCAGTGACACCATCCAAATACCAAGCACACCAACAAACAGATGAGCAAAGAACATGAACAGGCAAAACACGCTGTATTTGGAGTATTTCTATGGAGTATTTCCTGCCATATCAGTAAACAAGGATGTCACAGCCATCAGTGATTTCCGTGCCTCCAAATGTAAATTTCTGAGCCCAGAGGGTGTCCGAAAGGGAGAACAATGCCTATGATCCAGCAGCTGTTGGATGCCACCACTGAAAATCAAGAAGCAAGATGCTGGCCCCAGATAGCTGAGATACATATGAAAGGAATGATTTCAGTGAGCCCAGATGCTTGCATCTTTCCATACAAAAAAAGAACGCTAAATTCCTTAACTTGAGGTATCTGGTTTTCCTTAATTGACAATAATCTTTTGCTGTTCAGACTGCCTGCTGCCTGCCCCTTTTGTTGCAAACTTCTGTATAACCTGACTCCTCCTACATCCTCAAAGCAGTTTCTCAGGACTACTGGAGATACTACCTCCTGAGCTTGAAGTCCAAGAGTTCCCACCGAGTAAAACAACTCTCTACTTCCAGTTTGTGACTATATTTTTCAGTTGACACACATATCAGAAAATAAATGCAAACAGCCAAAGAATAATCGAAAATATATTCTATGTTACTGTCAGGCGAGTGTATGTTCCTCGATTCTTTGTCTCATCACAACAAAGATTTGGAGTGAAGGACATTAAAGCCCCCTCGGCGAGTCACAGCTCCCAGGCCTTGGATAGACCGTGTTATAGCTCTCAGGTCTCGAATGGACCATGTCATAGCTCTTAGACAAATCAGTGTTACACTCACTGTTACAGCTCTATTTTACTTAGAAGATAGCAGGAAAGTCCATCTTTGAAGCATGAGGACACGTCGAGGAGAAGAGCGCCCCAGCGCGCGGGAGAGAGAGAAAGAGCTGGCTTTGGCTCTTCTATTTATGTTTATCTCTCTGGGCTGTCCTATGTAAACTGGGCCAGCCAGGAGTGTTGTTTGTTTTACCTGAGGTCCTCACTCCTGTCCTCGGACCTTTTTTTGTTTCATTTTCGAGGGCTTTTCCTTCCTTGTCTTGTAGCCATCGCCATTTTGAACTCCTTTTCCCTGTTCTACCTACTTAACAGTACCAGTCAAAAAAGATTGACAAATTAAAAGGAAATGTCTTATATAACAGTGTCAACCCAGTGTATTCATTCACTGGCAAAGACTGCGTGCCTGACAGACTCTCATTGTTGGAGTGGATGCATGGAATTGGGCACTCAAACTTCACTGGCTTGAAAATAAATCAGTATAATTATCATGCATGACAGTATGATGATTCATTCATTTAATGCAGACTTTATGATGTGTGAATACAGTGTTTGAATATATAGGAACTTAGCCTAAGGAAATAAGGGAATGGTAAGAAAGGAATATATGCATAAGGATGCTCCTTGAAGCCAATTACCAATAATAAGAATACAGTAATCCTAACCCTGCCAGGCTCCTCTGTCCATGGGATTCTCCAGGCAAGAGTACCAGAGTGGGTTACCAGTTCCTCCTCCAGGGAATTCTCCCAATCCAGGGATCAAACCCACATTTCTTATGTTTCCTACATTGGCAGGCAGGTTCTTTACTACAAGCACCACCAGTTAAGCCCCCCAAAACATATTTTCCCTGACCAGGAATTGAACCCAGGACATAGTGGTGAAAGGACCTAATCCTAGCCACTAGACCACCAGCCTGACAATTGGAATTGCTCCATCATTGACAGTTCTTATATCACCCTGTCCTCAGTACTCAGAGCAGTAACAGAGTAGCAGGTGTTTTTCAGAGAGTGCGCAGTTGAGGGTCAACAAGTCTGCTGGAGAGCCTGTCCTTCTTGCTCTAGTCCACGACGGTGAAAGATGGTGAAGCTCTCCTCTCACTGGTTTGACTGTCTAAGCTGGGGAAGAGGGTGGTCAGAGAGAGCATCCTGGATCCTAACGTGTTGCCTGGACTGTGTGGACATCCTGACCTCAAACTCAATGGAAATTGTGGAGAATTTCCTATGTGTGGGCAGGAGGGCTCCCATGCATGGGAGGCAGAGAAGAAATTAAGTCCAACCTCCACTGCTGGACACTGACTTCTGGACTCACCAGAAATCAAAAGGTAAAGAGAAGGGAAGATCCAAGAAAGTTTGTCTTCTTGTTTGTGGGGAGCTTCAGGTCTTAAAGCATCTATCAGGACCCATATCAGCATTTCTCCCTCTGCCTAGAGGCAGCAGTAGTTGAACTTGCTACTTATCAACCTTTATTTGCCTTTCAGTTTTTCAAAAAGTCAGCAGTTCCTTACAGAAAGTTCTGCCTGGTAAAGCAAACATCTTAATTTCTGTTTCCTGACCTCTTCTAAGAGAGGTCTAAGAGCTGACTAGTTTCAGCTTTAATGAGGACAAGAATTGAAGGAATTTAATCTTAAGGACTCAATGAGTCTTGAAAGCAACTGATACTGTTCTAGGGTCCAGATGACAAGTGGAGAAAGGGCAGAGGGCAGACATGCTTGTCTTTCCCGGTACATCGACAAGTAGGAGGAAAGCAGTCTAGGACAAGGTGGTGAACGCATGATTTGTTTTATTGTTTCATTTCAGGTAGGGAACTGCCAGTGGCATAAGAATTATTCTCTGGGGTTCCCAAGGCAGTTTGAAGAGATGGGATCAGGGATAGGCAGATGAGTTTTTAGGAAAGAATATAGATTTCTGGATTCCAGGTCAGAAGAAACTTCTAGGACAAAATTTGAAATCTTCACTGATAATGTCTCAGCAGACAGCCAGGCCAAAGGAAGATGGCCTTGTCCTTTTCATGCCTCTAATTCAGCTCTTCTTGGCTCAGGGTCCACTTCAGCAACAGCCGCCTCCAGAGGACTGACCGCTTCCGCCTCCACAGCACCCGGAGCCCCCCGAGGGCTGGCTGCAGCAGTCAGACCTCTGGGGTCTGCAGTGGTGGGACCTACGGCGCCGGTGGTGGCTCAGGCAGCAGCCTCCAGACCCAGAGCTGCAGCAGCCCCCGGAGCTGGGGCCACAGCAGCCCCCAGAGCTGACACCACAGCAGGAGGAGGCTGGGGGGCACTTTGGGGGGCATTTAGGGGTGGGGCACTTGGGGGTGCACTTGGGAGGAGGCTGGCACTGCTGCTGGTTCTGCTGGCAGGACATCTTGGTGGGCAGGTTCAGGAGCTGAGGGAGAGACAGATGGCAGGTCAGACCAGCACACAGAGACCTCTGTGCCCCTTCCTGAACTTTCAGCATCTTTCTAGACCCTTTACCTTGAAAACCTTCAGATCAGACATAAGAAAATCATCTCTTTCATGCTCATTAACATTTCCTAAGTGTCAGAAAAAGGATTAGGAAATAAATTGGCTCCAGGTCAGCATTCTCTCTACCATGTCACCAAGATCCTTGAAAATGTCCAATGTAGGGACCATTTTAGAGCTGAAAGCCTCATTAAGGAAAAAGTAAAATCTTCCTCTCCCTGAAGAATTTCTGATATGTTTTCATTTTGCAGAACATAGAAAATCGCAACTGCAAAGGGCCTTGGAGTCAATGTGTCCTGATCAGCTCATTTCAGAAGAAACTGAAACAGAGGCAAATTCACTGGCCCAGTGCTATTCACAAACACATCACAGTTTCATCCCCAGGTTCCCTGACTCCCAGCCCAAAGACTCTCTTATATTTTGCTCCCCAAGCCTGTCACTGGGCTTCTCAGCCTCACTATGGATCTTCTTATTGGAATCCAAACAAATCCACAAGTGTCTCTGATTCTCTCCACGAAGTACCAACATCCTCAGTCCATTATTTCTACAACTGGATGTGGGTGAGTTTCCAAAATGATGTTTCCATTGTACACCCCACTCCAGCATAATCTAGAGGTCAATATTTTTATTCCCTAAAAGCAGAAAAACACACCCAGCAACTGAAAACCATTTGATTTCTCTAAAGCTCCAGCACTAGCCACAAGAATCTTCCCAGGAGCTCTTGGTCTCTCACTCATCTTATCCTTCCCTCCTTCAGATTTCCTGGGCTTTTGCCCTTGCCAGCCACAATTCCAGTCCCCAAGTTTCTGCCCTGCCCTCTCCTCTGGTCTAAGCATCTTGCTCCATGCAACCTAGGCCCTGCTCCCACTCCCAGTGGACACTCACCAGTGCACACGCAGCAGAGAGTCGTCAGCACCTCAGGAGAGGAGTGGATGGAGGTGCTCTGCCCCAGGGCCCTTTTATCCTGGCCTTGGGCTCTGCCCTCAAGTGTGAGCCAGGGCCTGGGCATCTGGGCATGAGAGGACCGCCTCTTGCCACCCACATGTTTCCTGTGACAGGTGACGGATGGCAGTTCTTCCCTGCCTCCCTCCACGTGGCTCAGGGCAGCTGTTCCTGGCTAGGAAAGCAT
Organism: Procapra przewalskii; assembly: GCA_006410515.1. Classification (NCBI taxonomy): domain Eukaryota; kingdom Metazoa; phylum Chordata; class Mammalia; order Artiodactyla; family Bovidae; genus Procapra; species Procapra przewalskii. The sequence goes on from SJYF01266410.1 coordinate 265,142, forward strand.
CTGCCTAAAATGAGGGCTATAGTGGGTGGAAACAGACACCAGCATTCATGGAATCCTCTGTTGCCTTCCTTTCCATGGAAGATGGCTCTCTTCACAGCCTTCTCTTCACACTGAGGGACCTGGTTACATGATGCTTTTCCTTCCACCCTAGATATTAATTTTTCATCTGGACCTTTGGATCTAGATAGCTTGGAGTGAAAATCTACATGTCTAAATTGTGTGTGTGTGTGTGTGGGGGGGTGTATGTGTGTATGACTGTCAACGAAAATATATATTCATAGTCTAAGAGTTTATAGTTATATTTTATTTGGTGAAAATTTTTAGGACTTCAAGCCCTGGAAATAGCATCTCAAGTAACCCTGAGAAAACTGAGAAGAGCTGAGGGAGAAACCAGGATATATAGGAGTTCTGCAACAAAGGGCAAGCAGTAGGTGAAAAGATTACCATCAGTAAAAGAAAACCAGATATCTTAAATTACAGAACTTAGCACTTTTCTGTGTTTGGGAAGGTGCAAGAGTCTGCGCTCACTGAAATCATTCCTTTGATATGTGCCTCAGCTATCTGGGACCAGTATCCTCTGTTTACACATCCCAAATTTCCTGAGGGCTCAACCATAGGGAGTGGCCTCATCTGATGACTGCTAGGTAGCAGGTATTCTTGTCCTTGGGGCTCACCAGCTCAACAGTGATGGTGGCTGCAATCTCTGATGACTGTGACATCCTTTGTTTGTTGATGTGGCAGGTGATATTTCCTATAAGAAGAGAATATTCTGATTACTAGGATCATATCAGAATGGAATATTCTATCATAATCTTAGTTTTCTAATATTTTAAATTTAGATTATGATAGAAATATCTTCTTAAGGATCTACAAATTAAGATGGCAAAGAGGAAGCAGAACGATGGTATTCAGCACTGTTCAGATTGATAGACAGGCATAAAGAAAAATAGATTCAGACATGAATTTTTAACAGGCTTTTATTAAGCCACAGCTATCTTTTAAAAATAGGTGGATCTGATTAAAACTAAATGCCATTTTTTCCAATATACCTCTACGAATCTGACTTTATAAAGAGACCCCTAGAATTAAAATAGAAGAGGATTGAAAAGAGGCATATTTCCCTAAATTATAGCCTGAAAAGAATTCATAATTTCCTGGGGCAAATCTGAAGGAATGAAGTAAAGTAAAACCGAGATAAGTAAAAAAAGAAAGTGACCAAAGAAGAGATCTTAAAGTGTGACTTCAAGTGGTATGACTGGTATACTTAAGAACAGATTCAATATTGAATATTCAATATTCAACATATTCAATATTCATTAAAAAATTTTCATTATTGCAGTATAGATTTCCTATGTTCCCCAAATTTAAAAATAACCAAGTGGAAATTTTAAAAATGTGAAACAGATTATCTGAAAAAAATAAGTTCAAAATTAAGCATAATGTCAGAAAACTCACTGGATGATCTTAGCAGATTGTAAAGCACAGAAGAACAGATTAGTG
>SJYF01266410.1:266674-283621 GCA_006410515.1 Procapra przewalskii
ACCTGAATTTGAAAAAAAAAAAATTATTCAAACTGAATGGAAGAGAGGAAGGAATATTGATCATCTGTTGAAAAATATCAAACAGTCTACATACATGTTAGAGTCCAGAAGATAAAATAAATAGAATGGAGGAGGAAATATATTTTAAAACAATAGTCAAAAATTTTCCAAATTTCATAAAAATTGTTAACTAATAAATCCAGAATGTTATAAACAAACAAAAAAATCCAGTAAGTAGTAGTAGTGTCCAGGGGCAAGATACAAACTAGTCTGGGAAACTAGGTCAAAGAGAAAGAAATTCTGAAGAAGGTAACCAGAAAGATTTGTCAAAGAGGTCTGGTTTGAATATAGGCTTTCAAGGGTGGTGAAGCCTTGATCCCTGGGGTGGAACCAGGAGGCCATCAGTGGAGAAGAGCAGTATGAGAATACATATGGTCAGGAGGACCCAGGTGGGCTTCTGTGAGGAGGGTGGTCCAGCATGATTGAAAGGCAGGGCATGTGTGATGAAGTAGGGAGGGACAGTGAGGCACAGAATAAGGCAGAAAAGAAGACGAGGTCCAGATTTGGGGGAGACTACAGCCAGGGTCAGTCTCCCCGGTTTTATGCAATGTTCACCAAAAATCCACCAAAAATCTTGGTCCAGTTTTATTATTGTTACTGGTATGCTTGTCATTTTAGCAGGGTAAGGGTAGTCATATTCATGCTGGGGATTCACGCAGAAGACTTTGGGATAGAGGAGAACAGCAGTAGGGGAAGAGTTGAGAAAATGCCACCTCTGATAATCCCCTAATGTTGTCACAGATTGATAATCCCTTTCTCATGAATTCCAGATCCAAAGACCTTCGAAAACTGAATTTCTTGTCTCATTGTTTATGATAGTCATTTGGTGGCAAAAAATACTGAGCTGAGCTGACAGTGAGGTCTCTTCACCTTACTGCGAATGTTCCTATGTTCTGTTGCAGAAATACAAATTACCTTTCTGAGGGAACCCTGAAGCCATGGGGTGTGGAGGATCTGGACTATATGTCTTGCCTCCCCAAGATGTGGTGGAGTCCTTGGTTTGAGTTTGTACAAAATTATGTGAATACCTCAATTAAATAGAGGCTGGCACCACCAGGGGAAGCTCTCATGCCCTGCGAGGCTGACAGAGCCCAACAGGAAGAAAAAGACTCTTCTTTTCTGGCAAGGACTCAGTCAATGAAAAACCATGGACCCTTGTTAACTACAGCCCTCCCAACTTCCTTTTCCCCTTTATAAAATGTTCTTTCCTCACCATGTAGGGACTTGTACATGACTCCCCATGGTTGCAGACACCTCATTGCAATTCACCAAGGATCCCAAATAAACTCATCTTTGCTGGAGAAATAAATGGCAGCCTGTTTTAGGTCAGCAAAATCCATGGTGTTGGGGTTGTACGTGGCCAACTCTGAAGTATTCCTGCAGCATTACTGTCAAGAATAAATTACATTTATTGACTATCCTTTTTAAAAATGTCCTAAATTTTGTTTGATGCCAAGGGGTTCAGATAAGGAATAGGTCTGTGGTGTTTGTATCTTGGCAACCCACTCTGGTATTCTTGTCTGGGAAATTCCATAGACAGAGGAGCCTGGTGGACTACAGGCCATGGGGTTGCAAAGAGCTGGACATGACTTAGCAACTAAACAACAAATGTCAATATAGTTTGCTACTGGAGGATTAAGACTATACTCATTGGAAAAAGCTCCTGGATTTCTGACTGAATAAAACAAACCTCTGAAGAATGCAAATAAGATGCTGTGGAAATAAATGATGAATGAAATGTTTGTTCAACCCAGCCTTTTTATCCAGGCAAGGTCAAGTCAGGAGGCCTTGAAGTGACTAAGGGCTCAATCTCTATTCAAGCCGAAAAGATATCTCTGATTGATGGAGAGCTTCTTCTCCCTGGCACCACCTGTCCCTCTGGCTGGTCCAAGGAGACACATCAGTGGTAAACCGGCTGCACAGCACCAATAAGCTGATGGTCATTTGTGACAGCTGCTCATCTCAGTCTCCTTAAACCCAACACCCACCCTGGTACTTGAGCTTTCTGATCTCAAAACTTCTCCTCTTTCTAGATTCAGTGTTTTGCCTCAGCCATTTTGCAGCACCATCACTTTATCCCTTTTCTGTCTGCCATTCCATGTCCCTTTACTTCTTCAGTTGCTTTTCTTCCAAGCCCCTCTACTTGACCCAGCTTGAGGCAGGAGATAAATGGGCCCCTGGGGAGTTGGAGTTAGTTTCCGGTGAACCAATACTCCCAGATAAAAATAGCAGGACAATCGACGGAGGAGGCTGGGCTCTGCACAGATAGAAGATGTGTGTGTGTGTGTGTGTGCATGCGCAGGTGTGTGCGTGTTTGTCAGTGTTCAGTTGTGTCCAACTCTTTGTGACCCCAGGGACTGTAGCCTGCCTACCAGGTTCCACCATCCATGGAATTTCCCAGGCAAGAAACCTGGAGTGGGTTGCCATTTCCTACTCCAAAGGATCTTCCCAACCCAGGGATTAAACCCACTTTTCTTGGGTTTGGGAGTAAGCATTAGATGTGTGACCAGATAAATTAGTTAACCTTGCTAGATTGTGTATGTGTGAGAGAGAGATAGAGAGGGAGACTGTCTATAAACTGGAGCAAATCATAGTATCTTTTCAAGGGGTGAATATGAGTAAAAATGTAGGTTTCCTCTTCAGGTGGTGGCTGGCACACAGTAGGTCATCATCTTCTAGCCTCACTCCTATTTGATCTGAGCTGAACAAACTAGGTACCTAGGTGGGCACTGTGTGTGCCAAGCAGAGCAGCACACTCATGCCTAACTAAAAGAACAAGAGTTCATCACCATTTGCCACAGATAATCTCACTCTTGGCCTGTATCAACTTGTAATCAACCATGCTTTCTCCATATGTGCAGATTTACAAATACCAACTCATCTTCTGCCTTAAGTGTGGCTAACATTCAAATTAAATTCATAACTTCACATTTATCTTAACTATATTTTATCTTTTCAGATGAAGTCCATTATTCTAACCTGTGTTGAATCACTGCCTACTCTTCAATTTCCCCATCCCTTGAATTCCACACCTGGAATTTCAGTCAATTTCTTCTCAACTGTTTCTCTAAGAGGCTGATAAGAAGTTCATTAGAGCAGGATAAGAATGGAATCTGGGGACCATAAAAGTGTTAGGAATCAGGAGAGATGGTCAATGAAGGAAGAAATACCCCTCCAAGGGCTCTGCCATTTGCTCTGACAGCACGCCCGTTATGTCTGTCTGGAACACAGGTCCTCTTCCCTCCATTCATTAGACAACTCCCACCTGCCCTTCACATTGCTGATCATAGCTGCCTCCTCCAGGCACTTAACCCCTGCAAGTGCCCCTCCAGTGGGCTTCCTCAGTACCCTGAGCCCCCACACTGAAACTTTATGACCTCTATTGTCTCTTAACCTCTTGGCGAGACAAACAGGGTCTGCCTGGCTCACCATTGCCTCCCCTGGAATAAGCACAGCTCCTGGCAGAGCACTGAGGCTCCATAAAGATTTGCCAAATGAATGGATGTGTTGATACAAGTTGATACGTGGTTTTTTCCCTGATAGCTGTTAGTACTGGAGAACAGAGGGAAGGTGTTATCCCAGCTCAGGGCTCCCGTGATAAGATGTGGTGAGGAATGTGGTGGGCAGGTTTGGCACATCTTGAGTTATTTCCAGGCTTCTAGGTACTTCTACTTCAACCTTCCAGGTCAGGGAGCTTCGTACTTTGGAGGAATGATTTTGATTGTCCCTGGTGATGGGGAAAAACGTGAGTCATCATGCATCACGATCACCCTCTCTTCCTTCCTAGTCTCAAGCCATAGGCATGCGGATCCTCTGGGGTGTCCAACCATGTCAGAAATCAGGAGGATGCTGTGGCCAAGGACCAAATCTTGCTCACCACCTGGCCATTCTCCTATTTGTCAACAAGGTATCCACTTGTTGTGCACTGCCTACCTTCTGATTTCTGCCGTACACCTAGCTAAACCATTATCAACAGCCAAGCTACTTCCTTACGCATGACAGTTCTATTTGCTTATTCATCCTGGACTATTCTAATCTGTTGGACAAACTATGGAGTGTGGAATTTCTCCCTCTTAATATATGGGAAATTCCTAGGTAAAGGAGAGAGATGCCAAAATTTGGCTTCTCCTATCCCAGCAAAAATATCTTACTTATAAAGGACACCACCCCACCGCCTCTTCAGCCACTTACAAGTGCTCTGTTCTAAGCATTTTTAGTGGCAGTGGGGCTGGGGGTTTAACTGAGAGAAAGGAAGAAGCACTTTATCTTAAGGTGTTTCTAGACTGAGTGTAAATTTGACTCCACACAGAGGATAATTACCTAAAACCTCTTACATACACACAAAAAGGCTTAATGGTCAGCACCCTATTGCCATCATATCCACATTCTACTCATGTTGTACCCAGATATGTACAAGCTTTAACGTTCCTTGTAGGTATAGAGTAAGCTCAGACCCCTGGGTGTTCATTGTAGCAATGGTCTCCCCACCCAGCTGGTTAGAATAATTTTCATCTACAGTCCAAGATTTTATTGCTGGAAATTCAAACTAAGTAGTTCTGGGTTGGTTCCTGGATTCCATGTCTTTAAGTGGGTTCCCAGCTTACTGCACCTTAGCCTTGTGCCTGTAACAAAGAGGAATTATGGAAACTTTCCTGGTGTGAAGACAGCCCCTGAGGGGCTGATCTCCTCTTTGGACAGTGAGGATGCTAATCTCAAGGAGGGAGGCTTCAGTTCAGTTTGGTTCAGTCACACAGTCATGTCTGACTATTTGTAAATCCATGGACTGCAGCAGCCCAGGCTTCCCTGTCCATCACCAACTCTGGAGCTTCCTCAAACTCATGTCCATCAAGTCAGTGATGCCATCCAACCACTTCATCCTCTGTTGTCCTCTTCTCCTCCTGTCTTCAATCAGGGTCTTTTCCAATGAGTCAGTTCTTCCCATCAGGTGGCCAAAATATTGGAATTTCAGCTCCAGCCTCAGTCCTTCCAATGAATATTCAGGACTGATTTCCTTTTGGATAGACTGGTTTGATCTCCTTGCAGTCCAAGGGACTCTCAAGAGTCCTCATTAACACCACAGTTCAAACGTATTAATTCTTCGGCACTCAGCTTTCTTTATAGTCCAACTCACATCCGTACATGACTACTGGAAAAACCATAGCATTGACTAGATGGGTCTTTGTTGGCAAAGTAATGTCTCTACTTTTTCATATGCTTTCTAGGTTGGTCACAGCTTTTCTTCCAAGGAGCAAGCGTCTTTTAATTTCATAGCTGCAGTAACCATCTGTAATGATTTTGGAGCCCTCAAAATAACATATCTCACTGTTTCCATTGTTTCCCCATCTATTTGTGATGAAGTGATGGGACCATATACCATGATCTTAATTTTCTGAATGTTGAGTTTTAAGACAGCTTTTTTACTCTCTTCTTTCATCAAGGAGCTCTTTAGTTCTTCTTCACTTTCTGCCATAAGGGTGGTGTCATCTGCATATCTGAGATTTTTGGTATTTTCCCCAGAAATCTTGATTCCAGCTTGTGCTTCACCCAGCCCACATTTCATATGATGTACTCTGCATATAAGTTAAATAAGCAGGGTGACAATATATAGCCTTGATGTACTCATTTCCCAATTTGGAACCAGTCTGTTTTTCCATGCCCAGTTCTAACTGTTGCTTCTTGACTTGCATACAGATTTCTCACGAGGCAGGTCAGGTAGTCTAATATTCCCATCTCTTTAAGAATTTTCCAGTTTATTGTGATTCACACAGTCAAAGGCTTTAGTGTAGTCAATAAGGCAGAAGTAGATGTTTTCCTGGAACTCTCTTGTTTTTTTCATGATCCAACGGATGTTGGCAATTTGATCTCTGATTCCTCTGTCTTTTCTAAATCCAGCTTGAACACCTGTAATTTCATGGTTCATGTACTGTTGAAGCCTGGCTTGCGGAGTTTTGAGCATTACTTTGCTAGCATGTAAGATGAGTGCAGTTGTGCAGTAGTTTGAGCATTCTTTGGCATTGCCTTTCTTTGGGATTGGAATGGAAACTAACCTTTTCCTGTCCTATGGTCACTGCTGAGTTTTCCAAATTTGCTGGCATATTCAGTGCACCACTTTCACAGCATCATCTTTTAGGATTTGAAACAGCTCAGCTGGAATTCTATCACCTCCACTAGTTTTGCCCATTCTGATGCTTCTTAAGGCTCACTTGACTTCACATTCCAGGATGTCTGGCTTTAGGTGGGTGATCATACCATCGTGGTGATCTGGGTCATAAAGATCTTTTTTGTACAGTTCTGTGTATTCTTGCCACCTCTTCTTAATATCTTCTGCTTCTGCTGTGTTCATACCATTTCTGTTCTTTATTGTGCCATCTTTGCATGAAATGTTCCCTTGGTAGCTTTTATTTTCTTGAAGAGATCTCTAGTCTTTCCCATCCTATTGTTTTCCTCTATTTCTTTGCATTGATCACCGAGGAAGGCTTTTTCATTTCTCCTTGCTATTCTTTGGAACTCTACATTCAAATCGGTATATATTTCCTTTTGTCCTTGACCTTTAGCTTCTCTTCTTTTCTCAGCTATTTGTAAGGCTTCCTCAGACAACCATTTTGCCTTTTTGCATTTCTTTTTCTTGGGGATGGTCTTGAGCACTGCCTCCTCTACATTGTCACAAACATCTGTCCATAGCTCTTCAGGGACTCTGTCTATCATATCTAATCCCTTGAATCTGTCTGCTACTTCCATTGTATAATAGTAAGGGATTTGATTTAGGTCAGACCTGAATGGTCTAGTGGTTTTCCCTACTTTTTTCAATTTCAGTCTGAATTTTGCAATAATAAAGGAGGCTTAGAAGAAAGGAAAGAAAGGAGAACTGCAGAGAGATAGAAGGAGGATTCCAAGGAACGAGATCTGAGCCTTAGACCCAATTTATTACATTCCCTTGGACTACTTAGCCCTCATCTCTGGAAACTGGGCCCTCATTCTGATGCAGCATGACTGGATGCTAGGCACAGAGGTTTGGCTGACCCCTGCCTCACATTGCTTGTGACTTGGCTAGTGCAGTGGCATTCCTAGCAATAGTCCTTCAAACTGTTAAATGGAAATGATACTGTGCAACAACTGGGTTGCCTCAGGTTAGTGTGGAATTCAAGCAGAGTCTTTCACAGGTCTTTGAACACCTTTAAAGCAGTTTATGAATGATTTTTTTTTTCCTCTGGAATGTTCAGCCCTGGTTCAGGAGACACTTTAAGTTTTGTTTAAATGGTTGATGTAGAAGGAAAAGAGAGAGAGATCTGGGAGGCAGGTCGTCAGCAAAGAGATGGAGGGTGGGGAGTGAGGAGATGACCATTCAAGACCATCCAAAGCCAGTGTTGAAGGACTGCAGGGTATCCTAAACCTTGCTTCTGAGTTCCCAGTCCCCACTGCCAAATGCATTTTAAAAGCCCTGAGCTTCTAAAGCACACAGACAGAAACAACAGCCAAACGGACATACTGAGAAACATGTAAAGGCCCCAAAAGGACATGTAACACACACACTCCTGGGTACCGCTTTTCTCTGGGTGCTGTAGATGGGCTGTGACTCTTCACTATGGGCCTGCCTGGGTGCTCAAGGCCTGGCATTCTGTCTGAGGAAGTGGAGCACCACTGAGGCCAGTTCAGACTAGTGCTGGGAGAGAGGAGTGTTGGACCTTGAGCCCCTCTGGCTACTGGGAGATGGCGTCACAGCCTCGGTCTGCCAGGGGGCACCAGGCTGTCAGGGGTTCCCTGGCTCAACCCCAGACTAACTCACCCAGGGACCCCTATATTCTCTCATCTTCCAGTCCCTTTTGCATATCCAGACCTAGTTATCCTGGGGACCAGAGCCTGTCCCCTGGGACAGGACAGGTAGCGGGACACTGTAATCAAGAGCCTGCACCATGACATTCTCCTGTACCTGCAGAGGGAACAGTTTCTTAGAAGTGAAAGCCCTTCCCTCCCAGCCTGTCTGAGTTTCTTCTGTACCTGGGTTGGGGGTGGGAGGGGGGGCTACTCCCCACCTCCCCCCAGACAAGGGGGTTCCTGTCAGTAGTGTGTTTGTGACAACAGGGGCGAGATCTAATGAATATTGCCATCTGGGGCTTCCAGGATGGAAACCAGATGCCCATGCGAGCCATTTGGGCCCAGCCAGACCTCTGTGGCCTAGGCCACAGAGCAAGTGCAGGTCCAGAGAAGCCTGGATTTTCAGAGAAGAAGCAAGGTGAAAGTGGAGAAACACCTGTGAGACAACTCCAAAATGTTGTTGGAAAAATGACTTAGGTGATACAGGAAAGATCTATGGAAGAGGCTGTGACCAAGATGGGTGGGACCATGTGTAACAAGAAAGAGTATAGATTGTGAATGACATCTGGCTGCACAACTAGGCAAGTCACATAAATCCTGTGGGGTTAGGTTTCCACCTCTGTCAAATGGTCAGTTGGTAATGTCTTTGTGATGGACTGTTGTAGAAATTAGAGAATATATATATATATATACATATACACACAATATACATATATACACATGCATATTCATATACATATTTATTTTCTACCTGCATGAGGCATTTCACTAAATCAATAATGACCAAACATTATTGGGTATCAGAAACATCTGGGAAAGAAAGTAAAATAAATACCTACAGGCTAGGTTAAAACAGTTTTCTTGGCCTCACTCTCAGATTTTCTGCTTTAATAGGTCTGGAGTGATACATACGCATTTCTAACAAGGTCTTAGGTGAGGCTGATGCTACTGTTCTGGGTACCACCCTGAGAATCAGTGTGCTAAGCTGTGACAGCAAATTAGCATTATGTCTCTCCCTTTTATGAGTACCTTCTTAGCCGATAAGCAGTGAATATTTGTCAATTAAAAAATGAATGAATGGATTTCACATAAGAGCCTTGGTTTTCTTTTGTACAACACAGGGTTTTACTTTGTGGTCTCTTGGGTCTTTATCATTGACACTGAGGGATTGGATCCCTTGGGTGAGGGGAAGACATCTGAAGAGCCTGGCCCTGGATCTGTGGTTCCGGACTGTTTATCTAAAGCTATGTGCTTTTGCTGTTGTGGCCTATGTGGAGGAGGCTACTATTGCCTAAGCCAAAGCCACCCATGCTGTCCTCCTAAGAGGAAACGTTTTCATCTTCTAAGACCAAGATGGCCTCAGGGCACTCTCTTCTCTAGGGAAGCCCATCCCAGCATCATTTCCCAGCATCCTCTGTGGTATCCATCTCATCTGCAGGGAGGCAGAGGCATCTCCCCTTTTCCTGCCTCTCTAAGCCTTATCTTTATATACCCAAAACCACCCATGCCTGATGGGATTTGGGAGCAATCAAGGAATGCAAACTCAACCTCAGATGTGTCCTTTTCTATTGTGTCAAAAAAAATGCTAATCATTTATTCTGAACCAAACAAGAGTGTATCCTGTGCAAAAGACCCCAGAGAGCCTATCCCAGACTCCCTCCTCCTCTCCCTGACTCCACAGAGGTCACATGGCTATGACTAAGGCCCCAGAGTTGAGTGACCTACCCAACCCTCACCTGAGAACTTTACCTCTAAATAGAGGAGCAAGAGTTATCCTCCTTGTTCCCTTATTCCTCATATTCTTCACCCACCCATTCCCAGCAGGGGCCAGGGACACTGATGGTAGACAGAAAACCGACAAGGCAGCCCACTCAGTCTAGGCTAAAGAGAGCTCAGACCATGAGTAAAATAAACCCAAGAAGAAGAAAAAAACTCATCTCAGAGAGTCAGGAAGGAGTAAGAACACAGGCATCACAGAGGACTTAGGCTGTGAGGGTATCACCATCTTTATTGTTACATGGTTTCCTCTTGTCTCCAGTCCTGTGGCTGTGCATCAGGACAGACCATAGCTCAAGCTGCAAACCAAGAATCCTTGCTGAGGAGCTGCCCGCCCCAGGAGAAGCACAGGACTTTGGGGATACTCTGACTCCACTCCAATGGGAGTTTACAACCTAGCTGGGCAGGTAAGACAGACACACCTGAAAAGTGAAATAACAATTCAAGAGATATTGCAAGGCAGTTGCCAAATGGATGGTGTGGATGATGCAACGAGTTCTAGGAAATCAGTCCAGGCTCCTGCAGAGAGGAACAAATAACAGAAGGCTCCAGGGAATAGGTCTTGAAATACAGGTTGGATTTTTAGATACTGGGAGTAGCAGAGAAATGGTCCAGGTAGCAGGGAGTGGGCAGAGGCTTGGGGGGCAGTCACCCCAAAGGGATGTCTTGGGAAACACCTAAGACGTGGCATGGTGGCCAGACTGGCCGGGCTAGAAAGGAGGAGGTGTTTGGGGAGGAGTCAGATGTGAAGCTAAAGAGGTGTCCGAGACCCACGTGTGGATCCTGAGATGGCATCCAAAGGAGTTTGGACATCATTTCTGCAGCAGGGAGCCTCTGAAAGTGAGAAGAGATACAAACCAGAAAACGTTGGAAATTGCGGCTGCTGGGAATGGAGGATCAACAGTTTCAGGACGAGAGGTAAGGCCATCTCAGCCGTGCTTTCTTTAAAAGTAGGCACCCTTTGCTCCACCACGGGTTCCACCTTTCACTCCAACACTGACGTCTCCTTGGTCTCCACAACCACCAAGACCCTGTGACTCTTGAAGGCCTACATCGCAAGGTCTACATCTAGGCTCACTGTCTCGCTGCCAGTTATAACCGGCTAGGCCACAGATCGGGGCCTCAGTGTCCAGGTGGTGTGGACTGGACTCATGACAGCCTAGGCCTCCAGTGCATGGATTTGGATTTGGACCTGACCAGGGACTGGGGCAACGTCGGGGCTCCACACAGGGCTCTGGGCTTGGGCAGGGCGATGGAAGCGGAATTGGCTCCGGAAGTGGGAAAGATTCTTGGCGCTCACAGGGCTGCGGACATGGACGCGGTGCTGGAAGATCACACTGCACTGGCCGAGGATGACGCGGGGCTGGATATGGCACTGGACGTGGTTCTGGATACAAACAGGGTTCCGAAAGTCGCCGTGGTGGAGAGCAGGGACGGAACTCTGGACTTGCGCACCGCTCTGGACGTGAACACGGACGTGGAGCCGGAAGTGGACGTGGGCGTGGAGCCGGAAGTGGACGTGGGCAGGGAGCAGGAGGTGGACTTCGCCGCGGTGATGGCTCTGGGCATTGGTCCAAACGCCGTGGAGGACGGAAGCTTGGGAGTGGACACGGCTCTACGTGTGGTCTCAGATCCGGGCAGGAGGTACCCCAGGAGGGTCGTGGGGCACAACTCTCAGAGCAGCGTCTGATGGGAGGAATCTGAACAGAACATTTCTGAGGGGGAACCTGCTTAGGGCAGCGAGGGGAGGAAATCTCTATTCGGCACTTGGGTCCACATCTCTGAGAGCAGCCCAAAGTGGGACGCGGAGAACAGTCACTGTTATAGATGGGCTCAGAGCGGCGGGGTGGGGTACAGTAGTTATAGGAGCCCGGAGAACATCTTGACGGCAGGCAGCTACTGCTGTAGTAGGGCTCGGAACGTCGTGGTGGGGAGCAGCTGCGGTAAGAAGGCTGCAGCTGGCGAGGAGGAAGGCACCTGCTGGTGCTCCGAGAGCGACTCTGTGCAGGAAAGCTCCCATAAGAGCCCCAGGTCTGGCACTGGGGCTCACAGGTGCTAAATGAAGCCCGGGACTGGCGCTGGGGGGCGCAGCTGCCGTAGGAGCCCTGATACTGGCATTGGGTGGAGAATCTTCCCTGAGGCTGGCACACCAGGGGACCTGTTACATAAGTCTGGACAGGCTGAGGTGCCGGGCAGGGTACATAGCTCTGGCCTGGGCATTCCACGTAACAAGTTTCTGTATAACAAACTGGAGCACATTCTACATAGCAGGTCTGCACAGGACATGGGCCTTCACACTGCACATAGGAAACCTCAGACTGGCATGGAGCCTGGCATTGAACACATGTAATCTGAGGCTGGCTTGGAGCCTGACCCTTCACCTGTGTGGTCTTAGACTGGCATGAAGCTTGGCCCTTCACCTGGGTGGTCTTAGACTTGCATGGAGCTTGGCCCTTCACCTGGGTGGTCTTAGACTTGCATGGAGCTTGGCCCTTCCCCTCTGTAGTTTCAGACTGACATGGAGCCTGGCATTTTACCTGGGGGATTTGAACTGGGCATGGTGCAGGGCACTCCACAATTTGCATCTCGCAGGGGGCTTGGACCACCACCTGGCTGTTGGCACAAGGGGATTGGGAGATGCAGAAGGGGGAACATGTCACACAATACTGGGGGTGCGGCTGGTAACACTGAATCTGCTGCTGGTCACACATGGTTCTGATGCAGACAGGTAAGCAGACCTGAGGGTAGGAAGACCAAGATCAGGAAGGTGAGAGTTGCCGGGGAGTGGTGACCAGGACCAAGGGGAAGACACCCTGCTTCTATCCTGGCCTTTCCTCCCATACCTTCAACTTGTACCCAAGAGTCCTTACAGAGTGAGCTGGACCCAAGATTAGTCACTATTGCTTACAAAATCTGCCTTGAGTCTTCCAAAAGACCTGATCTGAGGGAGCTTCAAAGGACTGCAAATGGGCATTCCAGTGTCCAGCACAAGAGGGCGCTGATGACAAGAGAATTCCCTCACTCCATCAAGTCCTAAGAGGTGGGACAGGGAGGCCTGGCGTGCTGCGATTCATGGGGTCACGGAGTCGGACATGACTGAGCGACTGAACTGAACTAAACTGAAGAGGTGGGAGGGAACTTTATATGAACTAGAGAGAAACCTTCCTCCCAAGGCTGTAGCCCAAAATGGGAACTCCACACCCACTGCAGCTTGGATGTCCTCAAGCACTCACACTGGCATCTTGCACATATGTGCAAACATGCAAAAGGGTACATATGGGAGCAAGCCCTCAGGATTTCCCAGCAGTAAAGAAACTGCCTGCAGTGCAGGGGACACGGGTCTGATCCCTGTGTCAGGAAGAGCCCCTGGAAGAGGAAATGGCAACCCACTCCAGTATTCTTTTTGCCTGAAAAATCCCATGGACAAAGAAGCCTGGCAGGCTACAGTCTATAGGGTTGCAAAAAGTGAGGCGCAACTGTGTGCCTATGCACACATGCACTCAGGCACCATCTGCGCTCGAAGACAGTATCCACTGTAGATGAAAGGATCCAGTCACTTACCGGACAGCTCAAACCCAGCATGAAATGTTTGTTTCTCTCTATTCAATCTTTTCAGGTGAGTTTACTTAAACAAGCCCTCATGGATGTATGCAAAACACGCACATACCAAATACACCAACCTTGGAAAGGCTCAGGTCCATCTTGGAAACTTACCTAGGCAGATTCCTGATGTCAGTCACCTCAACTGGGACAGTCTACTAGTTTCAAAAATGTTTTCTCCCCAGCCCCTCTGAGAGGCACGGCACAGTTACCTAAAATGGGATGACCCAGAAAGTGCAAGTTTCCTAAATCACAAGACTGACATCCAGGCACACATAAAGCTCTAAATAGCAGAGTGTTACAAACACGATGTGGGGATGCAAGCATGCTCCCCAACAGCACGCTTAGCCAGGAAGAAGCTGAGGGCCATCCCCACTCCTGTCCTCCTCAAATCTGCCTGTTCACAGGCATCAGCCCAGTGACCAGCACAGCACGGAGACTGTTTTGACAGTTAGTCCACATCTCAAACACATCTCCGTGAGCTCCTGAGATACTGAAATACTTATAATGAAGAGTAAAGACTTCCACTGTCTATTTGTACAGCCTGTCTAAGTATATCTGTCCTTGAGGAAGGTAACCCTCTTACACACATGTCTGCTCACAAGATGTAAATTAATAATGCATCTTTTCCAGAGAAGGAGGTCCTGATGCAAGAAAATGGTACCTACAGATAAGTCCATGGTAATCCAAGACAAATACATTGACTTCAGTGTCCCAGCTTTTTACCCCAACTCTGTAGATATTCTTCCTCCATCCTTTAAAAGCCCTCCAGACTGTTCTCCTCTGAAGGAGTACCTCTCTTTTTCTGGTCCCAGGGTCTGTCCTCACTGTGGCTCATCCTTGTGAATCTGGGAACCCCATGGGCATCATCCAGACCCCAATCCCAAGACCCAACCCCTAGACTCACCCTCGTCACAGGCAAGCAGTCATTCAGGCTGAGGAATCTGGAGACAGGACTGTATATAAAGGCTTCTGGGTCTGGCTTAGACCATGAGACAACTGGTTGGCATCTGCCGGGCATCACCCAATTCCAGCAGCCAGTCACCTCCCTGTATGTTTGTCCTTGCAGTCACCTGTAGAATGTGGGCGTGTCTCACCGTAGTGTCCAAGCCTCTGAACTATGAAGGAGCAGGTCCTTGTTTTCTTCCTCCTTCTTCACACTGTCAGTTTTTTCTCCATCCCTAGAAGACCTGGTTAAGGGGATGATGAGGCGTGGCAAAGACATCTTTTCTCTTGAAAGATGATTCCAGGCCCTTACATTCCTTCTTGTCTGAGATTCTAACCAGATAGAGAAAACAGAGGAAAACTCCCTCTTTAAATTAAATAACAGATAATTCACTTCAGTTCAGTCATTCAGTTGTGTCCAACTATTTTTAACCCTGTGGACTGTAGCACACCAGGCTTCCCTGTCCATCACCAACTCCCAGAGCTTACTCAGACTCATGTCCATTGAGTCAGTGATGCCACCCAACTGTCTCATCATCTGCCATCTGCTTCTCCTCCTGCCTTCAGCTTTCCCAGCGTCAGGGTCTTTTCCAATGAGTCAGTTCTTTGCATCAGGTGGCCAAAGTTTTGGAGTTTCAGCTTCAGCATCAGTCCTTCCAGTGAATATTCAGGACTGATTTCCTTGGGGTGGACTGGTTGGATCTCCTTGCAGTCCAAAGGACTCTCAAGAGTCTTCTCCAACACCACAGTTCAAAATCATCAGTTCTTCGGCACTCAGCTTTCTTTATGGTACAACTCTCACACCCATACATGACTACTGAAAAAACCAGAGCTTTGACTAGACAGACCTTTGTTGGAAAAGTAATGTCTCTGCTTTGTAATATTTTGTCTAGGTTGGTCATAACTTTTCTTCCAAGGAGCAAGTGTTTTTTAATTTCATGGCTACATTCCCCATCTGCAGTGATTTTGGAGCCCAAGAGAAATAAAGTCTGTCACTGTTTCCACTGTTTCCCCATCTATTTGCCATGAAGTGATGGGACCAGATGCCATGATCTTAGTCTTCTGAATGTTGAGTTTTAAGCCAACTTTTTCACTTTCCTTGTTTCACTTTCATCAAGAGGCTTTTTAGTTCTTTGCTTTCTGCCATAAGGGTGGTGTCATCTGCATATCTGAGGTTATTGATATTTCTCTTAGAAATCTTGATTCCAGCTTGTGCTTCATCCAGCCCAGCATTTCTCATGATGTACTCTGCATATAAGTTAAATAAAATAAGCAGGGTGACAATATACAGCCTGATGTACTCCTCTCCCAATTTGGAACCAGTCTGTTGCTCCATGTCATTCTAGCTGTTGCTTCTTGACCTGCATATAGATTCCTCAGGAGGCAGGTCAGGTGGTCTGGTATTCCCATCTCTTTCAGAATTTTCCAGAGTTTGTGGTGGAATTTGACACAGTAAAATGCTTTGGCATAGCCAATAAAGCAGAAATAGATGTTTTTCTGGAACTCTCTTGCTTTTTTGATGATCCAGTAGATGTTGGCAATTTGATCTCTGGTTCCTCTGTCTTTTCTAAATCCAGCATGAACATCTGGAAGTTCACAGTTCATGTACTGTTGAAGCCTGGCTTGGAGAATTTTGAGCATTAGCTTGCTAGCATGTGAGATAAGTGTAATTGTGTGGTAGTTTGAACATTCTTTGGCACTGCCTTTCTTTAAGAGATAATTCAGTTCAGTTCGGTTCAGTCACTCAGTCATGTCCGACTCTTTGCGACCCCATGAATCACAGCACACCAGGCCTCCCTGTCCATCACCAACTCCCAGAGTTCACCCAGACTCACGTCCATCGAGTCAGTGATGCCATCTAGCCATCTCATCCTCAGTCGTCCCCTTTTCTTCCTGCCCTCAATCCCTCCCAGCATCAGAGTCTTTTCCAATGACTCAACTCTTCGCATGAATTGGCCAAAGTACTGGAGTTTCAGCTTTAGCATCATTCCTTCCAAAGAAATCCCAGGGCTGATCTCTTTCAGAATGGACTGGTTGGATCTCCTTGCAGTCCAAGGGACTCTCAACACCACAGTTCAAAAACATCAATTCTTCAGTGCTCAGCCTTCTTCACAGTCCAATTCTCACATTCATACATGACCACAGGAAAAACCATAGTCTTGACTAGATGGACTTTAGTCAGCAAAGTAATGTCTCTGCTTTTGAATATGCTATCTAGGTTGATCATAACTTTCCTTCCAAGGAGTAAGTGTCTTTTAATTTCATGGCTGTAATCACCATCTGCAGTGATTTTGGAGCCCCCCAAAATAAAATCTGACACTGTTGCCACTATTTCCCTATCTATTTCCCATGAAGTGATGGGACCAGATGCCATGATCTTCGTTTTCTGAATGTTGAACTTTAAGCCAACATTTTCACTCTCCTCTTTCACTTTCATCAAGACGCTTTTGAGTCCCTCTTCACTTTCTGCCATAAGGGTGGTGTCATCTGCATATCTGAGATTATTGATATTTCTCCCAGCATTCTTGATTCCAGCTTGTTTTTCTGCCAGTTCAGCGTTTCTCATGATGTACTCTGCATAGAAGTTAAATAAGCAGGGTGACAGTATACAGCCTTGACGTACTCTTTTTTTTTATTTGTAACCAGTCTGTTGTTCCATGTCCAGTTCTAACTCTTGCTTCCTGACCTGCATACAGATTTCTCAAGAGGCAGGTCAGGTGGTCTGGTATTCCCATCTCTTTCAGAATTTTCCAC
>SJYF01266410.1:361427-377117 GCA_006410515.1 Procapra przewalskii
AGAGTTGGACTGTGAAGAAGGCTGAGCACTGAAGAATTGATGCTTTTGAACTGTGGTGCTGGAGAAGACTCTTGAGAGTCCCTTGGACGGCAAGGAGATCCCACCAGTCCATTTTGAAGATCAACCCTGGGATTTCTTTGGAAGGAGTGATGCTAAAGCTGAAACTCCAATACTTTGGCCACCTCATGCGAAGAGTTGACTCATTGGAAAGATCTCTGATGCTGGGAGGGATTGGGGGCAGGAGGAGAAGGGGGCGACTGAGGATGAGATGGCTGGATAACATCACGGACTCGATGGACATGAGTCTGAGTGAACTCTGGGAGATGGTGATGGGCAGGGAGGCCTGGCGTGCTGTGATTCATGGGGTCCCAAAGAGTCGGACACGACTGAGCGACTGAACTGAACTGAACTAGACATGTGGAAAAGCATCCAGAAGGAAATAATATAATTTTTTCCCTGAGTTAAAAGTACATAGATTTAAATCCAAATCTAGTGAACATTTTATTCTCCTTGGAAGCATAGATTTCTCCATCTTCAAACACCTGCATACAGAATTCAAGTCTCTCAAGTGCCATCATCTTAATATAAATAGGCCCCTAATCTCAGTGAAGTCAATACACACCTTTTAACCCAGGACAGCTTCCAGAGTGGTAGAATGCTAATGACTTCTTAGTGCTGTGTTGTTAGTCGCTCAGTTGTGTCTAACTCTTTGTGATGCCATGAATGGTAGCCCTCCAGGCTCCTCTGTCCTTGGGATTCTCCAGCAAGAATACTGAAGTGGGTAGCTGTTCCCTTCTGCAAAGGATCTTCCTGACCCAGGAATCAAACCCAGGTCTCCCACACTGTAGGCAGATTCTTTAATGCCTGAGCCACCAGGGAAGCCCCAACACTTCTTAAATCACAGTCTTTCCCTCTTCTTCTGAATGTTATTCCTGCTCAGTGTAGCAGAAATCAAAGACAACCCCTCTTTCCAAAGCCTGCCTCCTTCCTCCCCACCTTCTGCTCTGCTCTTAACCTCCCAGCAGTCAACTCCTCCCCAGTCCTGCCCAGAGTCCCTCTGGCTCCACTTCCCACTCACCCTAGTCACAGACAGGAGTCCCTGGGGAGTCAGAGTTGATGAGATGCTAGGGCTAGGATGTCTTTGGCTCCGGGACTGGCCCAGGAGGGGCAGGAGGTGGTTCTTACACAAACAGGCACATGCTGGGTAATTCCTGACATTCCCCAGCTTCCTTGTCTCTGCCTCTCAAGAGACCATGGGAGCTTCCAGAATCTCCTCTAGGGCAAGGGCTAAGGGGCTCTACCAGCCACATGGATCCCCAAAGATCCAGGCCCTGGATGAAGACTCATGGGGTGATTTCTAAGGAAACCAGAAAAGTGTTTTAGCCCATCTTTCTCCAATCCCCAAATAAGATCTTTGAGCCTGCTTCCATGGCTTGGCTGGTTTTTTGAGGACTGACTCAGGAATCATATTCTTCCTTTCTAATACACTCAACACATTCTTCCCTCCCTGGTCAGACCCTCATTCCTGATGCTTGTGTCCCTGAGTAACATGATCATCAGAGGACCAATGTGGCTCTTCAAGTTCCTTTGGTGGCAATGACGATTGTGACTAAATCCTCTCCCTCATACTACTTAACATAGCAGTTCTATTATACATAAATCCTCTCTCAAATTGAAGCCATGATATCAGGGATCAAAGTACAGCTCTTCTGTTGATGAACTGTGTGTGTGTGTGTGTGTGTGTGTGTGTGTGTGTGTGTGCTCAGTCTTGTCCAACTCTTTGCCACCCCATGACTGTAGCTCGCCAGCCTCCTCTGTCCATGGAATTCTCTAGGCCAGAATACTAGAGTAGGTTGTCATGCCCTTCCCCAGGGGATCTTCCCAACCCAGAGACTGAACCCAGGTCTACATTGCAGGTAGATTCTTTACCATCTGAACCACCAGGGAGGCCCCATATAAAAACTTAGTTATTTGGTAGGTGAAATGCATGCAGCCCCATCAACCTCATCATATCAACAAATTAACAAAAATCTTCATCAATTTTCAGTAAAATATATAGAATTAGCTGTGACCTCACGTTTTCCACTGACAACCACATGACAGATGGCCTTTGTCTTTCATTCACTCTGATTTCTGTTAACCCAGCAGATGCAGGTCATATTTTGACATTGTCCCACTCCCCCACCAAGTCCTACCTCAGCTTCACTCCCTTCTTACCCAGCACTCCATGCTGCAGATGCCATGAGGTTCGCTCAAGAGTTTCGTGTCACACGCCATGGTCCCAGCTTCATTCTTCCACTCCTTACCCATCCCATTTCCATGATCCAGGAAGCTCAGCTGAATCAACACACATAAAACAGAAGGCAAAGACATCATTCCCATCAGGGAATCTACAGAGCAGTGCATGTACATATGCCCCATCACTTAGCACATGGGATCTACTGAGTTGTTCAGCTGTCCATCTGTGTCTCTGAGCTAGTCAAAAGCAGTTCTATGTGTGTCTGCATTACAGTGTCCACAAAGGATAAATCCTGAGTGCAGGGTATATGAGCTGAATGAGTAAATAAAAGTAGGATGGCAGCCAGTGGGCCTGAGCTATGGGTAAGTGGATTGTCACTGAAATTTCCTGCTTCCTTTTTCTCCTTCCTCAAAATCTGTGCCTCAGGAAATGCTGACAGCCTGGTCCTGGGAGGATGTGGTCCTGCCACCTTGGGCTGAGCTTGAGGACACACACCTGGGCTGTGCAACAGAAAGCTCAGCATAAAAGGGCTCGGGTCCTGGGATCCAAGGTCCACAGTCACCTCAACAAGAGCCTCTCCTGCTTGCACAGACTCAGGTGAGTGTCCAGCTGAGCTGAAGGGACTGAGCAGATGAACTTGTGCTTCAGCCAGGAGAGGGCGGTAGGAAGACAGGATGGAGGTGGCAAAAACGGGCCCATGGTGAGCAGCAAGGGAGGGATTGTGAGGAAGAAGAGTCCACAAGTCATGTCAGGGGGTTTGTGATGCAGCAGACCTCAGCATCTCTCCTTCCTCATTTTCCCAGACCTGCACCCTTTTCCTCCTCACACCCTCAGTGATCTCCTTGCTCCTCACCTGGTGTCTGGAATGTGCTTGTCACTCAGTCATGTCCAATTCTTTGTGACCCATGGACTGGAGCCCACCATGCTCCTCCATCCATGGCGATTCTCCATGTAAGAATACTGGAGTGAGTTGCCATGCCTTCCTCCAGGGGATCTTCCTGACCCTGGGATCAAACCCAGGTCTCCTCCCTTGCAGGCATATTCTTTACCATCTGAGCCACAAGGGAGGCCCAAGATACTGGAGTGGGTAGCCAGGGGAGATCTTTGCCAGGGGATCTTCCCAACCCAGGAATCGAACCAGGATCTCCTGCAGTGCAGGAGGAGGATTGGATGTCTAAACAGAAGAGAGATTTATGGGACAGTTGTATGTTGCTATTTCAAATCTGAAAGATGATACTTTGAAAGTGCAGCACTCGATATGCCAGCAAATTTGGAAAAGTCAGCAGTGGCCACAGGACTGGAAAAGGTCAGTTTTCATTCCAGTCTCAAAGAAAGGCAATGCCAAAGAATGCTCAAACTACTGCATAATTCCACTCATCTCACATGCTAATAAAGTAATGCTCAAAATTCTCCAAGCCAGGCTTCAGCAATATGTGAACTATGAACTTCCATATGTTCAAGCTGGTTTTAGAAAAGGCAGAGGAACCAGAGATCAAGTTGCCAAATTCTGCTGGATCATGGAAAAAGCAAGAGAGTTCCAGAAAAACATCTATTTTTGCTTTATTGACTATGCCAAAGCCTTTCACTGTGTGGATCACAATAAATTGTGGAAAATTCTTCAAGAGATGGGAATACAAGACCACCTGACCTGCCTCTTGAGAAACCTGTATGCAGGTCAGAAAGCAACAGTTAGAACTGGACATGGAAAAACAAAATGGTTCCAAATAGGAAAAGGAGTATGTCAAGGCTGTATATTGTCACCCTGCTTATTTAACTTATATGCAGAGTACATCATGAGAAACACTGGGCTGTAGGAAGCACAAGCTGGAATCAAGATTGCCAGGGAAAATATCAATAACCTATATATGCAGATGATACCACCTTCATGGCAGAAAATGAAGAGGAACTAAAGTGCCTCTTGATGAAAGTGAAAGAGGAGACTGAAAAGTTGGCTTAAAGCTCAACATTCAGAAAACTAAGATCTGGCATCTGGTCCCATCATTTCATGGGAATTATATGGGGAAACAGTGTAAACAGTGTCAGACTTTATTTTTAGGGGGCTCTAAAATCACTGCAGATGGTGACTGAGGCCATGAAATTAGAAGACTTACTAATCTTACTCCTTGGAAGAAAAGTTATGACAACCCTAGACAGCATATTAAAAAGCAGAGACATTACTTTGCCAACAAAGGTCCGTCTAGTCAAGGCTATGGTTTTTCCAGTGGTCATGTATGGATGTGAGAGTTGGACTGTGAAGAAAGCTGAGTGCCAAATAATTGATGCTTTCGAACTGTGGTGTTGGAGAAGACTGTTGAGAGTCCCTTGGGCTGCAAGGAGATCCAACCAGTCCATCCTAAAGGAGATCAGTCCTAGGTGTTCATAAGAAGGAATGACGCTGAATCTGAAACTCCAATACTTTGGCCACCTCATGCAAAAAGTTGACTCACTGAAAAAGACCCTGATGCTGGGAGGGATTGGGGGCAGGAGGAGAAGGGGACATCAGAGGATGAGATAGCTGGATGGCATCACCGACTCGATGGAGTGAGTCTGGGTAAACTCCTGGAGTTGGTGATGGACAAGGAGGCCTGGCGTGCTGCGATTCGTGGGGTCGCAAAGAGTCGGACACAACTGGGCAACTGAACTGAATTGGACTGAACTGTGTGTCATGTGCACTGCCTGCCTGCAGGGGACGCCATTCACACTCCTTCTGTAGGGTGTATGCGGTGTCTCTGGAGACTCATCTGGGAGTCTGTCAGCTTTCTTTCCTTCCAGGAGAGAGATGAAACAAAGACAACTCATTAGGCACATTTAACTCCAAATCAGTTCCCACCTCTCTTCTGATCCTGACTCCAGGAGCAATTGGTCTGAGGGGGGAAGGAACTACAAATAAATGAAACAGTGGCCTGAAGCCTCTGCATTGACACATAATTGTTTCATTTCTGTTTTGCTCAGGTTTGCCGACCTCCCGCCAAGATGTCCTGCCAGCAGAACCAGCAGCAATGCCAGCCCACTTCCAGCTGCCCCTCCCTCAAGAGCCCAGCACAGGGTCTGCCTCCAGCTTCCTCAGGCTGTGCTCCCAGCTTCGAGGGCAGCTGCTGCCTGAGCCCCCACAGGCGCCGCAGGCCCCACTGATGCCAGAGCCCGGACTCCTGTGATGGTGATGGCGGTCTGCAGTCCGGATGCTCTTGCTGTGGCCAGGGCTCTGAGGCCTGCTGCTGACCTGGATCATGAGATTAAGCAAAAACATTGGTTCTAACGTGACTGGAATCTACCCCTCCTGGTGCACTTGGTTCCTGTGTCCTTCACTCCTGCAGAGACTCCCTTGGAGATCTCCAAGTGTTTTCGCAGAAGGCTTTAGGAGCTCAGAGCTTCACCTCTCCTTCTTGATGTCCCTGTGAAAAAATAAAGCTTTTCTTTCACATTGCAACCTTTGTCTAATGTGTCCATGTCTTGGCTCCACCCCAAGCTGCCCAATGTTGGGTGCAGAACCCTGTCTCAGGAAGACAAACATAGCAGCTCATACTCTCCTCAACTCACAGGAACCTTTGGGGGATCATATACTAGGGTGAAGGTGGGGTTAGGGGAGGGTATCGATGGGGACAAGTTAGTGAATCCAACAAGTTAGTTGGATTTCCTGTAGGAAAGAGGAGATGGTACGGATGTTGAAATCCTCGGGGTCAACTCACGGAGTTCCTGTAAGAATGCTGTTCTGGGCTCCCCAGCTGAATGGCAGGGCTGAGAGGGCAGAGAATCAGAAAGAGGCCAAAGAAGGACCAGATTAAAGAGGGAAGAGGAGACTATTAAGCCAGGCATCAACGAAGGATGAGAGAGGAGAGGTTGTAGAATGTAGATGTGAAGAATTTGAAATTGGGGGACGGGAAGGAGTGGATTGGAGAAGCTCACCAAATGAAGGGCTTCTGAGAGTGTGAGCTGGGAGGAGATGCAGAAGGAAGGACATGGGTGGATGGGGAAGGAGCAGCGCTCAAGAGTAAAGTAAACTGCAAAGAGTAAAGGGGCTGCAAAGATGCCCAGCGAATGCAGAATCTTGCTCTGCACAGGAGGTCCCTTTCCCTGACAGTTCCTGACTTTTCACCTGACTCACTCTCCAGAAAGCTCCATTTGGGTGGAGGAAGACCTCCTTCCTCCCGCTGCTCCAGTCCTATGGTTGCTTTCACACACAGTGCTGGGCTGTTCTCTGGGATGCAAGGAGAAGGGAAAATCCCTGGGGTGCCTGGAAAGGGGAGGATGGGAGTAGAGTGGTGCAAACGCAACCCACCGTCAGATGGAGCTCAGCTGGAGAATCTTTATAATTCCAAGAGGTCACAGACAGGGGGCGAGTTGGGAGTAGCACAAAGCTCTGGAAAGCCATGGAAATGAGCTGGGGCCCCTGAGTGGCATCCTGGGAGCCCAGCCATGGGCATGCCAGGGAGGGAATGAGAAGCACCAGACTGGGCAGCTCGTTGGCCCCTGGGCTGCCCCAACCCTGATGCTCTGTGGTCCTTGTGACCCAGGACAAGAGAGGTTCGCAGAGC
The DNA here is from genome assembly GCA_006410515.1 of Procapra przewalskii. Taxonomy (NCBI): domain Eukaryota; kingdom Metazoa; phylum Chordata; class Mammalia; order Artiodactyla; family Bovidae; genus Procapra; species Procapra przewalskii. The sequence goes on from SJYF01266410.1 coordinate 368,199, forward strand.
TGTGACAGCAACAGGGGTCTCCAGAATGCTCTGGTGTAGTGTCAGTGGGGTGTGTGGTCCTCGTGAGGGCTCCGGTAGCCTCTCCCCCGCCAGAGCTGGAACTATAGCAGAATGAGACTGGAGACAAACAGTCTAAAGGATATGCGAGAGTTAGACATGGGGAGGGAGATGGCATTGTTGGCTTTTCTCGGCAGGACATCTCTGCTCAGTGACACTGGGGGAAATAAGTAAACCATGTATAACATTGAAGTGTGTGTGTATATACACACATGCATACATATTCTGTCCTTTTGCCCTTTCAATGACATTTTGCAGATCCTGGCTCTATGACTCTCAGCCCACAGTGTAAGAAACCTAAAGGCAGCACGGAAACAGAAAGGCCTTTGGGCAGAGATGATCTGGATCAAGACTGTTGATCAACCCCAAGATTTTCTCTTTTCCTCCTTTGATCTATAGTCAAGAGAAAGAAAGGGGACCCCGACATGGAGAGTGGAGACAGTGAAGGGTCATCATCTGAACAGCAGATCCCCAAACTCTCCAGCCCCAGGCCTTCAACATTCCCTTGGTAGATTCCCAGACATGTTTCTGATAGAAGGGAGCTGAGTAGTCCTTAAGCTGCTCAAATGTCTGCCCTTGACCCTCAGAACTTTTGAAGTCTAGGTGTTTATAATTCTTCATTCATTCAAACAACGTGCATTGAGTACACATTTCAGAAATGTGTTGAACACAGAGAATTCAGCACTGTATCAGATACAGTTCCCAGTCTTGAGAAGCTTATAGTGTAACAGACACAGGGTAGACTGACATGAAATGAAATTATCATTAACTGGAATGGTACTTGCTCTACGAGTGTGGGAAGTCCTTGGAAATTAAGTCATAGACTTTGGACCTCAGTTCCCATTTGACAAGAGTGAGGCTTCTAGCCATTGTCACTTGTGGACAGTGAGTGAGGTCCTCAGACTTCAAAATGGCTGTTGATACAGGGCAGGAGCTAAGATGTTGCTCTGTGTAACCCAGTTAAGGTGTTTAAGAGGAACTCATGGGATTCAAGAGCCTGGAGTCCCTGGGCTGGAGATTTCCAGAAGGAAGGAGAAAATAACTGTATTTTTCCATTGTATTTAATTTTTACTTTGTAGAATGAAGTAATGACTTAAATATGAAATAATGACTTATCCATATGTAAAAATTGATGTCTTTGATAAGACATTATTGTTGCAATAGTGATTCTGAACTTTCTAGATACACAAAGGTTGTGGGAACAGTCTTTCTCTTCAAAACTTGAATATTTTGTAATTATGGCCAGTATTTGAGCCTTTTCAAAATTTATGCTAAGGCTTCAAGAATAGGTAATGTGAGCTGGAAAGAAGTGAGGTTAGTGGTCAAGATACCCACTGAGATAATTTTAAAACATGGCTAAAAATTCCTTGACTTTCTTCTCATTGAGAAATAAAGTCTGCATTCCCTCCTCTTGAATCTAGACAGGCTTATGACAGCTCTAACCCATAGAATATGGTAGATGTGATGCTGTGTAACTTCTCAGCCTGGACCATGAAAGGTCATGCAGATTCCCCCTGGGCCTCTTGGGATGCTGTCTCTGGGAGGTACCATGTGAAGAGTCTCGGGACCACTCTGAGATCATCATCATCCTAGAGAGGCCAGCAATAAAGCATGCAGCTGAGGCCAGAATCAACTCCAGTTATCTGAGCGAATGATTCTTTACTGCTATTGGATTTGAAAACTAGCATTCAATAGCCAAAAAGTAACGCTCATGAGTTCCATTCTACATCAAATCTCTTGGAAAAAATGTACAAGCATCCAGTCTGTAACCCTCTGAGACGCTTCTCATGTCCTCTTTTTTTCCTCAGTTTTCTCAAAGCCGAGAGGCTCTCATTTGCTGGATGCCCCATGCATTCTTTCCAAAAAAGCCCTCACTTTGGGTTTCTTGAGAGTTCACTGCCTGACCAGTTCATCTCTCTCTCCCAAGTTCATTATTTTCAGATGAACTTGTTCTTTCTCCCCCAGGTCTTTCTTTCTGCCTCCAAGTCCTCCATCCTCTTTGGCCTCATTTTCCTCAGTGTCTGATCCTTCACACTAGCCTCAACAGAGAAATGGATTCCGAGGACAGCTCATCCCTCCTCTCTCATGGCCTTTTTCTGAGAGTGTTCTCAGCAACCAGACAGCTCCTCTTCTCCCACCTGCCACCCCCAAAACTCCCACTGGGCTGCCCCAACAAACCCATGTGAGAAAAAGCAGACCTATTAATGTGCCAGGTCCCTGCCAGGATCATTCCCTGGCACAGGCAAGCCGGACCTTCAGGAACCAAGGGAGGGGCCCACCGGGCAGCCTTGGGTGGAGCAGTCAATGGACAGGTGAGAGGCATGTGGTGTGAGAAGAGGTTTTATTTCTCTATGTGGTCAAAAAGTGGTGAGAACATTGTGAGGTACAAAGCAGGGGAGCCCATGGGCTCTTGGGAAATACACCTTAGGGCCTTCTAGGGAGAGCGTACCACCCTGCTGTGAACATTTCAGCTATTCAGCTTGGGAAGCAAAGACCAGGGTGTCCAAGAAAGGATGCATCAAGCTAGGGCTTTTCCTTGGATTTTGGCTTCTTGTTTCCTCTGAAATCATTGTTTCAGCATCAGGATGCCAGGTCAGCAGCAGCCTCCAGATCCCTGGCCACAGCCAGAGCGCCCGGACTGCAGACCACCGTCACCATCACAAGAGTCGGAGCTCTGGCGCCGGCAGCGGTGGGACCTGGGGCGCCTGTGGGGGCCCAGGCAGCAGCTGCCCTCGGAGCGGGGAGCACAACCTGAGGAGGCTGGAGGCAGACACTGTGCTGGGCTCTTTGGGGGGCACTTGAGGGAGGGGCACTTGGGAGGGGGCTGGCACTGCTGCTGGTTCTGCTGGCAGGACATCTCGGCGGGAGGTCAGTGAGCCTGGACACATTCAAGGAGAAAAATCAGCACACAAGCTCCAGGCCGCTGTCTCCCCTGTGAGCCTTACTAGGGCCTATGCTCCTAATCCCACCTGCCTCCTGAGCTGTGATGTTTAGGAGGAAAGTGGAAATGGATCTCAAGTTCAACTGACCTGGCAAGACAGTTCCCTCACTCTCTAGTCCTCCCCAGAGCCATGCTGTCATCCTCTAAGTGGGCCCCATGGAAACACGGAGGGAAATACACCCCACTGGGAAGTGACCTCTGGAGGATGTCTCTGGGTACATGTGTGTTTCAGGATGAAGTGTGAGGGTGGTGCTGAGAGCCATGTGTCCCAGACCCCAATGCCTCCCACACAGGTCCTTGCTCACTGTCCCCTGTCCCCAGTTGCCCCCCAAAGTCTGATTCTTGCTGCCTCCACAGACACCTCTGCTTTCCTCTTCCCCACCAACCCTGAGTTTGTCTCCCCCACACTCCTAGCTGAGGCTCTGTCCCCTTCCAGTCACTCACCTTTGCAATGGAGGCAGGAGAAGGATGCTCCTGAGTAGGCTGTGGATGTGCAGTTCAGAGCAGAAGCCCTTTAATCCTGTGCTGGGTGTGTGATGCACGGCCCGAGCATCCTGCTGCTTTCACAACAAGGGGGAGGGCAATGACAACACACATTTCCTACTTGCTTGCCTCATGTCTTCCTGGGCATGAACCTAAAATTCTACTAAGGTGGAACCAGGACATCCCTGTGACTGCTGAACCACTTGCTACTCAGATCTGCTCTGGACCTATTGCTATGTCTTTAGTCATTCATTCACTTCCATTCCTAGACCAAGCTCTGTCCATTTTACTTCATTTGACAAGAATAATATAGAGAGATGTATGACAGGTTCCTTCTCTGATTATCTCAGGTTAAATAGATTATGACACAGAGAAGTAAATATACATTTTAAAATAATTTCTAAAAGTCTTTATTGAATTTGTTACAATATTGCTTCTGTTTCATGTTTTTGTTTGTTTGGCCACAAGCCATATGAAATCTTAGCTCCCTGACCAGGGATTGAACCCTCACCTCCTGTAATGGAAAGTGAAGTCCTAACCTCTGGGTGGCCAGGAAAGTCCCTAGACAAGTAAGTAGATTGATCTATTGAGATATGTGCTATCACAGAAGTGTTTACAAAGACCTCAAGCCTAAGATTTTAGCTTGTGATAGTCTGTCCCCCTTTTTCCCCCATTGCACTGCAAGTCCCAAAGGGTAATGGAGACTCCAGTGTTCTCTGAAGTCTGGTGACAGCTGGTCAAGGTCATTGTCCTGAGGGAGATGGGAGATGTGTAGGGTAAGGGATGGAGGTGGGAGCCAGTTCTTGTCTAAGACAGACAGGTTCCTAAGAGGGCCCCACTATCCCATGTGGCAGCGTGGGCAGCAGTAGTCGAGTCCCACTAAGAAGGGGCCTACAGCTCCAGATGTGACAAGATTCACAATTGACATTATTAAGAAGGAGGAGAAGGGGAGATGGGGCGAAGTCCACTCTTCACGGAGGCTCTGTTGTGTCCATATCTGCCAATGTGCACTATTGATTCTAACACCGTAGAAGCTAATAGAAGGAAGTGGTTCAGATGTTGGAAGAGTTAAGGGAAGGAAAATTGTGCAAATGATAATAATGAACCATTTTACAAAAATGGTTGGTAATTTTAAGATTGACCATGGTGGAGGTTTTATATGAACCTCACTTGATATCATAGACCTTATAATGGCTAACGCGAAAGTGTTGGTTGCTCAGTTATGTCTGACTGTTTGTGACCCCATGGACTGTAGCCTGCCAGGTTCGTCTGTCCACAGAATTCTCCAGGCAAGAATACTGGAGTGGGTAGCCATTCTCTTCTCCAGGGGATCTTCCTGACCCAGGGATCTAACCCAGGTCTCCTACATTGCAGGCAAATTCTTTCCCATCTGAGTGCTATTTTCACATTGAATTTACTGGTGACATTACATATCTATCCCTCATCAAACTGTATCTCCAATATGAAAAATATATTATACTACACTTACCAAAAATAAATTTATCATTGACACATCAGCATTCACATACTTAAATTTAATTAAATAGAATTATATAAAACTTTATTATAGTAAATGTATCACATTGCATTCCAATTTCTTGTAAGCTTAAAGGACTAGCTACCTGTTTTTAGACACAAAATTAATAGTAAAGTCTATGATGTCCTTTTTCTCGTCAATGTATAATTTACTTGCTTTGAATCAGTGATTCCAAAAGTTCTTTCAGGATACATGTGAGAACATAAATGGTCTTGGACTGGGGTGGGGGGGGGGTAGCTGTTGTGTATTTTTACCCTGATATCCCAGTTAGAGTGAACACTAAATATATATTCCAGGAAGATCCCTTGGAGAAAAGAATGGCTACCCACTCCAGTATTCTTGCCTGGAGAATTCCGTGGACAGAGGAACCTGGCAGGCTACTGTCCACAGGGTCACAGAGAGTCAGACACGACTGAGTAACTAACACTTTCACTTTAGCCACTATAAGGTGTATGATACTAAATGAGGCTCATATAAAACCTCCTAAGGCAAAATGTGTAGGTAGAAGGGAGGAGAACTGACTTAGTCTTAGGGTCCAAATCTAGCTGCAGAAGGGAGCTAATTATTTTTTCATGCAGTATGCTTTTCTAGAAATAAGCACAGAGGCCATGTTTTATCCCAGCGATGTGTGATTCTGTGTTGCTGTGGGGCTACACTTTGGGTGTAACACTTGTTCCCCATCAGTGTGACTCAGATCATTTCAGAACCTGCTAATAGAGCTGCTTTCTGGTCCTGGTGCATCACCAGCTGACTGGTAGCCGGCTTCCTCCCAGCCCCACCCCGAGTCCCTGTCTCAGTCCCTGTCTCCTGATGTGCCCATTCCCTTCCTCCTTGTGATGGAGCTCCTTAATTTCACATCTCCCTCCTGGAACCTTGCCAGGTGGCTCCGTGATAAAGAATTCGCCTGCCACTGCAGGAGGCATAGGAGACGAGGGTTCAATCCCTGGGTGGTGAAGACCCCCTGGAGGAGGGATGGCAATCCACTCCAGTATTCTTGCCTGGGAAATCTCATGGAAAGAAGAGCCTGGTGCGCTACAGGCTGCAAAGAGTCAGACATGTCTGAGAATGCACATTCTCCTGGAACCTCCCCCACCTCACAACCAGTGCTTTCCTTCTCAGAACAGAGTCCACAATGAGCCTGAGAAGACCAAGGAAGACAAATTCACAGCTCAAAGCATGTATCGACTCCAAAGATGCTTTACTGTGAAGATGTCAGATTCACATGGAGAAGAAACTAACATGGAGAAGAAACTGACCTGGTTGGCCTAAAATGAGGATGTTATGACCTAGTAATGGGTATGTGATCTCTGGAGCAGGAAGTGATTTGTCTGAGGTCTAGCTCCAAGGCAAGCCTTCTGAGCCACGCATATTAGTAACAAATAAACAAGCAGGGAGTAGCCCTTCTCATCGGCAGTTTATGACTGATGTTGTGAAAAGGGGAAGATGAGAAAAGGAAGGCCCAAAGTGGTGTCCTGGGAAGGTATTTCTCCTTGGAGTTTACATCCTTTAGTTTTCTTATTATCAGATATTTGGTGTAGACTGGAACAATAATCTTTGGTTTTTAATGTGTGCTGGTCATTGGTCCACATATGCCCCCTCTTAATTTATCTACCTATCAATCACTTAACTAAAAACACATAAAAGTCTACCCCTAAGTGAAATAATAACTTTATAGTAAATTACATGGAACTACTGAGTTCTCTGTCATCCATGTCCCAGCCAACTGACATAACCAAAATCCTGAATTTTGTGCTTAATGTTCTTTCTTTCTTCCTTTTTAATATATTTTTATCACATTTTTATATATTCCTAAAAAGTACTGCTTTAAATTTTTTCTATTATTAAGTCAGATTCCTTGTGGTATATTTTGTTGTTGTTTAGTCACTAAGTCGTATCTGATTCTTTGCGATCACATGGGCTATAGCCCACCAAGCTCCTCCATCCATGCTCTCCAGGCAAGGATACTGAAGTGGGTCACCATTTTCTTCCCCAGGGGATCCTCCCAACCAAGGGTTTGAACTTGAATTTCTGCACTGGCAGTAGGATTCTTTACCACTGAGCCACCAGGTAAGCCAAGGTGTATATTACATACTTTAAAATATCACCCATTGGAGTATACAATTCCATGGGCTTTAACTAACAGATAACTGCTATCATGTAACTGTTACTACAATTAAGACATGGAACAAGTCCATCACCCCAATATATTCCCTCCCCCATCCCAACCCTGGGCAACCACCAAACTATTTTTTAGTCTTTATAGTTTTATCTTTTCCAGAATGTCATATGATTCAATTCAGTTCAGTCACTCAGTCATGTCCGACTCTTTGCAACCCCATGGACTACAACACGCCTATCTGTCCATCACCATCTCTCAGAGCTTACACAAACTCATGCCCATTGAGTTGGTGATGCCATACAACCATCTCATCCTCTGTCGTCCCCTTCTCCGCCCACCTTCAATCTTTCCCAGCATCAGGGTCTTTTCCAATGAGTCAATTCTTTGCATCAGGTGGCCAAAGTATTGGAGTTTCAGCTTCAGCCTCAGTCCTTCCCATGAATATTCAGGACTGATTTCCTTTAGGATGGACTGGTTGGATCTCCTTACTATCCAAGGATTCTTAAGAGTCTTCTCCAACACCACAGTTCAAAAGCATCAATTCTTTGGTGCTCAGCTTTCTTTATAGTCCAACTTTCATATCCATATGTGACTACTGGAAGAAACAAAGCTTTGACTAGACAGACCTTTGTTGGCATATAATTAGAACTATATAATATGTGACATTAACTTCTTTAATGTATTTATTTATTTATTTTTTGGAAGCTAATTACTTTACAATATTGTATTGGTTTTGCCATACATTGACATGAATCCACCACGGGTGACATTGAAAGCCTGACTACTTTCACATTAAAAAATGTATTTAAAATTCATTCCTTTTGTTTCATATAATAGTAGCTCATTCCTTTTTTACTGCTAAGTAGCATTCCACTGCATGGATGTATCAGATTTTTAATCCATTCACCAGTTGAAGGACACTTGGTTTATATGCAATTTAGGGCAATTACAAACAAAGCCACTATAAACATTGACTTACAGGTTTTTCTCTGAACATAAATTTTATTCTTTTTTGGCCAGTTACCCAAGAATAGGGCTCCGGGGCAAATGGTGAGTATACATTTCTATTTATGAGATACTGGCAAACTATTTTCCAGATTGGTTGTATAGTTTTGCATTGTCACCAGCAATGTCTAAGAGCTCCAAATGCTCCACATCCTTGATAGTATGTGGTATTGTCAGTTATTTTTTTAACCTTCCTAATGTGTATAGAATGGTATCTCATTTTGCTTTTAATCTGCATTTTCTTAATGACAAATGATGTTCAGTGTCTTTTCTTGTGCTTATTTGCCATCCATGCATTTTTTTTGTTGAGATGAATGTCTATTTTCTATTTTCTTATTTTTAGTTTTCAAGTGTTTTTTATATATATTCTAGACATAACTCTGTAAAGTATATATTCTGCAAATATTTTCCCTATCTCTAAGTTTTCTTTGCATTTTCCTAACAATGTCTTTTGAAAAGTTAAAGTTTTTAATTTTGATGAAGTTCAATTTATCAAGGTTTTATTTTTTCAATGACTCCTTTTTTGCCATATCTAAAAAAAGTTTGTATAACCCTGTCATAAGAGATCATCTATTATGTTTTACTTTAGAAGTTTTATGTTTTACATTTTGGTTTAATATCCTTGTTGAGTTAATTTTTGTATATAGCATGAGGTAAATTTTAATTCTTTTTTAACACAGAGATGGCCAAGTGTTTCAACATCATTTGCTGAAATGACTGTCCTTCCTCCATTCAATCACTGCTGTGCCTTTGTTTAAAATAAATTAATCCTCTATA
>SJYF01266410.1:377663-390703 GCA_006410515.1 Procapra przewalskii
GACTGGAAAAGGTCAGTTTTCATTCCAATTCCAAAGAAAGGCAATGCCAAAGAATGCTCAAACTACCGCACAATTGCACTCATCTCACATGTTAGTAAAGTACTGCTCAAAATTCTCCAACCAGGCTTCAGAAATACATGAACCGTGAACTTCCTGATGTTCAAGCTGGTTTTAGAAAAGGCAGAGGAACCGGAGATCAAGCTGCCAACATCTGCTGGATCATGGAAAAAGCAAGAGATTTACAGAAAAACATCTACTTCTGGTTTATTGACTATGCCAAAGCCTTTGACTGTTTGGATCACAATAAACTGTGGAAAATTCTGAAAGAGATGGGAATACCAGACCACCTGACCTACCTCTTGAGAAATCTGTATGCAGGTCAGAAAGCAACAGTTAGAACTGGACATGGAACAACAGACTGGTTCCAAATAGGAAAAGGAGTACGTCAAGGCTGTATATTGTCACCCTGCTTATTTAACTGACATGCAGAATACATCATGAGAAACGCTGGACTGCAAGAAACACAAGCTGGAATCAAGATTGCCAGGGAAAATATCAATAACCTCAGATATGCAGATGACACCACCCTTATGGCAGAAAATGAAGAGGAACTAAAAAGCCTCTTGATGAAAGCGAAAGAAGGGAGTGAAAAAGTTGGCTTAAAGCTTAACATTCAGAAAATGAATATCATGGCATCCGGTCCCATCACTTCATGGGATATAGATGGGGAAACAGTGGAAACAGTGTCAGACTTTATTTTTGGAGGCTCCAAAATCACTGCAGACGGTGACTGCAGCCATGAAATTAGAAGACATTCACTCCTTGGAAGAAAAGTCATGACCAACCTAGATAGTATATTCAAAAGCAGAGACATTACTTTATCAACTAAGGTCCGTCTAGTCAAGGCTATGGCTTTTCCTGTGGTCATGTATGGATGTGAGAGTTGGACTGTGAAGAAGGCTGAGCGCCGAAGAATTGATGCTTTTGAACCGTGGTGTTAGAGAAGACTCTTGAGAGTCCCTTGTACTGCAAGGAGATCCAACCAGTCCATTCTGAAGGAGATCAACCTTGGGTGTTCTTTGGAAGGAATGATGCTAAAGCTGAAACTCCAGTACTTTGGCCAATTCATGTGAAGAGTTGAGTCACTGGAAAAGACTCTGATGCTGGGAGGGATTGGGGGCAGGAGGAGAAGGGGACAACCGAGGATGAGATGGCTGGATGGCATCACGGACTTGATGGATGTGAGTCTGAGTGAACTCCAAGAGATGGTAATTAACAGGGAGGCCTGGCGTGCTGCGATTCATGGGGTCGCAAACAGTCGGACACGACTGAGCGACTGAACTGAACTGAACTGATGTGAACGCAATAATGTCTCAACTATTTCAAGATTCTCCTTAGAATTGCTGGACTATCTGTATTTTTTTTTACATTTACCCAAAGACATATAATTTTACAAATTATGAGTATCTCATGTAATATATAATCTAAATATCAGCTATTTTTTTTCAGTTTGTGAGTACAAGATAAGACTATAACACACACATTTGGCCAAATAACAGTATATGGAAATGACCATCTAAAGAGTCACAAAGTGTCTCCACACTATTTTCTGGAATTTCCAAAGGTGAGTGTCACATGGCCATACCAGCCAGTCTGACAGCTCTCATCACTGCATATCCACCCAGCTCATCCTGTCCTGATCCAGCTCACATCCTTGATATTCATTCTCCCTGATAGTCTGCTGGGAAAATCATCCTCTTTTCTGACATTTCTCATTAAATTCCTGGCTTTCTATTTTCATATGACAGTGTTAATGGGAGAGATACTTCTACAGTTTCTTAATATTCATAGAGGAAATCTGGGACTCTTCCAATGCACTCTTTAGACGTTAAGGATATTTAGATGGTATGGTTTTAGGGTTGGGGCTCAAATATTCTGTAATAACCTATATGAGAAAAGAACATGAAAAAGAATAAATATATGTATAAATTAATCACTTTGCTGTACATCTGAAACTAACACAACATTGTAAATCAACTATACTCCAATATAAAATGAAAGTTAAACTAAAAATAAAACCAAAAAAATAGAAAATTTTTTACAATACTAAGAAAAAGCCCAAACAAATATCATGTTAAGGTCTCAATCCATATGGAATATTTTCAATATTTCCATATGAGGATGTGTTTTATATCCCCAAAGTGTTAGACACCATCTGGGGAGGAAATTTGATATGTAGAAGCTGGGAAGAAATATCCTCAATTAGAAAACTGGGAGGCATTTTCACACTCCTTTGCACCATTTTCCCTAAAAGAAATTGAGCCTCTGGTCACAGAAGCTACACACAGTTCTATCACCTCCTGGTCCCATTCCTGAAAGAAGGAAGAAGTTTGTCTTTGCTTCATTTCTTATTACGGACTTGATTGATGAATTGAGATTTAATGCCTCCAAGTGCATTTTAAGGAAGAAGCATCAGAAATAAAGTGCATTCTCTCTGGAAGCTCCACACTGCAGGATGCCCAGCTCCTGGAGATGAGCTACCCACACTGGTCCTCACAGAGGTGCCCTAATGGCCTTAGAGCATCTTCTTCCATCATCAAGGACATCTGCTCTATCTGCAGGCCTGTTTGGGAGAGATGTAAGGGGCTGTGAAGAGGGGTTTCCTCCCTGAGGTCGATATGAAATGGGAGAGCAGCAACTCCAGGACTAAACAAGGTGCCCATAAGACAAGGAACGAGTGATGGAGCCTGGAGGAAACCAGAGAGAAGTCCACTTATGTTTTTAAAAATATTTACTGATTTATCTGGCTGTGCTGGGTCTTAGTTTCGACATTCAGGATCTTTAGTTGCAGCATGTGGGATCCAGTTCCCTGGCCAGGGATTGAACCCAGGCCCCTGCATCGGGGATGTGGAGTCTTAGTCACTGGACCACCAGGGAAGTCCCCCACTTACATTTTAAGAAAGATGGAGAAATCTTTACACTGAAAGCCATCCAGAAGTTTTAGAACTTATTCCACCACTGAGATTGCTATTACCTTTCAGCTGTTGTTGGCTAATGACTCGAGATAGACATTGTACTCATTTGGACCAAAAAGAGCCTTGTGCTTGCTTCTATTGGGCAAGTCAAAGAGGAAAGCTACTCACATTTTGCAGAGGTCTGAACCCTGGACTGATTCAGGCCTTATCCTTACACCTGCCACAGCGCCTGCAACCTCTCTTTAATGTATATACAGTTGTAATTCATCATGATGTCCCTCCTCCCTGCTAGACCGGCAATCCTGTGAGGGCAGGCTATGTTTCCTTCATAGCTGTACTCCCCTTGCTGAGACCAGTCCCTGACCCACAGCTGATACACCATGAAGTCTATTGAATGTAGAAACTTGGGGATTAATGACTGGATGAGAAGAAATATTCAGGAAGAAGGAGGGCTAGCAACAGGAGAATCTGGTCTGCAGGGGAAGAAACAGTGGGTGACATCCCCCTCCTGGTCATCCCCAAGGTCAGTTTGGACCTTCGGAGGAGCCCCAAGAGTGATGTTAGCACACTTCCTCTAGGCTGACCACTTATCTCTGTATTATGCCACAAATTAGGACATGATAGGCTGACCACTTATCTCTGTATTATGCCACAAATTAGGACATGACCGAGTAATCACGCTGGGACACAAGTTACATAGCAAGACTTCCCCAGTGCACCAGGAGGGAGAGTAGCCATAGTTTGTGGCATTGCTGAAGGCATTCCCCATCCAGAAAAGCTGATGAAAATAAATATGAGTTGCCTTCTATCCTCTGTTTCTGCATCCTCACCATGGAGTCCAAGAGTAAAAATAATGTCTCTTTTCATAGCTCATATTTTCCCCTTTGCAACCCAGTAACCGGCTGTAGGGCTTTCAGTGAAGTGAGGCAAATAGTGGTCAAACTGAAAAGGAGGCTGGGACTGAAAGCAAGGCCTCAGGGCTGTCAGGAACCTCACTCTGGAGACAGGAGAAGGTCAGTGAGGCCGCAATTTCCTCCACACCATCTCCACCACCTCCATCCTGAGCTAACACTCTGAAGGTCCACTCCATGCCAAGTCCTTCCTGCACAGGGTCCTGAAATACTGTACAGGTGCCCTAGGCTTTAGTGTTGGGTGAGTGTTGAGTAGAAGGAGAAAAAAAAAATTTTCTAAAGGCAGAAAGCCATTCCTAGAGGTTTTAATAGTCATAATAGAATAAGATACCTTCCTCTACAAAAAGACTCCATTCAAAATCTTACTTAATTGGGACTTCTCTGGAAGTCCCATGGTTAAGACTCCAATCTCCTAATCCAGGGGACCCTAGTCAGGGAACTAAGATCCTGTATGCTGCCAGACATGGCCAAAAACAAAAAAATCACTTAACTATGTGCACTGTTTTATCACCTGCTTTTTACTAGTTAATAGGCCATGAAGATTTTTCTCTGTAAGAAAATATGTGTGCTATGTCGCTTAAGTTGTATCTGACTCTCTGCAGCCCTATAGACTGTAGCCTGCCAGGCTCCTCTGTCCATGAGATTCTACAGGCAAGAATACTGGAGTGGGTTTCCATGCCCTCCTCCAGGGGATCTTCTGGACCCAGGGATCAAACCCTAGTCTCTATGTCTCCTGCATCAACAGCCAAACTCTTTACCACTAGCACCACCTGGGAAGCCCTGTAAGAAAATATAGGACCATGATACAATATTATTATAATAGCAAAACTTGTTTAAATTAGCTGTGGATTATTAAAGCTTACAGCCTTATTTATATATTTTAATGATAGATAGTAAAATAGATTTAAGCGTGCAAATAGTAATTTTTTAACCATATAGAGTTTTATTTCTCAATATTATATTAATTTTAATGTATGCATGACTGACCTGTGTCCTTGCAGATGTTATACAGATCTCTTCTTATTTTTTATGTCCCCTCCCTCTTGAACCTCCCTCCCATCTCCCTCTTTAAGTGTGCAAATAGTTTTGAGTTCAGATGATTGCACCAACAGCTTTTTTTCAGCTCAGGTCAGTTTATTTATTTGTCCATCAACACCTAATTTGGCTCTGCTCCCATGCATGAAGCTGCATGCTGCTGCCTGGTGCCATGAGGTCATCAGAGGGGCTCAGTTCCCCTAGACAGGATGCAGGCACAGTCAGTCCCCTTCCCTTGCCTGCATCTCACTGCGAGGAGCTCAGGAGGCAGCAGTGGATTATTCTGAAGGTCCTGGTCACTGGGGCAACCAGGAAACATAGTCCACTTGGAATTTTTTCTATGCTCTATTAATTTGTCTGTCTGTGTGTCTGTCTTAGTAGACTCATGATCCAATGACAATTCTTCTGGGATTTCCCTAGCAGTCTAGTGGTTGAAACTCTGAGCTTCCAAAACAGGGACACAGGTTCAATCCCTAGTCAGGGAACTAGGATCCCACCAGCCACATGGTGGCGGAGGGAGGTGGGGGTAGGGGGAAAACAAAACAAAACAGAATTCTTCCATCACTGTACCTATTCCCAGGAAAGAAGGTGAGTCAGAATCTGAATGGAGGCAGATGGTCTGAAATAATGAAGGTTGCCAGGCTCCTAGCTGTCCCAGGGAGAGGTGTGTGGACAGTCATCGTGCTTCTTGATAGAAACTCCTCAGGTGGAGTTTTGTAAGTGCCCAGGAAAAGGGCTTGAGGTCTAGTCCTGGGAACATGCCAGACTGTCACCCTCCCCCGCATTGTGAAAGCAGTGGCATGCTCAAGTCATGTATCACACACCCAGCACAGGATAAAAGGGCTCTTGCCCTGAGCTCTCCATTCACAGCCTCCTCAGAAACAGACTTCTCCTCCCTCCTGGCACCTGGTGAGTATCCAGCAGGGAATGGAACTCTACCCAAGATGCTGGAAAGGAACCCTGAGATCATAGCAGAAAAGTGGACACCAAAAGGGCCTGAAATGAAATCCCAGAATGGTTGCAGAGAAGGCAGCCAGGGGCGTGATGCAAGAGTCAGGAAGGGCTTCCTTTGGGATGTGACAAGAATTCTGGGAGCTGCAAGTTCACAGGAGCTCATGACATTTCCCATGCTCTTTCTATTCATGTCTATACACGGTTCCTGTGATAATCACTTTCAGAATACTTTCCTCAAATGGGTACTTCCCTTGTGCATTTCCTTTGAGATACAAAAGTCTGGATGCTCAGTTAGATTGGCACCATGGGATCCTGGGCGGGGAGCAACGTGGGTGGCATCTGGCACGATCAAATTAACTCCACATCAGTGTTCCTCTCCCTCCTGCGGCCCTGGCTTAAGAAGCAGCTGGCCTGACAAGAGAGGGATCAGGAAACCAAGAGTGGGGAAACACTGGACTGTGGATTCCAGGCTGACAAGGTGATTTTGTTTTGCCCAGGCTCACTGACCTCCCACCGAGATGTCCTGCCAGCAGAACCAGCAGCAGTGCCAGCCCCCTCCCAAGTGCCCCTCCCCCAAGTGCCCCCCAAAGAGCCCAGCACAGTGTCTGCCTCCAGCCTCCTCAGGTTGTGCTCCCCACTCCGAGGGCGGCTGCTGCCTGAGCCCCCACAGGCGCCGCAGGTCCCACCGCTGCCGGCGCCAGGGCTCCGACTCCTGCGATGGTGACGGTGGTCTGCAGTCGGGGCGCTCTGGCTGTGGCCAGGGATCTGGAGGCTGCTGCTGACCTGGCCTTCTGATGCTGAGACACGTGATTTCAGAGGAAACAAGAAGCCAAGGGCCAAGCAAAAGCCCCAACCTGAGGCATCCTTTCCTGGACACCCCATTCTCATTTGCCCAGACTGAGCCAGGAGATGTTCCTGCGCAGGGTTCAGAGCTCTCTCTGGGGGGCTCTTTCTGTCTGATCTCCAGGATCTCACAGGTCCCCACCTCCTGCACCTGCTGATGATCAGCAGAGCCTGTGCCTGACCCTGTGAAAAAATAAAGCTTTTCTTCTTCATTTCCAGGTGGCTCATGTGTCATTTCACTCTGTCCCTCCCCAGATCCCCCGGTGGCCAACACAATCCACACGAGGTTCTGGAGGCAGAATCTGAGCTCTGGATCAGGAGAAGAGAGCAGTTCATTTCCGCCTCCATTCATGAAGGACCATGAGTTTTCAGTTGGAATAGAGACCTATTGGTTTAGGTCCTGCACCTCTCGAAATCTGCAATGGGTCCTGATACAACCTGGGAATTGCCAGGGTGTGATATGGGAGTTCTGTTATTTTAATAAGCTGTTTCTGAGTCCTAAATAAAGAAACAGTGACTCCAGACTTTTGGACACTGTGGGAGAAGGCAAGGGTGGGATGTTGTGAGAGAATAGCATTGAAAGATGTGTATTACCATATGTGAAACAGATCGCCAGTCCAGGTTTGATGCATGAGACAGGGCGCTCAGGGCCAGTGCACTGGGATGACCCTGAGGGATGAGATGGGGAGGGAGGTGGGAGGGGGGTTCAGGATGGGGAACACACGTACACCCATGGCTGAGTCATATGAATGTATGGCAAAAACCACTACAATATTGTAAAGTAATTAGCCTCCAATTAAAATAAATTAATTAATTTATAAAAAAAAGAGGAAGAAGATACATCTAAGGAAGGGAAGTTAACTCCACCGACTATGAAAATGCAGGGGGAGATGAAAGGTAAGTGGAGGACTGAATGAGGTCTAAGGGAAATGGTGTGGCTGGGAGTTTAGTTAATGAGATGACTGGAGCGTGTGAAATGAGAATTTTAGGAAAAAGAGAAAATGAGAAGTGTTGCTGGAATTCTATATAATTGATTAAATTTGAATTCTGCACTATCATGAAGCTAAATAAAGTACCATGTTTTAGCCTAAATTGTGAAACTCAGACATTTCTGAGGCTGAAATAATGTTCCTAAGTGTAAGCCAAGAGTAACATCTCAGTTTGACACCTGAAAAGTCAGACAATGTCAGAACTGAAGCTACAGTCAATTGTAAATATTATGTGAAATTGATGTTAGGAACTGAGCATGCAGGCAAAACTGGATAACTTTGCAACTTTAAATTATGAAATGATTTTATCAAGCCTGGAAGTTAACTTCTAAAATTTGGAAGTCAAAAAGCCTCAGAGGATATTAATTCCGTATACACCAACTCCATCTAACAAATGAGACATGATTCCCTGGAGCAGGAGTCCCAGCTCTGGCCATCAGATTTAGTTGGGTTAGAAATCAGCAGAGTGCTCAGCCTTCCACAGGGCAAGGTAGCTCCTGGAAGTGGCTAACCCGCTGGCTCCCAGGGAAGAGTTGTGCCTCGTCTGATAGAGCCTGCAAACCTGGAATGCAAGGTGTGAGAGCGGGAGACCGCAGGCCCTGCAGCCTCGTACAGGCTGGAAACCTTATTCCACAAGCTGAACAAAACTGGAGAATTAGAGCATGCCACCTGACAGGCTGTGGAAGAAGATGTGTGCAGATTCAGAAGCACCTCAAACTGCCACCCGAAGAGCTTACAGAGTTACAGCTATGGTTGAGTTAAAACTGTGTTTTCAAAAAAGAGAGAGAGGAGAGAGAAAAGGGAGCAGGGTCAACCAAGAAAGCTCCTAGCTAGCATTCCAAGGGGGTCTTGGGAAGCAAGAAGTAACATGAGAACATCTTTAACATGGAACCCAGCCATGGAGAAAATCAGATTCCCCAAAGCTCATCAAAGTCATTCCAGGTCCTTTCCTTGGACCAATTTATCTTTTCAGTTCACTTTTATTGAGCAGCTGTTGTGTGCTCAGATCTAGGCACCGGGGATATGATTGAGAATCAGAGACATTTCTTCTCTTGAGAACTTGCACTCAAATGGGTCTACAGGCAGCAGTTGATTGTTTTATACACAACATCGCAATGTCGAGTGAAGCAGAGTGACTCTCTTCTCAGGTGGCTTCTTACTCAGGGTGAGTGGAGACTGGTGCTGGCTTAATAATCCCAGAGAAAACATCTAGCCTGGAGAAAATATTGATGCTTTGAAATAGTGGCTTTGGTGGTAACAAAAAAAAAGGACATCGAACATATGCTAGCTTCCATATCCAAAGACAGCAGTCAAGAATGGAGAGGGGGCAGATTGTTACAAACCCCCGGAATAATGTTAGTGCACGAGCAGACCTCATCCTCATTCCTTTCTCCGCCCCCCTCCATTATTCCACAGCCCCAGTGGGAAAATACCTTCTTAGAGGTGCTCTTTTCTTCCCATGAATTTTCTTTTTTAATCATCTGAAAAGAGATGGCTGCACATCAGGCCTTCCTGTACAAGGATAACCAGGCACATACTTTTCATAAATGTTCATAGAAAATAATAATGTTTTGTCATCATTGTAATTAATAATCATTGGGACTGAAAGGATGTGTCCTCTTCTTAAATGTGCTGTTTCAGAGAGCAATGCATCTCCAATGTTATAAAAGGTGCAATGGCAAAATAGCAAACAGCTTACATAACTGAAATTCCCAAAACATTTAGTTAATCACTGCTACTCACCATTATCACCCTCGTCATCACCACACCCAGTCAGTGTGAGTCACAGCTGAGCTAATCTCCCTTAACCACCCCAGCCAACTTGAATCCCTCCTTCCCCTATACTATTTCTGGAGCTAGAATAAATAGCACAGTCACTAAGGCACTGACACAGTGGCCTTTAGATATGTCTTTTTTTTTTTCTTTAAAGAACCAACCAGTTTATTACTATTATTATTTTTGCCACACCATGTAGTGTGTAGGATCTTCCCTGACCAGGAATAGAACCCATGCCCCCTACAGTGGAACTGGAGTCTTAACCTTTTGACAAACTGTGTCACTACGCCTTCTGCAGAGTTCTTGTCTCTCTCTCTTATTTTATTCCTCACATCTTTGGTCTCTTGTGCCTCTATCACTTTGTAGTTGTTGTCTTCCCCACCACCTCCCCTTTCCCAGATACTAGCTGTTAACTGGAGAAGCCAGAATGCAAACACAAACAGAATATCTGACTCTAGATGAATACCCAACAAGCCCTATCCTCCTTCAGCACCAGCGAGACCTCAGCCCTCTAATGAGGACTCTTGGGTTCTGTGAGCTCCTCTTGGCATCACCATCTGGGCTGACTGCCCATGGACCCACCAAAGATCTACCCCTCTGATCCTGCCAGTTGTCCAAGTACTGTTCTCACATGCCAGGGTCCTCATCCCATCCATCAGCCCCAAGTGATCCCAAGTGACAACATCTGGATGCAACTTCCCCTCAGAGTCACTGCAGATGAAAGTGGACTGATGCCCAAAGGCTCTGACCCAGGGCCCGAGGACCCCCCCTCCACATACACACACATACACGGTACAGCTGAGGCAAAAGGTATTTGAGGAGTCCTGTGACTTTCTTCGCAAGAAAACTCTTGGCAACTGCCCGGGAAGGTATGAAGGACCTAGGCATGAAGATTGCTGATGATCTGTGTGCTTAGCTGTGTCTGGCTCTTTGTGACCCTTTGGGCTGTAGCCCACCAGGCTCCTCTGTCCATGGAATTTTTCAGGCAAGAATAGTGGAGAGGGTTGTGATGCCCTCTTCCAAGGGAACTTCCTGACCCAGCGATTGAATCTCCTGCATTGCAGGCAGATTCTATATCTGCTGAACCATCAGAGAAGCCCAGGAATGAAGATTAACAAGGACCCAAATCAGCTCAATATATGTTAGAGAAGGAGGGAGGGAGAGAAAGAATATGGAGTAAAAGAAAAATAAGAAATGATAGGCTCACAGAAAGTTTTAAAGGACATGTATTTGGACAATTTGGGGGGCTTCCAAATCCCTTCTATCAGAAAAGCTCCTGTTCCCTTTCCCTCCAACTGCCATAACATTGAACCTCATGGTGAGTGATGAGGAGATCTCTCTGTGTTCTCCCAGATGCCAGAAGGACCCTGAGGACCCAGGAGCAGTCATTAAGCTGTCCCTCCTACTCAAGGCACAGGTACAGATCTTTCAGGTCCACTTTCCTCCCCATTGTCAGGATGTACAAGAAGTTATCAGAAAATATGATCGGGGTGAAATTGGGGTCAAGAGATGAAGGAGGTAGCCAGTGAGGGTAGAGACCAGAAAGATTTCATGCTGTTTTATGGACGACAGGTGAGTGACACACAGATGTTCACACCTTCCAATCCTTCAATTGTGTCTCCTCCATCTCATAGAACATGATATTTTAAGAAGTCCCTATCCACTGAAGCTACTAGGCTGTTCCAGGGATCTCATCCTCTCTGATCTTCAAAACCTATGCCCTCTTGGTAACTGCTTGGCTCCCCCTTCTAGGTGCTGGAAGGTAAAGGTGCACACCTTTGTGAATTAATGACTGTTCCTTCCACCTCCACCCACCTGCCCTCTGCCAGTCCTTTGTACCTGAAGCCCCCCAGCCTCACCACTCAGTGGGTCCACCCATTCCTCAGCATCTCCAGATCCCCACAGTGACCTGAAACAATGCCCAAGGACACAAAGGACGAGTTCCTAGTCATCCGCAGGAGACTCATTCAAACTGAGGACCTGGTCGGGGGTTGGGGCTTGGTAGAGATGAGGTTTGAAAACACATAATTTCTCAGGGTTGATGTCTTATACAGCATTTCATAATTTCTTGACTATGAAATATTGATCTCCTGGAGTAATGGTTGTATGTTGTTTGTCATTAACTCATGTTTGACCCTTTTGTGACACCACGGACTGAAGACCATCAGGCTCCTCTGTCCTGGGATTTCCCAGGCAAGAATACTGGAATGGGTTGCCGTTTCTTTCTCCAGGGAATCTTCCCAATCCAGAGGTTGAACCCGCATCTCCTGCATTGACAGGTGGATTCTTTACCACTGAGCCACCTGGGAAGCTCCAGTGAAAACATTAAATAAGCAAGTGTTAGTTGCTCAGTCATGTCTGACTCTTTGAAATCCCATGGACTGTAGCCCCCACCCCCCACCAGGCTCCTCTATCCATGGGATTCTCCATGCAGGAACACTGGAATGGATTGCCATTCTTTTCTCTAAGGGATCTTCCTGAGCCAGAGATTGAGCCTGGGTCTCCTGCCATTGCAGGTGGAT
This sequence comes from Procapra przewalskii, assembly GCA_006410515.1. Lineage (NCBI taxonomy): Eukaryota > Metazoa > Chordata > Mammalia > Artiodactyla > Bovidae > Procapra > Procapra przewalskii. Next base: position 389,669 of record SJYF01266410.1, read on the forward strand.
TCTTTACCATCTGAATTACCTGGAAAGCTCAAGGTGAGTTCTTGGAGTAATGGTTAATAATATTAAAAAGGAAGTTTGTCCTAAATACAACCTGTTGAACATGGCCCAGTCCTTGGGATTATGTTCCTGGTTGGCTTATAGTGGAAAAGGAGAAAGCTCAGAGAAAGCCTTGGAACAGAGATCTTCAGAGGCCTTCTAACTGCTTTATTAAACAAGCTGAACTCAGTGAGTTACAGAAAGAACTTTTATCTTCATCCAGTCACTGTCTTCTGCACCATGCCAAATTTCTCTTAATACTATCTCAGGCAGATTCCATATCTAGGACAAAAAAGTCAACGAAGCTCAATGTAATTCAGCATACAGCTTCTATCTCTAATGCTTCCCTCCCCCAGCACAGTCCACTCCTCCTGTAGGGGGTAGGGACACACTGCTCAGCCTCTCTCTGTACAGAAGATAGTCCACTTGTCAGCTCTCTGCTATACACCCTGGGCCAGTCTGGTGGGAGTAATTGTAAGGGCCAGAGCAGCTCTGCTTTTTCTGAACAAGTCCTGGGGGAATGAGATTGGGTCTCTCTAGTTTGTTTAGAAGATGAACTTGCATGAATATTTTCTTTTCTTTTCAACTTTGGTACTTTCAGCAAAAACCCCTCTGATCTTGAAATCCTAGAACATTCTTGAATATTCTCCAGGGTCATAGAGAGGTGTTGTATATCTCAAAATGAGAAAATATTATTCAAGGAGGGGTTAGGACCCAGAAGAGAATAGAAAGGAAAATGTCTTAAATTAGAAAACCAGGTGGCATTTTTTAGACCCTCTCATCCTATCCTTTCTAAGAATGACCCAACTGCTTGTCACAGACTTGCTAATGATTTTGGTGATGGGATGGTCCTGAATTGAGCACGAGCTGTGTTTTTCAGTAAACAGAGAAATATTTTTCCCTGTTCAGATTATCATTTATTTTTAAAGGAAGCTATGACGGACCTCAGTCGGCAAAGTAATGTCTCTGCTTTTCAATATGCTATCTAGGTTGGTCATA
>SJYF01266410.1:391054-403586 GCA_006410515.1 Procapra przewalskii
TTTCTGAATGTTGAGCTTTAAGCCAACTTTTTCACTCTCCACTTTCACTTTCACCAATAGGCTTTTGAGTTCCTCTTCGCTTTCTGCCATGAGGGTGGTATCATCTGCATATATGAGGTTATTGATATTTCTCCCAGCAATCTTGATTCCAGCTTGTGTTTCTTCCAGCCCAGAGTTTCTCATGATGTACTCTGCATATAAGTTAAATAAGCAGGGTGACAATATACACCCTTGACGTAACTTTTCCTATTTGGAACCAGTCTGTTTTTCCATGTCCAATTCTAACTATTGCTTCCTGACCTGGACATGAGTCTGAGTGAACTCCGGGAGTTGGTGATGGACAGGGAGGCCTGGCATGCTGTGATTCATGGGGTTGCAAAGAGATGGACACAACTGAGTGACTGAACTGAACTGAATGACAAATCTAGGCAGTGTATTCAAAAGCAGAGACATTACTTTGGTATCAGAGGGCTGCATAGTCAATAGTTATGGTTTTTCCAGTAGTTATGTGCAGATGTGAGAGCTGGACCATAAATAAGGCTGAGCACCAAAGAACTGATGCTTTCAAAATATGGTGCTGGGAGAAGACTCTTGAGAGTCTCTTGGACAGCAAGGAAATCAAAACAGTCAATCCTAAGGTAAATCATCCCTGAATATTCATTGGAAGAATTGATGCTGAAGCTGAAGCCCTGATACTTTGGCCACCTATGGGAAGAGCCAACTCATTGGAAAAGAACCTGATCCTGGGAAAATTGAAGGCAGAAGAAGAAGGGGGCAACAGAGGATGAGATGGCCAGATAGCATCACTGACAGTGGACATGAATTTGGGCAAACTCCAGGAGACAGTGGAGGACAGAGGAGCCTGACATGCTCCTCCATGAGGTCACAAAAAGTTGGATGTTACTTAGTGACTGAACAACAAATAATTCACATGGCTTGATTACAATGCTTTCTGAGGAGCCAAACCTGGGCATCTCCACCACTGTTGGCATCATCCCATTGGCACTACCAAGCCATGAAATCCCCCAGGATTTATCCAGCCAGGCCAAATTCCACCCCAGGAAACCAGAGCTCCAAGGATGACATCCCTTATAGAGGTGACCCTCAGAGAGTCCATTTCATGTTTGGAGCAAGTGGCCAGGCTATGGTCTCCCAGCCACTGGTCTGTTATCACAGGACATATGCTCAAACTCCAGCCCATGGAGCTTCCACTCTGATGAGAAATGGAGGACTGAGAAATGGGAGCTCCTTGAAAGTGAGATCAAATTGATGAGCAACATCACCCCCAAGCCATGCAGTCTAGGATGGGGCCACAGAAAGGCCCACAGATCCCCACTGCACATCATGAAGATGAAAGAAGGCTCCACACACAGTTCTGGAATGTTTAGAAATTTCAGAACTTCCTCCCCAATTTTGAATCCCTGTAACAAGAGATCTTATTCCTAAGAAACAAATAGCCCACTCAACTACAGTTACTTTCAGCCCTACCATCCAGCTACCATGAGAAAGTGCCTCTTTCCAGTCTATGATCTACTGAGAGAACTCTCAACAATATGAGTAAAATGGCAACTCAATCATAGATCCTAAAAGTAGTTCCCATGCTTGAGGCAGGAAAAAGCTGGTGAGGGTGTAAATGCCCAAACTCTCCCCACCCCATCCACATCTAGAACGAGCTTTCTCTCCCTGTGGCACAGTCTAGTTCTGCTCCCAAAGGCAATTTGAAGTAAGCCATGGCACTGCTACATTCTCGAGTGCCAGGGAGAATGGGAAGATGAAAATTACATCCCTCCCTGTCATGAACACAATTTAATTTCCATTGAAAAATATAACTTTAATTTAATTCAAATATGTATAACATTTGGTTATAATCCTGACTCTAAATTATCTTAAAAACATACAGCAATATAAATTTATTTTAATATTAGAGAGTAATTGGATGAGAAATTCATCTCTAAAATTAAAATGAAATTCACGGGGGAAATAACATTCAGCTTGCAGCAGTGGATCATACATAAAACATCGACCCTATGAGGTCAGCTCCAGTAGGTGAGATGCACCCAAGACTACCCAAAGACCTCGTAACACATTCAACAAAGCCATCTCCATCCAAGCCAGCCTTATCATTCATGTCTGCATACCTTCCTTAACTAGTTCAAGCAGAAGAATCAAATCACTCCTGACTCTATATGGTTGGGAGTCTTCCTTCCTTTACGGTCTTCAAATGAAGAACACACATTCCCTCAGATCTTGATTTTGTCACAGGTAAACTGTGATTCTTGTCACCCCAATTATTGCAGTTTCCTTCTCTAAACTTGCCCTCCATTCCAGCACTGATTTGTCTCCACTCCTTTTCTGCCCATGGGTTCCATGCTGCTTTCCAGGTGCCAGTAAGCTTCTCTCTGGGACCCCCACCTCCCCTTCTTCATTTTTCTATCCATTTTACACACACAGCCCACCCTGTATGTCCAATGTCCTCTGTTCAGTCACCACCCTATAAGGCAAGAGATGATTACATTTACACAACTGATTTCCCTAAAGAAAATGCAGGAAAATTAGGATATGTAAAGAACTAGGAATTGTAGTTCCCTTGTAGCTCAGTCAGTAAAGAATCTGCCTGCAGTGCAGGAGACCCAGGTTCAATCCCTGGGTCGGGAAGATCCCCTGGAGAAGGAAATGGCAACCCACTCCAGTATCCTTGCCTGGAAAATCTCATGGACAGAAGAACCTGGTGGGCTGCAGTCCATTGGGTTGCAAAGAGTCAGGCACGACTGAATGACTAATACTAAGCAACTTATACCACAGCACTTACCAACATGGTAACAGACTGCTTATTTACTTGTCTGTCTATCCAGTTAGTTAATTACTGTAAGTCAGGGTATGTGTCATATTCAACTCTACAATCCACTGTAAAATATGCACATGGGACACGGCCTCTGTTAAGTACCTATGTAGGTTTCCTGGTTCCTTTTCATCAAATACATTGTCTAATGCCCGGAGCTGGGCTGGGAATATTTGGTGCTGTCACCCTTCCCCAACAACACACTCAAGCTGTGCAACACTAGCCCAGAAGCTCCTGTCCTGGGCAACTCAGTCTACAACCTATTCAGAGCCAGCTTTCTCTGACTTCTATGAAATCAGCAGAATGTCCAGCTAGGGTGGACCTGAACTAGCAGGGTTATGAAGACAAGCCCAGGACTCCATCAGAGGAGAGGGAAGCAGAGAGTCCAGAATAGAGGCAGCAGAAAGAGTGTGGGGTTAATGAGCATCTTTGTGGGATTTTTCCACAGTTCTGTGACTTGCAGAGGCCACACGTCCTCAGTATACCTTCATCCTCTTCCTAGACTGGTTCCAAGAGATGCACTTATCCCATCAGACATTCTCAAGAAAAGTTTACCTAAAAAAGGATTTGTTCTCCTTCGTGATTACATGGAGACAAGACGTTGTTTCTAGTTAGAAGAGAGTCAGTGTGTTTTCCTAGCAAGAGGCCAAAGAAAAAAGAGAATCTTTCCAGACTAACTCTAAATCAGGTTTCTTTTCCTTCCCACATTTCTTAGCTCAAAAGTAGAACACATGATCTATGAAGCTCACTAGAGAAGAGAGGATCAGAAGCTTTGGCAATACAATGTGTATCTTATTCTCAAGGGTCATTTATCCCTTCTGAGATGCCCAGCTAGCAAAACCAGCAACAGTGCTAGCCTCCAAATGTCTCCCAGAGTGCTCACCTCATCGGCCAGCCCCTTGCCAGTCTCCTGCTGGGACCCCAGTCTGGCAGCTGCTGCCTGACTCCTCACAGCTCTGTCTCTTCCACTGATATCAGAGCCCCAGAGCTCCAGTGGCTGGAAACATCTACTAGCGATCTCGAGAATCAGGCTAAAGGGCTTAAATGCCACCAGAATTCCTGGTCTTCGTGAATCTACTTAGAGATGAAGAGAAATCAGACCAGAATTAGTCAATAAAATTTATATTGAAGGACTTTCTGGTGGTATAGTGGATGAGAATCTGCCTGTCAATGCAGATGACATGGGTTTGATCCCTAGTCCGGGAAGATTCCAAATGCAGCATTAGCAGCTAAACCCATGGTCTACAACTTCTTAGCCTGTGCTCTAGAGCCCAAGAACCACAACTACTGAAGCCTGCACATTCTAGGGCCGACAAGCTGTAACTAATGAGCCCTCCACAGCAATTACAGAAGCCTGAGTGCCCTAGAGCCAGCAAGTGACCACTACTGAAGCCTGTGTGTCTAAAGGTTATGCTCTGCAACAAGAAAAGCCTCCGCAGTGAGAGGCCCATGCACGTCAAAGAGTAGCCTTTGCTCTCTGAAACTAGAAGAAATACTCTGTCAGCAACAAGAAGAAAAAGCACCCCATGCAGCCAAAACTAAATGACTAAACTTATATTGAGACACTAGGGTAGAAAAGGGTAGCCAGAATTCATGTCAGCTATGATTCTATCACTAAAAGTTGCCCCCTGGCAACTGAGTACTCTGCAGTTACAGAGAGACAGTTTCTTCCGTCTTCATCTGGGAACTTCCCTGGTCAAGCCCAAGCCCATTTGTTCAGTCATTCATTCGTTCAACCAGTGTTTATGTGGTACTCATCTAGGTACCTGATTCAGTGAGGAACAAAACAGACAAAATTGCTGCTCTCAGGGAGCTTACATTCCAGGGGGTTATGGGAGGCCTCCTCTGATTTCCTTGCAAGGCAGCAGGTTTAGACAAAGGTGGTTCTATGTTCAGTTGGATTCTCATCCTTGGGCATTGGATAGATACTGGTAAATGGTTGCTAAACCCAGTGAAGACACTCATCAAAGGCAAATCTTTGAGAATGCGTATTGTTGGTTTGAGGGTAACGAAAAAGGACGTCTACTGTCTGCTTGTTTCCACACCAAAGTGAGAGCTAAATAAGACAAGGGGGTTGATGCTGGTACCAATGGTGACGTGTTTGTTTTAAGGTTGGCCTGTCTTCCTCCCCTTCCAGTCTTCCTTAGTCAGTCCCCAAGGCTCAGCAAAAAAATCACATTGGCACAAGTATCTTGAAAGCACTTCTGTTTGGTTTTTCACTCGGTTACAATATATGGAGCAACTAAAACAAGATGGCCATGCTATATAGCCTTTCTTGTGTCGGAATAATCAGATGCAATAAATATAATAATAATGTTTTATCAGAATCAAACATTTTAAGATATATTTGAAATATAAATAATTCGTCCCATTCTTTGGGATTTTAAATATATCATGATTCAGCGGGGAATATATGTCTATTATCACAGAAAGAAAACACTACATGGCTGAGGTAACCGCACTTACCACAACCTTGGTTCTCTTTACAGAAGGTGTTCACATTTATTATCATTATCAGACTCATCAGCACACTCATCAATTAGCATTCATCTTTGGTCTACTCTCTTAGCCATCCCAGCCAATCAGAATCTCTCTCTTCCCTTAGTGACTACCCCTGGCTCTCTGAGTCGATACTGCAGTCACTAAGATCCTGACACAATAGCCCTTAAAGGTTTGTTAATTTGCAAGACATGTCACTATGCCTTTGTAGGTTTCTTATGCCCATCTTTAGTGGTACCCGTGACAGCTCTGGTTCATTGTACTTCCATATGAATAGTTTTTTCTTTCCTTAAGGAGGAGGATGCTTTCTCCTTAACATAGCTATGAAGAGAAGGGAGGGATTCAAACTTGGCAGTTTCTGTCTTCAGAGTAGACAATCTTAATGACACTATTATTCTGCCCCCCATGTCTTAAAAACCTCCAGTGCTCTCACAGCTCATTCTCCCCTCCACACTAGCATCATCTCTTCTTCCTGGTGGACCACTAGATGCCTCTTGCATTCTGAGAGCTCCTCTTAGTTGCCCTGCCTGAATTTACTGGGCCTGGACAAAGTAGTCTCCACATCTCTGCTCATCATCAACCATCCTGAGTGACAGCAGATGACAACATCCCAGTGACTCATTCACTCAGAGTCTCTGCAGAGGAACAATGGACTGATGCCCCAAAACTCTGACCTCCAGCCTGAGGTCTCCCCAGACGTGTATTGCAACGTCTTCTGTTGGTTTATGTTCATTTCACCACTTGCCTCCTGGCCCTACTACACTGTGAAATCTGAAGGCAGGGTAGCATCTTGTTTTTTAATCACCTTTGTCCAGCACAGCATGCTCTGTCATCTCAATATTAGTGGTTTGAAAGAATTAATGATTTTTATAAATAAATGAATAAAATCAAGAATGGCAGAGCCATAGGAAGACTGAGGAACATATCTGAACTGTGTTGGAAGTTCTTGGATTCCTTCTCTCCTCAAAACTCTTGACACCATGGAGACTCCCCTCGTGGTCCAGTGGTTAACAATCTGCCTTCCAGTGAAGGGGATGTGGGTTTGATCCATGGTCAGGAAACCAAGATTCCATGTGCCTCAGGGCAACTGAGCCCACATGCCAGAATGACTGAACTCTTACCCTCTGGAGCCCACGTGCCACAACCAGAGAGAAGCCCAAGCGCTGCAGCTAAGAGTCTATGTGACCCACATGCCAAAGCTAAGACTGGATTTAGCCAAACAAAGTAATAAATATTAAAAAAAAAAAAAGAAAAAAAAACCTTCTCAACACCATAGAGATGCAAAGGGCCTGGGGTTAGAAATGTAAGAAGCTTTCCCTTAAATAAGACTTAACTGCTCTTACCCTCTCCAACTTCCACCCATTTTTCTGCCTGCAAATTGAAATAGGAAAAGACCTCCAAGATTTGGTCGCTTCTCTCTGGAGTCAGGTTCCCTCCATTCAATTTAGTTTCTATTTCCCTATTCCTCTTTGTTCAAAAATTTTCCCTAAATTGTGGTCTCAGAGCCACAAGCACTGAAATAGTCATTTTTTAAAGTTGATGCAGTCACATACAATTATTTGCCTTTTTACTACCTCTAGAGGCAATAAAATCCCCCCCAAGACATCAAGGAACAAAACTAGGAGTATCAAGTCCCTGCCAAATGTCCCAGAAGTTCCTGCTCAGGGCCCCAGGCCCACCTGCTGTTCTTTCTGCTGAGCCTCTGCTCTGGGAGCTGCCACAGCTTCAAGAGGAAATTAGCATCATAAGGACTTTGGGAAAACACACCTTCGAATTGGCATTGAAGTTGTGAGGTAGTTTCTGGCTACCTATCCCAATTTTATCTGTTTGTAGAACATATATTAAGTTAATCTTAAAAGTACATTCCAATATATATTATATGCAGCAAATATTGTTTGATTCAGCTTATATGAGATATCTAGAATGGGCAAATTGATAGAGTCAGAAAGTACATTGATAAGTGCCAAGGGCCGGGAGTGGGGGTGGGGAGAGGGAATGGGGACTTCCTGTTTAATGGGGACAGAGTTTCACTTTAGCAAAGTAAAAAGATTCAGGAGATGGGTGATGGTGAGAGTTTCACAACAAAGTGAATGTACTAGTGCCACTGAACTGTACAGTTTAATATGGTCAAAGTAGTATGTTTTACATTTTGTGACTTTTACCCCAGTTTAAAAAAAAAAAAAAACATATTTTTAAAGAGGGCTTCCCTGGTGGTTCAGTGGTTAAGAATTTGTCCTGGAATGCAAGGGACACAGGTTTGATCCCTGGTCTGGGAAGATCCCACATGCTGTGCGGCAACTAAGCCCTCACGCCACAACTACTGAGCTCATGAGCTACTGAAGCCCATGTGCCTAGAGCCTGTTCTGCAAAATGAGAGAAGCCAAAGAGAAGCTCACACACTGCAACTAGAGAGTAGCTCCTACTCGCCACAACTAGAGAAGGTTGCAGTGTAGCAATGAAGACCCAGTGCAACCAAAAATAAACAAATAAAATTATTAAAGAAAGAAAAAGAAAGACTCAGCTGCTTGCCATGGAAGGAGTTGTGGGGGTGGGAGGAGCCAGAACTGAACAGCAACTGTGAGTTGTAAGCAAAGGATTTTTCGTTTGTTGATTCATCCTTGACTGCGGATATGAAACGTTCAAAACACACTCCAAGGAGTTAAACTTGAGATCCTGCATCTCCTGTTCCTATAATTACCACTTGTAATGACTAAGTCATGAAATTGTCCCAAGATTCATCCAGTCACACCCATCTCTTTATTTCCTTAATGTCTCTGGGCCATAGGAAGCCAAGGCTCCTCGGGATGGGTCTCCTGAGATTGCCGACTCTCGGGGAGTTGCCCAGGCACTCTGGGCGAAGTGACCAGGCCATGATCTTATGACCGTTCTCTGTCATCACAGGATGTCAGCTCTGCTTGTGGGGCTTGCAGAGTACCTGATCTCATGAGAAAAAGAAGGGGTGTGAGACAGAAGCAACTCATCAGGGTGGAGGTGAGATTAATGAGCTCTGTCTCCAGGTCTTCTGTGGAATCTTCTAAGATAAGCAGACAGGGACGGGGCTAGGGCAAAACCTGGGTGAGAGTCCTCCACTGATGTTTCATGAAGGACATGGAAAGCTGCCCATTGACAGTCATTGACAAGGACAGTTTGATCCTTTGAAACTATCCCAAAATGTGTGACTTGTGTTACTTTTTCACAAATTGCTCCTTTCTCACTCCTCCACTATCACACCCACTCCCCTACAATCCATGCCCAAGCCCTACCCCCACCAATGACTCAAGGCTGCCATCCATGGTGGAAAAATGGCTTCCATGCTTACTTCTTTCATGAGAACAAGCCTTGCATCTGATCACCACAACATACAGAGATATAAACATTCATTCATTTTTGCAGCGAAGTCTAAACCCCAGCAGCTTATTTTTGATGTGCCCCATGTCACCTGAATTCTGTACAGGGACCATTAGAGCTGGCACGGGCTCCCCTGATAGCACAGTTGGTAAAGAATCTGCCTGCAATGCAGGAGACCCCAGTTCAATTCCTGGGTCAGGAAGATCTGCTGGAGAATGGATAGGCTACCCACTCCAGTATTCTTGGGCTTCCCTTGTAGCTCAGCTGGTAAAGAATCCATCTGTAGTGCGGGAGACCTGGGTTCAATCCCTGGTTTGGGAAGATCCCCTGGAGAAGGGAAAGGCTATCCACCCGGTATTCTGGCCTGAAGAATTCCATGGACTGTATAGTCCAAGGGGTCACAAAGAGTTGGACACAACTGAGCAACTTTCACTTTCATAGTTGATATGAATAATTCTTCTATGTTTGCTCAGTCTGCTAGAGTCTCCCTTAAGGAAGATACCATACCCTCCTTCTCACTGCTCCATTCCCATGCTGATCATGGTGTTCGGTTCAGCCGCTCAGCTGTGTCCAACTCTGCAACCCCATGAACCGCAGCATGTGAGGCTTACGTGTCCATCACCAACTCCTGGAGTCCATCCAAACCCATGTCTGTTGAGTCAGTGATGCCATCTAACCATCTCACCCTCCGTCGTTCCCTTCTCCTCCTGCCCTCAATCCCTCCCAGCATCAGTGTCTTTTACAATGAGTCAGCCCTTTGCATCAGGAGACCAAATATTGGAGTTTCAGCTTCAACATCAGTCCTTCCAATGATCACTCAGGACTGATCTCCTTTAGGATGGACTGGTTGGATCTCCTGGCAGTCCAAGGGACTCTCAAGAGTCTTCTCCAACACCACAGTTCAAAAGCATCAATTCTTCAGCACTCAGCTTTCTTTATAGTCCAACTCGCACATCCATACATGACCACTGGAAAAATCATAGCCTTGACTACATAGACCTTTGTTGGCAAAGTAATATCTCTGCTTTTTAATATACTGCCTAGGTTGGTCATAACTTTCCTTCCAAGGAGTAAGCATCTTTTAATTTCATGGCTGCAATCACCATCTGCAGTGATTTTGGAGCCTAGAAAAATAAAGCCAACCACTGTTTCCACTGTTTCCCCATCTATTTGCCATGAAGTGATGGGATCATGGTGATTGGCCTATAATTGTTATGGAGAAAAGAGCAGATTGCTGTCAATAAGCTGCTCTAGATCTAACAGTTAAACTATATATTCTCCAGTCAAATAAAAGCAAGTTCAGAGAACATCAGACAGTCAACTCTGACCATGAAGGAGTAAGATTAAAAAAAAAAAAAAAAAGAACACTCTGAGAACCAAGAAAACAAGATGTTGGCCAAACCACAAAAATGGCCAGCATCCCCTTTTCTCAGCCAACATAAAGAAATGCTCCTTCTCTATGAATTAGATCTTTCAGTTCACTTCAGTCACTCAGTCATGTCCCACTCTTTGCGACCCCATGGACTGTGACATGCCAGGCTTCCCTGTCCTTCACTATCTCCCAGAGCTTGCTCAAACTCAGGTCCATTGAGTCCATGATGCCATCCAACCATCTCATCCTCTGTTATCTCTTTTCCCTCCTGCCTTCAATCTTTCCCAGCATCAGGGTCTTTTCCAATGAGTCGGCTCCTCGCATCAGGTGGCCAAAATACTGGAGCTTCAGCTTCATTATCAGTCTTTCAAATGAATATTCAAGGTTGATTTACTTTAGGATTGACTGGTTTGATCTCCTTGCAGTCCAAGGGACTCTCAAGAGTCTTCTCCAACACCGCAGTTTGAAGGCATTAATTCATCTGCAGTCAGCTTTCTTTATACTCCAACTCTCACATCAGACATGACTACTGGAAAAACCATAGTTTTGCCTATACTTTGTCAAAAGGATCTTTGTCAGAAAAGTAATGTCTCTGCTTTTTAATATGCTGTCTATGTTGCTTGTAGCTTTGCTTCCAAGGAGAAAGTGTCTTTTTAATTTCATAGCTGCGGTAACCATCTGCAGTAATTTTGGAGCCCAAGAAAATAAAGTCTGTCACTGTTCCCATTGTTTCCCCATCTATTTGCCATGAAGTTATAGGACTGGATGCCATGATCTTAGTCCTTTGAATGTTTGAGTTTTAAGCCAATTTTTCACTCTCCTCTTTCATCTTCATGAAGAAGCTCTTTAGTTCCTCTTCACTTTCTGCCATAAAGGTGTTGTCATCTGCATATCCAAGGCTATTGATATTTCTCTCAGCAATCTTGATTCCAGCTTGTGCTCCATCCAGCCTGGCATTTCACAGGATGTACTCTGCATATAAGTTAAATAAACAAGATGACAATATACAGCCTTGACATACTCCTTTCTTAATTTGGAACCAATCTGTGGTTCCATGTCTGATTCTCATTGTTGCTTCTTGATCTGTACACAGATTTCTCAGGAGGCAGGTAAGGTGGTCTGGCATTCACATATTTTAAGAATTTTCCAGAGATTATTGTGATCCACACAGTCAAAGGCTTTAGTGTAGTCAGTAAAGCAGAATTAGATGCTTTTCAGGAATCCTCTGGCTTTTTCTGTGATCCACCAGATACTGGCAATTTGATCTCTGGTTCCTCTGCCTTTTCTAAAACCAGCTTGAACATCAGGAGTTCATGGTTCACGTATTGTTGAAGCTTACCTGGGAGGATTTTGAGCCTTACTTTGCTATCCTATGAGATGAGTGCAACAGTGCAATAGTTTGAGCATTCTTTGGCATTGTCTTTCTTTGGGATTGGAATAAAAATTGACCTTGTCCAGTCCTGTGGCCACTGCTGAGCTTTCCAAATTTGCTGTCATATTGAGTGCAGCATATTAATGGCATCATCTTTTAGTATTTGAAACAGCTCAGCTGGAACTCCATCACTTCCACTAGCTTTGTTTATAGTGATGCTTCCTAAGGCCCACTTGACTTCACATTCCAGTATGTCTGGCTCTAGGTGAGTGATCATACCATCATGGTTATCTGGGTCATGAAGAACTCTTTTTGTACAGTTCTTTTTCATATCTTTTGCTTCTGCTAGGTCCATATCATTTCTGTTCTTCATTGTGACCAGCTTTGCATGAAAATTTCCCTTGGTAGCTCTAATTTTCTTTAAGAGATCTCTAGTCTTTCCCAGAATGTAAGGAAAACCACTAGACCATTCAGCTATGACCAAAATCAAATCCCTTATGATTATACAGTGGAAGTGAGAAATAGATTTAAGGGCGTAGATCTGATAGATAGAGTGCCTGATGAACTATGGAATGAGGTTTGTGACATTGTACAGGAGACAGGGATCAGGACCATCCCCATGGAAAAGAAATTCAAAAAAATCAAAATGGCTCTCTGGGGAGGCCTTACAAATAGCTGTGAAAAGAAGAGAAGTTAAAAGCAAAGGAGAAAAGGAAAGATATCAGCATCTCAATGCAGAGTTCCAGAGAATAGCAAGAAGAGATAAGAAATCCTTCTTCAGAGATCAATGAAAAGAAATAGAGGAAAAGAACAGAATGGGAAAGACTAGAGATCTCTTCAAGAAAATTAGAGATACCAAGGGAAAATTTCATGCAAAGATGGGCACAATAAAGGACAGAAATGGTCTGGACCTAACAGAAGCAGAAGATACTAAGAAGAGGTGGCAAGAATACAGAGAAGAACTGTACAAAAAAGATCTTCAAGACCAAGATAATCATGATGATGTGATCCTCACCTAGAGCCAGACATCCTGGAATGTGAAGTCAAGTGGGCCTTAGGAAGCATCACTACAAACAAAGCTAGTGGAGGTGATGGAATTCCA
>SJYF01266410.1:416469-432250 GCA_006410515.1 Procapra przewalskii
TTTTTTTGTGGCGTCTTTGTCAGGGTTTGGTATAAGGGTGATGGTGGCCTCATAGAATGAGTTTGGAAGTTTACCTTCCTCTGTAATTTTCTGGAAGAGTTTGAGTAGGATAGGTGTTAGCTCTTCTCAAAATTTTTGATAGAATTCAGCTGTGAAGCCATCTGGACCTGGGCTTGTTTGCTGGAAGATTTCTGATTGCAGTTTCAATCCATGCTTGTGATGGGTCTGTTAAGATTTTCTATTTCTTCCTGGTTCAGTTTTGGAAAGTTGTACTTTTCTAAGAATTTGTCCATTTCTTCCACGTTGTCCATTTTATAGGAATATAATTGCTGATAGTAGTCTCTTATGATTCTTTGTATTTCTGTGTTGTCTGTTTTGATCTCTCCATTTTCATTTCTAATTTTATTGATTTGATTTTTCTCCCTTTGTTTCTTGACGAGTCTGGCTAATGGTCTGTCAATCTTATTTATCCTTTCAAAGAACCAGCTTTTGGCTTTGTTGATTTTACTATGATCTCTTTTGTTTCTTTTGCATTTATTTCTGCCCTAATTTTTAAGATTTGTTTCCTTCTACTAACCCTGGGGTTCTCCATTTCTTCCTTTTCTAGTTGCTTTAGGTGTAGTTAGGTTATTTATTTGACTTTTTTCTTGTTTCTTGAGGTATGCCTGTATTGCTATGAACTTTCCTCTTAGCACTTTTTTTATAGTGTCCCACAGGTTTTTGGTTGTGTTTTCATTTTCATTCATTTCTATGCATATTTTGATTTCTTTTTTAATTTCTTCTGTGATTTGTTGGTTATTCAGAAGGGTGTTGTTCAGCCTCCAAACGTTCGTGTTTTTAATTGTTTTTCTCCTGTAATTAAGATCTAATCTTAGTGCATTATGGTCAGAAAACATGCTTGGAATGATTTTGATTTTTTTGAATTTATTAAGGTTAGATTTATGGCCCAGGATGTGATCTATCCTGGAAAAGGTTCCGTGAGCACTTGAGAAAAAGGTGAAATTCATAGTTTTCAGGTGAAATGTCCTATAGATATCAATTAGGTCTAACTGGTCTATTGTATCATTTAAAGTTTTTATTTCTTTGTTAATTTTCTGTTTAGTTGGTCTGTCCACATATGTGAGTGGGGTATTAAAGTCTCCCACTATTATTTCCCCTTTCATGCTTGTTAGCATCTGTCTTACATATTGCAGTGCTCCTATGTTGGATGCATATATATTTATAATTGTTATATCTTCTTCTTGGATTGATCCTTTAATCACTATGTAGTGGCCTTCTTTGTCTCTTTTCACAGCCTTTGTTTTAAAGTCTATTTTATCTGATATGAGTATTGCTACTCCTGCTTTCTTTTGGTCTCTATTTACGTGGAATATCTTTTTCCAGCCCTTCACTTTCAGTCTGTATGTGTCCGTTGTTTTGAGGTGGATCTCTGGTAGGCAGCATATATAGGGGTCTTGTTTTTGTATCCATTCAGCCAGTCTTTGCCTTTTGGTTGGGGCATTCAACTCATTTATGTTTAAGGTAATTATTGATAAGTATGATCCTGTTGCCATTTACTTTATTGTTTTGGTTTCAGGTTTATACACCCTTTTTGTGTTTCCTGTCTAAAGTCTATCCTTTAGCATTTGTTGGAGAGCTGGTTTGGTGGTGCTGAATTCTCTCAGCTTTTGCTTTCTCCTTCATATTTGAATGAGATCCTTGCTGGGTACAGTAGTCTGGGCTGTAGGTTATTTTCTTTCATCACCTTAAGTATGTCCTGCCATTCCCTCCTGGCCTGCAGAGTTTCTATTGAAAGATCTGCAGTTATTCTTATGAGGATCCCCTTGTGTGTTATTTGTTGTTTTTCCCTTGCCGCTTTTAATATTTGTTCCTTGTGTTTGGTCTTTGTTAATTTGATCAATATATGTCTTGGGGTGTTTCGCCTTGGGTTTATCCTGTTTGGAACTCTGGGTTTCTTGGACTTGGGTGATTATTTCCTTCCCCATTTTAGGGAAGTTTTCAACTATTATCTCCTCATTTTCTCATGGTCTTTCTTTTTATCTTCTTCTTCTGGGACTCCTATAATTCGAATGTTGGAGTGTTTCATATTGTCCTGGAGGTCTCTGAGATTGTCCTCATTTCTTTTAATTCATTTTTCTTTTTTTCTCACTGATTCATTGATTTCTACCATTCTATCTTCTATTTCACTAATCCTATCTTCTGCATCCATTATTCTACTATTTGTTGCCTGCAGAGTATTTCTGATCTCAATTATTGCATTATTCATTATATGCTGACTCTTTTTTATTTCTTCTAGATCCTTGTTAAACCTTTCTTGCATCTTCTCAATCCTTGACCCCAGGCTATTTATCTGTGATTCCATTTTGATTTCAAGATTTTGAATCACTTTCACTATCAATATTCGGAATTCTTTCTCAGGTAGATTCCCTATCTCTTCCTCTTTTGTTTGGTTTGGTGGGCATTTCTCCTGTTCCTTTACCTGCTGGGTATTCCTCTCTCTCTTCATCTTGGTTATTTTGCTGCGTTTGGGGTGGCCTTTCTATATTCTGGGAATTTGTGGAGTTCTCTTTATTATGGAGCTTCCTCACTGTGTGTGGGGTTGTCTCAGTGGCTTGTCAAGGTTTCTTGATTAGGGAGGCTTGTGTTGGAGTTCTGGTGGGTGGAGCTGGATTTCTTTTCTCTGGAGTGCTGTGAAGTGTCTAGTAATGGGTTATGAGACATCAGTGGTTTTGGAGTATTTTGAGCTGCCTGTATATTGAAGCTCAGGGGTGTGTTCCTGTGTTGCTGGAGAATCTGCATGGCATGTCTTGCTCTGGAACTTGTTGGCCCTTGGGTGGTGCTTGGTTTCAGTGTAGGTATGGAGGTGTTTGATGAGCTCCTATCGAATAATGTTCCCTGTATTCAGGATTTCCCTGATGTTCTCAGGATTTGGACTTAAGCCTCCTGATTCTGGTTTTCAGTTTTATTTTTACAATAGCCTCAGGACTTCTCCATCTATACAGCACTGATATTAAAACATCTAGGTTAAAGATGAAAGGTTTCTCCACATTGAGCATCACCCATCAAGGTTCACTGAGTTACATGGACAAGAGAAGAGGGAGGGGGTAGTTAGAGGTGACTGGAATGAGATGAGATGGAATCAAAAGAGGAGAGAGCAGGCTAGCCAGTAATCACTTCCTTATGTGTGCTCCACAGTCTGGACCTCTCAGAGGTGTTCACAGAGTTATACAGAGAAGAGAAGAGGGAGGAAGTAGACAGAGGTGGCCAGGGGGATCAAAGAGGGAGATGAAAAGAAGGGAGACAAATCCAGCCAGTAACCAGTTCCCTGAGTGTTCTCCACCTTCTGGAACACACAGAGATTCAGAGTCGGGTAGAGAAGAGAAGGGGGAGGGAGGAGACAGAGGCCACCTGGTGGAGAAAAAGGAGAGTCCAAAAGAGGAGAGAGTGGTCAAGCCAGTAATCTCGCTCTCAGGTAAAATTGGGCACTAAAGATTGTTTTTTTTTTAATGTACAAAATTGACAACAAATACCAAAATGCGAAGATTAAAAATCTGGAGTAGAGATTGGATTTTCAAAAATACAATATTAAAGAGAAGAAGAAGAAGAAGAAAAGTAAATAAATAAATAAATAAATAAATAAAAGCCTCAAGAATTATTAAAAACAACAACATCCAAGTGTTTGCTTTAAAAATAGGGGTGTTTTTTTTTGAAAAGTAATAATAGGTTGTAAAAATAATAATTAGAGAAATAGAGGACTTAAAACTTTAAGAAAGTTTAAAAAGAAGACGAAAAAGAAAAGAAGAAAAAACAAAATTAAAAAAGAAAAAAACAATCACGCATCCACATCAACTCAATGGGGGAAAACAAAAAGTTGATCATAAAAGTAGTAAAGGTATATCTGGCCCTTTCTCTGGCGTTGTGGGCTGTGTGGGGTCGCTACCAAGGCAGTTCCCTCTGTTTAACTTCCTCTGTTTGCTGGTCTCTTCAGTGTCTGATTTCCGTCTTGACACAGGGAGGGCAGTGCTGGACTCTACGCTGGGCTTGCCCCTGCTCGCGGGGCACACTGCTCAGGCTCTACGTTGCTCCACCGGGTAACCGTCTGAGGGCTGCCCTAGGCTTCATGCACCTCCCCGGTCTAAGCCACTCAGGCTCGGCGCTCAGGAAGCCCTCGGAGGCACAGATTTGGTTGGGCATGCGTTTTGTGCCCTTCCCAGGTCCAAGTAGCTAGGGTGTTTGGCGAGCGCAATCACTGCGACTTATGGCCTTTCCATGCTGCTCAGTTTTCTGGGTGTACCACTGGGGTTCCTTCTTAGGCGGATGATGACTGTCCAGAGCCCCCAGAAGTCTTAGTTAGCAAAGAAACCTGCTTGCAATTTGGTAGGTAATGTCTCTCTTGGGCTGCCATTTCCCCCTTCCAGCCCTTAAGGCTCTGGCTGCCTATCACTGGAGGGGAATGGTCTGCAGCCGGCTATTTCCAATCCGGCTTTTGTTCTGTGCAAGGTCCTGGCAGTGTCTTATGTTCGAGCATTTCACGTGGTAGCTATCCCACAGTCTGGTTTGCAAGCCCAAGTTAGTTCGCTCTGGCCATGCGTGGGGCGTTATGGCCCGATTCTCGAAAAAGGCACTGCAGCCCGCATCTCCTGCAGCCCGATTCTTAGAAAGCACTGCTGCTTGTGCCTCCTGCTCCTCCCTGCCCAACCCCCACTTGCTAGTGGTGGATGCTGGCATCTGCGCTGCTCTTTCCGCTGGGGGATTTACTGTTGGGCTCATAATCTGTTGGTTTTAATTATTTATTTTTCCTCCGTATTATGTTGCCCTCTGTGCTTCCAAGGCTCGCCACAGACTCAGCTGTGAGAATGTTTCCTGGTGTTTGGAAACCTCTCTTTTTAAGAGTCTCTTCCCGGGATGGGATTCCCTTCCCGGGACGGAGCTCCCTCCCTACCTCCTTTGTCTCTTTTTTCATCTTTTATATTTTTTCCTACCTGTTTTTGAAGCCAATGATCTGCTTTGCTGGATGCCTGATGTCCTCTGCCAGCATTCAGAAGTTGTTTTGTGGAATTTACTCAGTTGAAATGTTCTTTTGGTGAATTAGTGAGGGAGAAAGTGGTCTCCCCGTCCTATTCCTCCGCCATCTTTCTAACTCCTCCTGCTGGGTCCCTAATTTTAAAAGAAAGTCCAGCCATTGAACAACTGACCACAAATCCTTATCACCTATGGAAATCACCTATTTACATGAGAATCAAGACTGCAAATTTTGAAATAGCAGAAAATCAGAAATGATCAGCCAGATTTGAGCCAGGATAGTCCTTAAAAAAAAAAATACTAGAAAACCAATAAGACATCATAGAATTCCACTTCTAGGTATATACCAAAGAAGTGAAAACAGGGACACAGATACTCGTGCAACGTAGTTCATAGCCGCACTTTGCATGCTAACAAAATGGTATCCATCCACAGATGAATGGATATACATCTAAAAATGGTTAAAATGGTAAAATTTATGCTATGTATATTTTACCACAAAAAATGCAATGTTTCCTACACACTTATGAATTCCATTCTGAGTGCATTTGTTTAACTCCAATTTGTTTATTAGTCCAATAAAGATACCCTAACTACCCAAATGACAAAATTGGCTATATAGTACCATAGTTTAATGTGTTTATAATTCTTTTCACAAAAATAGTACATAAAAAAGAAACAAACACACACACACTCAAAAAAATTTACATTTATAGTACAGTACCTTGTAAAGTACAATAGTACAGTACAATGGCTAGCATATAGGGGTGGGCATTGAGTGAACAGGCAAGAAGAGTTACTGACTGAAGGAGAGAGAGGAGTTGGGAGATGGTAGAGCTGAAGGATCATCAGCAATAGGAGACAAAGTGCAGGCTGCAGTGTCATTTATTTCTGACGTTGATGACACAGGCTCTGGTTCCTTGGTGGAACCAGATGCACATTCGCATCTTTGAAAGGTCACAACTTGAAGGTCCTTATGTAGGGGACTTACTGGAATAAAGATATAATAGTGCCTGAACAAAAGCCAAACTGGCACAGTAAGTCCACAGTAAGTTCATAGAATTAAAAGATTTTTAAAGCCCTTGATGTGACTGCAGCCATGAAATTAAAAAATGCTTACTCCTTGGAAGGAAAGTCATGACCAACCTAGATAGCATATTAAAAAGCAGAGACATTACTTTGCCAACAAAGGTCTGTCTAGTCAAGGCTATGGTTTTTCCAGTGGTCATGTATGGATGTGAGTGTTGGACTATGAAGAAAGCTGAGCACTGAAGAATTGATACTTTTGAACTGTGGTGTTGGAGAAGACTCTTGAGAGTCCCTTGGACTGCAAGGAGATCCAACCAGTCCATCCTAAAGGATATTAGTCCTGGGTGTTCATTGGAAGGACTGATGTAGAAGCTGAAACTCCAATACTTTGGCCACCTGACATTAAGAGCTGACTCATTTGAAAAGACTCTGATGCTGGGAAAGATTGAAGGTGGGAAAAGAAAGGGAGGACAGAAGATGAGATAGTTGGATGGCATCACTGACTCAAGGGACATGAGTCTGGGTAAACTCCAGGAGTTGGTGATGGACAGGGAGGCCTGATGTGCTGTACTCCATGGGGTCGCAAAGAGTCGGACATGACTGAGCAACTGAACTGAACCGAAAGCCCTTGGAAAATGGCAAAGTAGAAATCAACTTTCTAGCACGCATGGAAATCCAGTTCTTTAGACATTAGGAACAAAAAAGTACCAAAAATAATTCACAAGATGGAATTAATGCCAGATGTACTCTGAAACACACAGCCCTGCTCGACTGGCTGAGACGGGGTGGTTTGAGGATGCGAATGCAGGTATGGGACCCACACTGCAGCATGCTCGGGATCCACAGCATGGACAGACTATCTGCTACCCAATTGCTAAAAATTCTTAGGTAGTACTCAGCCTTCATTGACTACATGAAAGCCTTTGACTGTGTGGATCACAACAAACTGTGGAAGATTCTTAGGGACAAGAATACCTCATTACTTGCCTCTTGAGACATCTGTATGCAGGTCAAGAAGTGACAGGACTGGACATGGATCAATTAACTGGTTCAAAATTGGGAAAGGAGTACATCAAGGCTGTATATTGTCACCCTGCTTATTTAACCTATATGAAGAGTACATCATGTGAAATGCCAGACTGGATGAAGCATAAGCTGGAATCAAGATTGCCAGGAGAATATCAACAACCTCAAATATGCAGATGATACCATTCTAATTGTAGAAAGTGAAGAAGAACTAAAGAGCCTCTTGATGAAAGTGAAAGAAGAGAGTGAAAAAGCTGGCTTAAAACTCAACATTCAAAACCCTAAGATCATGGCATCCGGTCCCATCACTTCATGGGAAATAGATGGGGAAACAATGGAAATAGTGACAGATTTTATTTTCCTGGGTTCCAAAATCACTGCAGAAGGGGACTGCAGCCATGAAACTAAAAGACTCTTCCTCCTTGGAAGAAAAGCTATGAGCAACCTAGACAGCATATTAAAAAGCAGAGACATTACTTTTCCAACAAATGTCCATATAATCAATGCTATAATTTCCCAGTAGTCACGTATGGATGTGAGAGTTGGACCATAAATAAGGCTGAGCACCGAAGAATTGATGCTTTCAAACTGTGGTGCTGGAGAAGACTGTTGAGAGTCCTTTGTCAATCCTAAAGGAAATCAATCCTGAATATTCATTGGAAGGACTGACACTGAAGCTCCAATAAATACCTTGGCCACCTGATGCAAAGAGCTGACTCACTGGAAAAGACCCTGATGCAGGGAAAGATTGAAGGCAGGAGGAGAAGGGGACGACAGAGGATAAGATGGTTGGATGGCATCACCGACTCAATGAACATGAGTTTGAGCAGGCTTCGGGAGATGGTGAAGGACAGGGAAGCCTCGTGTGCTGCAGTCCAGTCCATGGGGTTGCAAAGAGTCGGACATGACTGAGCGACTGTACAACAACAACAACTCAGCCAGGAAGCACAGAGGATGTTGAGTTATGGTTCAGATAACACACTAACACACACATCACATAACACACTCATAAATACAGACACACTGATGTTCCAGGATGGAAAAGTTGGCCTCAAAGAAAGGTATATTTCTGGTTGTCTGAGAAACCTGATGTTTAGTAGACACCAATGCAGCTTTCACAAACTTGAAGATCTCAGTCTGGAAAAGCCTTCAGGTTTGGATGTGCTGGATGTGATGGTGGTCAGTAGCCTTGCGAAGAAGTGAGGTATTGCTAATAGGACACAGTCTGTCCTTCCCCCACTGGGCCCTCTCCAATCCAGGCTGCTCAGCGCTCTCCTCTTTACTCTGAACCTTCATCCAGGAAGATGCTGGAGTCTGGGCAGGAGGAGGATGTCACGGGCTGTGCCGCACACAGCAAGTCACCAGGCCCATGAAAAAGAAAATTAAATAAGAGGGACACCCCCATTTCTGGTTGTCCCTGTACATGATTCTGGCCTCTGCACTACAACGCTGACTTTATCACTTTGTAAGAGCCATTGTTCCCTTCCTAACCTCAGATTCTATTCCTCAGATTCCTCATTTAATTTGTCACCTTTAATCTCCTTACTGCCTCCTCGTCCCTGGGTCTTTTCATCAGATGCAGAGGGAGAGGGCACAGAGCAGAACATGGTCGTGACAGAACAGAGGACAAGCATGGAGAACAGCCGAGAGGGGTCTGGCACACAGCTCAGCAACTGAGTGGTGTGTGACAGAAATGACAACTAGAGGCTGAGAGGTTAGGGAAAGAGGACGACCAAGGGTGACCCTTGACCTCGGGCTTTTTCCAGAGTGGATGGTGGTGTTATTTCATTTCTGACCTGAAGGGTAACAGGATGAAGTACTGATTCAAAGCAACACTAACAAGTGCAACCTTAGACATGTAAACCTTTAAGTTTATGAGATTGTCAAATGTGTAGAATGTTAGAGTCACTGCAGAGATAAGGGAACTGTCTAAGAACTTTGGGGTCAAATGTGTGTGTGTGCTTAGTCGCTCAGTCATGTCCAACTCTTTGCGACCCCATGGACTCTAGCCCACCAGCTTCCTATGTCCATGGGGATTCTCCAGGCAGGAACACTGGAGTGCTTTGCCATACCCTCCTCCAGGGGATCTTCCCAACCCAGGGATCAAACCCAGATCTCCTCCATTGCAGGTAGATTCTTTACCGTCTGAGACACCAGGGAAACCCATATATAGAGAGTCAAATATACACAGATTTTATTCCCAGATTCTGTTACTGTTAAGTGTGAGCCTGGACAAATTGTTTAACTTCTCTGAGCTTCCAATCCTTTATCTCTAAGTGAATGATACTTTTAGCATCCCCCTCACAGTGAGTGAGGGCTGCGAAAAATAAATGAGATCAGTGTATCAAAAAATGCAGTGTCAGACATCCCTGGTGGACCTGTGGTTAAGACTCTGCCTTCCAATTCAGAAGGCTTGGGTTTGATTTCTGGTCCAGGAATTAAGATTCCACATGCCACATGGTGTGGTTAAAATAAAATTAATAAAAAAAAAAAAAACACAGTGTCTAACACAGAGATAGTATTTAGTGAAGAGTAGTTGGGCTTCCCAGGTGGCGCTAGTGGTAAAGAACCCACCTGCCAATGCACAGGACTTAAGAGATGCAGGTTCGAAGCAGGTTTGATCCCTGGGTCAAGAAGATCCCCTGAAAGAGGGCATGGCCCTCTCCAGTATTCTTGCCTAGAGAATCCCATGGACAGAAGAGCCTGGTGGTCTACAGTCCATTCTCAAAGAGTTGGACACCACTGAAGTGACTTAGCATGCAAGCATGCAAATAGCATTTGTCATCATCATCACTATTGTTGTTATTGCTATTATTAAAACATCAGCAATTGGTCAGTAAATGGAATTCAGATCTCATCTTCTCCCTTCATACCAGCTCTTCCTCCTGATTTCCAAATTTCTGCCTTGACACCAAGTCTCAGTTTACAGTCCTGGAAGTTCCAAAGATATTTTGGGGTTCCCCATCCCTCACATCCAGCCAACCCCTAAGCCTGAGGGAATCAATGAGTCAGCCTCCAAGAGAACTCACACAACTTCTCCCTCCTCCTCACCTCCAGAGCCATGAGCCTCACTTGAGTCCTTCTCATGTTGTGCCAGGCAATGCCCCAGTCCATCTCTTTCCCTCCTGTCCTCTTTCCCATTGACCTAATGGCAGATAAGACTTTCCATGGCTCAGGTTAGATCTCTCATCAAAACCACCAGTGAGATTCCATGAAATAAAATCAGACTCATCATCATGTTCCAGGAAGAGAAAAGGGGTTAGTGTGGATAACATGATGAGGAATGGGGAGAGCAAGACTAGAAAGCAAGGCTGACAGAGCAGAATCACTGAGGACCTGGAGGCCAAGGTCGGGAGCTTGGGCTTTATTCCCAAAGCTATTGGAGTATTTTAAAGCACTCTAAACTTATCTATACTTTTCTTTATTGCTCAATAATTGGCTTCCTTGGGAAGTGGGGTAGAGACAAGAACAGAAGGAGCAGGGCATTAGAAGGCTTTCACAGTGCAGCTTAAAGGAGACGCTTGTGACCAGGTGAGGCAGTGGAAAGCAGAGATGCAAGCCAATTCAGGAACCATTTAGGAAGTGGACAAGATAGGAACAGTGGGCGGTTTGGGTTGGGTGGAGAGGGCGTCTAGGAGAGGAGAACAGTGGAGGGTGGATCCTCTCCCTTTTCTAACTTCTAAATGGCAAGTGCTCTGGAGGGCTGGTGGTCTTCCTACTGGAGGTCCTCACTTTTGCAGCAACCACCCCCAAGTTCATTCAAAGCCCAAGTGCTGTCCTGACTACATTTTTCAAGAATCTGGAAAGTTGCAGGGCAAGGTGAGGGGAAAGAAGAGTCCTCTGCCTATACATTTGATCAAAAATTTCATTCAGATTTTTCTGTAAGATGTTACAGAAACAAAATTTTTGGCCAATCTAATGAAACAGCTTGCACCAGTCCCAGCGGGGGAAAAGGCCTGAATCCTCCGAAGGATGTGTGCCTCTCATATAACAAGGCCAAGGCCCACAGTGCTCTCTGCAAGGCCCAGCCTTTCTGGCCTTACCTCCCTCTAGGTCCATTTGTGGCTATGCCCTCTCTTGCCTGTGCTCAGGCCACCTGGGAGCATCTGTGGTTCTTGGAGGCAGTCCCACAATTTGTATTGGCTTGTGCGATACAGAGCTTAGTCTGGAGTGCCCTTTGGCCTGGAGGAATTTTGCCCATCCTGCTGGACCCAGCCCAGATGTCGATTCCCTCATGAAATCAGTTCTTTTCTGACCCTCTACCCCTCCAAACCCCCATGTTCAGTTAGAATTAGTGCTCCTACTATATAGCATCTGTGACTGCTCATCAACCTCTCTCCTTCCCTAGAAAGTGAGCTCCGAGGACTTACTTACCTCCCTCTACTTATATTCCTACAGTGTCCATCCCAGCCCTCCTTACTCCTTACACTCACTTGCGCTTAGGATGCTGAGCTGCTTGTTCGAACAGGACCAGAGTGCACGGACCAGGTGAGGGGCCAGCAGCAGGCTGACTGCAGCCCTGTGTGTTGACTGCAATGCATCTATGCTTTGAGACCCCAGACATCTCAGTATCACATACGCTCCCAGAGCCATGCTCAGGGATCCACACCAGCCCCAAAGTACAGGGTGGGATCTGTTCAGAGGCACAGAGTTCCAGGAAAAGGCAAAGACAGTAATGAGGAGGGTCACTGAGCACAGGGAAAGGGAATCAGGGACTTCCTTATAGCTCAGATGGTAAAGAATCTGCCTGCAATGCACAAGACCTGAGTTCAATTCCTGGGTCAGGAAGATCCCCTGGAGAAGGAAATGGCAACCCACTTCAATATTCTTGCCTGGAGAATTCCACAGACAGAGGAGCCTGGCAGGCTACAGTCTATGGCATACATGACTAAGCAAATAACCCACAGACAAAACACACTCACGTGAGCTGACCTCAAGGTGGCTAATGGAGAGCTGCAAGAGTGATAGAGCCATCCAGTGGCCACCTGAGGTGAGTGTTCCTCAGTCCCTCCCCGAAATTAGCTTCCAAATCAGTGGGGAGCTGCCGTAACTGATCACGCAATTTGCAGCCCCACCCAACAAAAATTACATCCATGGCAGATTCCTGCCAATGTATGGCAAAAGCAATACAATATTGTAAAGTAAAAATAAATAAATAAAGTCACTCAAGTTGAAAAAAAAATTATACTAACAAAGTTTTAAAAAGAAAGCAACAGAACAAAAGTGGTTATGGTATTTATTCAATCACATTAATATTATTATATACTATTACTCCTACATCATTCTTAGATAAGCACAAATGCAAAAAATGTAGTAACATACACAGGGTTCCCAGGTGGAGCCAGTGGTAAAGAACCCACTGCCAATGCAGGAAACATATGGGACTCGGGTTCAATCCCTGGATTGGGAAGGCCCCCTGGAGGGGAGCATGGAACCCCACTCCAGTATTCTTGCCTGAAGAATCCCAGAACATAGGAGGCTGGTGGGCCACAGTCCATAAAGTTGCAAAGAGCTGGACACTACTTAGCATGCAAGCAATAACATAAAAATATTTCTCAATTTTGAAAAATTGAGAAAGAACAAAGGCAATTAACAAAAGAATTGTAAATGGCCAATATGTTCAAACAAAAAAGTACTTTCCACCTGTATTTTTTGTAATAACCAGTTTCTAGACACTTGAGGTTGTGAAAAATGGACATACACATGCCAGTGGTAGTGGCCATTCTAACTGGTGTCGCCCAAAACTTAAAGTCATTGGATTTAACAAAATAGTAACTATTTCTAGAAAAATGCAATATGCTGTGTGTGCTATTTAAATCAATGGATTTTGTTGTTGCTGTTGTTAATGTGTGCCATTCTTCAGAGGAGCAATAAAGTAGAACTTGCTTCAACATTCAACAACAGAAGGATAGTTAATGAAAATATTGTGCATCACAAGGTGGATGAACTATTGCTCCATCATTCTAGCCACCTTCAAAGATATGAAAATGTAGCATATAAGGCATGCACATGTTGTCAAATCTGCATTCACATTTGTGAGATTTTTCACATTTCCAAAGTTTTCAAAAGTCTAGCAAATATATATTACTTTAATTATAATAAAATAGCTTTATTTTTAAAAGAAAGCAATTAGGCAGGGTGAAAAGCCTAAGAATTGGAGTCCTGGTGCTGCCTGGACCAAAGGAAGAAAGGGCTTAAGGTATCAGCGCTGGAAGAGTCATACCCTCGTTTCATAAATGAAAAAACAAGATGTCACTGCTCATCTCTGGTCACCTGGAGTCAGTGACCACCTCTCCAGACTGCTGCTGTGCAGAAAAGGGCAGCCTCTTAACCGGAAGGAAAGAGAAGGGAGACTGTTCCCCTGGGAGCAGCCTTGCTGGGTCTTGACTTGAGCCTGGGAGGACCCCAGTCCTCACCTCGCCCCCAGATCCTTGGTGGCTGTCGGGACTGGCCCATTCCACTCCAACAAATTAAGACTCTGGCTGTTCCTAACCTCAGTTACTTTTCCCGCCCCACCCGCGGCGCTGCCTCTCACCGCTTCTGTGCATGCGCTCAGTTGTGTTCGATTCTTTCTGACTCCATGCTCTGTAGCCCTCCAGGCTCCTCTGCCCATGGCGATTGCCCAGGCAAGAATACTGGAGAGGTTTGCCATTTCCTTCTCCAGGGGATCTTCCTGACCCAGAGATCGAGCCCGCGTTGCCTGAGATGGCAGGCGGATTCTTACCCACTGTACCACCTCACTACTCCCTACTGACACTTAATCACTTTTGTCCTTGTTTACAAAATAAGTACCTTAACTCTACTGTATATATGTGAGCTAGCTATGACATCAAAACGCTCTGCCATTGAAACCTTATTTCAAACTAACAAAAATTCAAACGTTATAGGGACTCTTCCTTGGATCTTTTCTAGGCAGAAAATCGATGCTGGGAGAGCCACTTCATTTGGGGGGCTCTATTCTGAGCTTCCATCAAGCCCCCTTATACAAAACCTTCTGCCTCTCAGTATCTTGAGAAGCAGAACAAAGCAGGGGAGAAGTTTCCGTGGACTTTGAACGTTCATCTTTAAGGAAAGTTGCACGCATCTCTCACCCGGCGCTACCTCCGCTCCTCTGGCTTCCTTCGGTCTCTAGTGCGGCTGGACCGAGGCAGAGGGGAACCCTTCAGCGAAAAATAATACAATAGGATTTTCACTCTGTCATACTTAAGCACTCACCACTTTCAGGAAGTTATAGTCCCTGTTGTTTTTCTAGTTGTCAATACAATTTAAAATTAAACTGAATTGGAAAGAAAAAGTAATGATAAACCGGCAGTCATCTTTAAACTCATGAAATACTTTTATGAGTTTTTATTGTTAAATATACCCAAACTACATTTTGGGACAATCTGGGACATCACAGGCTCTGCCGTGTTTTCTGAATGGCCCTCCTCATTGATTTCAAAACTACTTGCCTTTTGTAAAATGGTCCCCACACTTTCCTGAAAGGTGATCCTAAGGATAATGCCATTGCTGTACCTCAATGCCACGTCACCATAGTTACTAACAGAAAATGACAGCTTCAGGGGGTAATTTGTTTCCCTAACAACACACACAAATAAACAAACGCTTATTCACACATATTTACCCACGTGTTTCTCTACCTCCAGATACCAAGCGACATCTGGAGTCCAAAAATAGCTGGCATACTTATTTTACATAATTCTAGAGTAGGAGGAAAAATACTAAAACAAGCAATCTGTTTAATTTGGAGGTCTAACCTACCGGTAGCCAGATGGCTGCATCTCCATGATGCAACTCCTGAGGGTGCCTGTAGGGGGAGTATGGGGAATGCGGAAGGTGCACAGTATTTGGGTTTTGGAAGTGGGCAGTGCTATTAGTACTTCCTCTATGATGGAGATAATAATAATCGGTTTCCTGCCTACATACACGTGTCAAAATAAGATAAAGTGTTAAAGAAACTGTGGGCTAAACCTAGAATGGATATAAATGATTATGTATAGGGAAGATAAATGGGTCAAGGAAGGAAATGGGGCTTTGATGAATGTACCTTGTTTTGTAATTTTGAGTTCAGAACAATGTAAATGTTTAATTCATGATTAAAAACAATATTTTAAATTCAGAAATATCTAAACAGTGAAAACAAACTATGAGAAATGTGTCTAAATCTGCATGAGTATAGTTATACACTACACTGACAAAAGAATTATTTCAAGTAACTTTGAAGGTGAAGTCGCTCAGTCGTGTCTGACTCTTTGCAACCCCGTGGACTGTAACCTACTAGGCTTCTCTGTCCATGGGATTCTCTAGGCAAGAATACTGGAGTGGATTGCCATTTTCTTCTCCAGGGGATCTTCCCGACCCAGGAATCAAACCCAGGTCTCCCGCATCGAAGGCAGATGCTTTAACCTCTGAGCCACCAGGGAAGCCCTCAAGTAACTTTAAAACACAATATTTTGACTCTACACTTCTATTTCAAGGATGAAAAGTATCTCAAAAAAACCTTGCATAGCACTGAATGATCTTATCTTTAGTAGTAATGTTGGCATTATCATTAAGTAATAGTGTAGCTAAATTCTAGAATAAAACAAAAAAGATCAAAATTTTCAGCATAAGAGGAAAAAGTTACAAGAATAATATGAAAGAAATAGTATTATAAAATGTTATTTTGAATAGAAATATCATTATTCATGATTTTTCTTGAAAA
>SJYF01266410.1:440431-452574 GCA_006410515.1 Procapra przewalskii
GCCTTTTCTGAAACCAGCTTGAATATCAGGAAGTTCACAGTTCACGTATTGCTGAAGTCTGGCTTGGAGAATTTTGAGCATTACTTTACTAGCATGTGAGATGAGTGCAATTGTCCAGTAGTTTGAGCATTCTTTGGCATTGCCTTTCTTTGGGATTGGAATGAAAAATGACCTTTTCCAGTCCCATGGCCACTGTTGACTTTTCCAAATGTACTGGCATATTGAGTGCACCACTTTCACAGCATCAGCTTTCAGGATTTGAAATAGCTCCACTGGAATTCCATCACCTCCACTAGCTTTGTTTGCAGTGATGCTAAGGCCCACTTGACTTCACATTCTAGAATGTCTGGCTCTAGATGAGTGATCACACCATCGTGATTATCCAGGTCATGAAGATCTTTTCTGTACAATTCTTCTGTGTATTCTGACCATCTCTTCTTAATATCTTCTGCTT
Organism: Procapra przewalskii; assembly: GCA_006410515.1. Classification (NCBI taxonomy): domain Eukaryota; kingdom Metazoa; phylum Chordata; class Mammalia; order Artiodactyla; family Bovidae; genus Procapra; species Procapra przewalskii. Next base: position 440,886 of record SJYF01266410.1, read on the forward strand.
CTGTTAGGTCCATACTATTTCTGTCCTTTTTGAGCCTATCTTTGCATGAAATGTTCCCTTGGTATCTCTAATTTTCTTGAAGAGATCTCTAGTCTTTCCCACTCTGTTCTTTGCCTCTATTTCTTTGCATTGATCACTGAAGAAGGCTTTCTTATCTCTTCTTGCTATTTCTGGAACTCTGCATTCAGATGCTTATATCTTTCCTTTTCTCCTTTGCTTTTTTCTTCTCTTCTTTTCACAAACTATTTGTAAGGCCTCCCCAGACAGCCATTTCGCTTTTTTGCATTTCTTTTCTATGGGGATGGTCTTGATCCCTGTCTCCTGTCCAATGTCATGAACCTCATTCCATAGTTCATCAGGCACTCTATCTATCAGATCTAGGCCCTTAAATCTATTTCTCACTTCCACTGTATAAACATAAGGGATTTGATTTAGGTCTACCTGAATGGTCTAGCAGTTTTCCCTACTTTCTCATATTTAAGCCTAAATTTGGCAATAAGGAGTTCATGATCTGAGCCACAGTCAGCTCCTGGTCTTGTTTTTGTTGACTGTTTAGAGCTTCTCCATCTTTGGCTGAAAAGAATATAATCAATCTGATTTTGGTATTGACCATCTGGTGATGTCCATGTGTAGAGTCTTCCCTTGTGTTGTTGGAAGAGGGTGTTTGCTATGACCAGTGCATTTTCTTGGCAAAACTCTATTAGTCTTTGCCCTGCTTCATTCCACATTCCACATTCCACAAGGCCAAATTTGCCCATTACTCCAGGTGTTTCTTGACTTCCTACTTTTGCATTCCAGTCCCCTATAATGAAAAGGACATCTTTTTTGGGTGTTAGTTCTAAAAGGTCTTGTAGGTCTTCATAGAACTGTTCAACTTCAGCTTCTTCAGCATTACTGGTTGGGGCATAGACTTGGATTATCGTGATACTGAATGGTTTGCCTTGGAGATGAACAGAGATCATTCTGTCATTTTTGAGACTGCATCCAAGTACTGCATTTTGGACTGTTTTGTTGACCATGATGGCTACTCCATTTCTTCTGAGGGATTCCTGCCCACAGTAGTAGATATAATGGTCATCTGAGTTAAATTCACCCATTCCAGTCCATTTTAGTTCACTGATTCCTAGAATGTCAATGTTCACTCTTGCCATCTCTTGTTTGACCACTTCCAACTTGCCTTGATTCATGGACCTGACATTCCAGGTTCTTATGCAATATTGCTCTTTACAGCATCGGACCTTGCTTCTATCACCAGTCACATCCACAGTTGGGTATTATTTTTGCTTTGGCTCCATCCCTTCATTCTTTATGGAGTTATTTCTCCACTGATCTCTAGTAGCGTGTTGGGCACCTACTGACCTGTGGAGTTCCTCTTTTGGTATCCTATCATTTTGCCTTTTCATACTGTTCATGGGGTTCTCAAGGCAAGAACACTGAAGTGATTTCCCATTCCCTTCTCCAGTGGATCACATTCTGTCAGACTTCTCCATCATGACCCGCCCATCTTGGGTTGCCCCACGGGCATGGTTTAGTTTCATTGAGTGAGACAAAGCTGTGGTCCTAGTGTGATTAGATTGACTAGTTTTCTGTGAGTATGGTTTCAGTGTGTCTGCCCTCTGATGCCCTCTTGCAACACCTACCACCTTACTTGGGTTTCTCTTACCTTGGGCGTGGGGTATCTCTTCACAGCTCCTCCAGCAAAGTGCAGCTGCTGCTCCTTACATTGGATGAGGGGTATCTCCTCACCACCACCCTTCCTGACCTTCAATGTGGGATGGCTCCTCTAGGCCCTCCTGTGCCCACCCAGCCACCACCCCTTGGACATGGGGTTGCTGCTCCCAGCCGCCGCTCTTGGACAGCAAGGAGATCAAACCAGTCAATCACAAAGAAAATCAACCCTGAATATTCAATGGAAACATTAATGCTAAAGCTGAAGCTCCAATACTTTGACTATCTAATACAAAGAGCCAACACATTGGGAGAGATTTTAATGCTGGAAAAGATTAAAGGCAGGAGAAGTGTGCAACAGAGGATGAGACGGTTGGATGGCATCATTGATTCAATCAGTTCAGTTTATTCAGTCACTCAGTCATGTCTGACTCTTTGCAACCCCATGAACCACAGCATACCAGGCCTCCCTGTCCGTCACCAACTCCCAGAGTTTACCTAAACTCATGTCCATTGAGTAGGTGATACCATCCAACCATCTCATCCTCTGATATCCCCTTATCCTCCCTTCAATCTTTCCCAACATCAGGGTCTTTTCAAATGAGTCAGCTCTTCACATCAGGTGGCCAAAATACCGGAGTTTCAGCTTCAGTATCAGTCCTTCCAATGAACACTCAGGACTGATCTCCCTTAGAATGGACTAGTTGGATCTCCTTGTAGTCCACAGGACTCTCAAGAGTTTTCTCCAATTCCACAGTTCAAAAGCATCAATTCTTTGGTGCTCAGCTTTCTTTATAGTCCAACTCGCACATCCATACATGACCACTGGAAAAACCATAGCTTTGACTAGATGGACATTTGCTGGCAAAGTAATGTCTCTGCTTTTTAATATGCTGTCTAGGTTGGTCATAACTTTCCTTCCAAGGAGTAAGCATCTTTTAATTTCATGACTGCAATCATCATCTGCAGTGATTTTGGAGCCCCCCAAAATGAAGTTAGCCATTGTTTCCACTATTTCCCCATCTATTTGCCATGACGTGATGGGACCGGATGCCATGATCTTCGTTTTCTGAATGTTGAGCTTTAAGCCAGCTTTTTCACTCTCATCTTTCACTTTCATCAAGAGACTCTTTAGTTCTTCTTCACTTTCTGCCATAAGGGTGGTGTCATCTGCATATCTGAGGTTACTGATATTTCTCCCAGCAATCTTGATTCCAGCTTGTGCTTCCTCCAGCCCAGCATTTCTCATGATGTATTCCGCATATAACTTAAATAAGCGGGGTGACAATATACAGCCTTGACGTACTCCTTTTCCTATTTGGAACCAATCTGTTGTTCCATGTCCAGTTCTAACTATTGCTTCCTGACCTGCATACAGATTTCTCAGGAGACCGGTCAGGATGTCTTGGATTCCCATCCCTTGAAGAATTTTCCACAGTTTGTTGTGATCCACACAGTCAAAGGCTTTGGTAGAGTCAATAAAGCAGACGTAGACTTTTTCTAGAACTCTTGCTTTTTCCATGATCCAGCCGATGTTGGCAATTTGATCTCTGGTTGCCCTTTCTAAATCCAGCTTGAACATCTGGAGGTTCAAAGTTCACGTATTGAAGCCTGGTTTGAAGAATTTTGAGCATTACTTTACTAGCGTGTGAGATGAGTGCAATTGCGCAGTCGTTTGAGCATTCTTTGGCATTGTTTTCTTTGGGATTGTTATGAAAACTGACCTTTTCCAAACCAATGGCCACTGTTGAGTTTTCCAAATTTGCTGGCATATTTAGTGCAACACTTTCACAGCATCATCTTTTAGGATTTGAAATAGCTCAACTGGAATTCCATCACCTCCACTAGCATTGTTTGTAGTGATGCCTCCTAAGGCCCACTTGACTTTGCATTCCAGGATGTCTAGCTCTAGGTGAGTGATCACACCATTGTGATTATCTGGGTCATGAAGATCTTTTTTGTATATTTCTTCTGTGTATTCTTGCCACCTCTTTTTAATATCTTCTGCTTCTTTTACATCCCTACAATTTCTGTCTTTTATTGAGCCTGTCTTTGTATGGAATGTTCTCTTGGTATCTCTAATTTTCTTGAACAGATCTCTAGTCTTTCCCATTCTATTGATTTCTTCTATTTCTTTGCACTAATCACTGAGGAAGGTTTACTTATCTCTCCATGCTCTTCTTTGGAACTCTGCATTCAAATGGGTAAATCTTTCCTTTTCTCCTTTACTTTTTGCTTCTTTTCCCTTCACAGCTATTTATAAGGACCCCTCAGACAGTCATTTTGCTTTTTTGCTTTTCTGTTTCTTGGGAATGATCTTGATCCCTGTCTCCCTTGAACCTGTACAATGTCACAAACCTCCATCCATAGTTCATCAGGCACTCTATCAGATCCAGCCCCTTAAATCTATTTCTTACTTCCACTGTATAATCATTAGGGATTTGATTTACATCATATGGATCATCAAAAAAGCAAGAGAGTTCAAAAATGTTATTTCTGCTTTATTGACTATGCCAAAGCCTTTGACTGGGTGGATCACAGCAAACTGTGGAAAATCCTGAAAGACATGGGAATACCAGACCACCTGACCTGCCTCTTGAGAAACCTGTACGCAGATCAGGAAGCAACAGTTAGAACTGGACATGAAACAACAGACTGGTTCCAAACTGGAAAAGGAGTACGTCAAGGCTGATATTGTCACCCTACTTATTTAACTTATATACAGTACATCATGAGAAACACTGGGCTGGAAGAAGCACAAGCTGGAATCAAGATTGCTGGGAGAAATATCAGTAACCTCAGATATGCAGATGACACCACCCTTATGCCAGAAAGTGAAGAAGAACTAAAGAGCCTCTTGATGAAAGTGAAAGAGGAGAGTGAAAAAGTCGGCTTAAAACTCAACATTCAGAAAAGTAAGATCATGGCATCCGGTCCCATCACTTCATGGGAAATAGATGGGGAAACAGTGGAAACAGTGTCAGACTTTATTACAGGGGGCTCCAAAATCACTGCAGATGGTGACTGCAGCCACGAAATTAAAAGACACTTGCTGTTTGGGAAAAGAGTTATGACCAACCTAGACAGCATATTAAAAAGCAGAGACATTACTTTGCCAACAAAGGTCCATCTAGTCAAGGCTATGGTTTTTCCAGTGGTCATGTATGGATGTGAGAGGTGGACTATAAAGAAAGCTGAGCGCTGAAGAATAGATGCTTTTGAACTGTGGTGTTGGAGAAGACTCTTGAGAGTCCCTTGGACTGCAAGGAGATCCAACCAGTCCATCCTAAAGGAGATCAGTCCTGGGTGTTCATCTGATGTTGAGGCTGAAACTCCAATACCTTGGCCAACTGATGCAAAGAGCTGACACTTGAAAAGACCTTGATGCTGGGAAAGATCGAGGGCATGAGGAGAAGGGTGAAACAGAGGATGAGATGGCTGGATGGCATCACCGACTCAATGGACATGGGTTTGGGTGGACTCCAGGAGTGGGTGATGGACAGGGAGGTCTGGTGTGCTGCGGTTCATGGGGTTGCAAAGAGTCAGACACAATTGAGCAACTGAAATGAACTGAACTGAACTGAACTGAACTGAATGGTCTAGTGGTTTTCCCTACTTTCTTCAATTTAAGTCTGAATTTGGCAATAAGGAGTTCATGATCTGAGCCACAGTCAGCTCCCAGTCTTGTTTTTGCTGACTGTATAGAGCTTCTCCATCTTTGGCTCCAAAGAATATAATCAATCTGATTTTGGTGTTGACCATCTGGTGATGTCCATGTGTAGAGTCTTCTCTTGTGCTTTTAGAAGAGGGTGTTTGCTATGACCAGTGCATTCTCTTGGCAAAACTCTATTAGCCTTTGCCCTGTTTCATTCCATATTCCAAGCCCAAATTTGCCTGTTACTCCAGGTGTTTCTTGACTTCCTACTTTTGCATTCCAGTCTCCTATAATGAAAAGGACATCTTTTTTGGGTATGCGTTCTAGGAGTTCTTGTAAGTTTTCATAGAACCATTCAACATCAGCTTCTTCAGCGTTACTGGTCAAGGAATAGACTTGGATTACCGTGATATTGAATGGTTTGCCTTGGAAGTTAACAGAGATCATTCTGTCATTTTTTTGGTTTCATCCAAGAATTGCATTTCAGACTCTCTTGTTGACAATGATGGCTACTCCATTTCTTCTAAGGGATTCTTGCCCACAGTAGTAGATATAATGGTCATCCAAGTTAAATTTACCTATTCTAGTCTATTTTAGTTCACTGATTCCTAAAATGTCAACATTCACTCTTGCCATCTCCTGTTTGACCACTTCCAATTTACCTTGGTTCATGAAACTAACATTCCAGGTTCCTCCTATGCAATATTGCTCTTTACAGCATTGGACCTTGCTTCTATCACTAGTCACATCCACATCCAGGTGTTGTTTTTTCTTTGGCTCCATCTATTTGTTCTTTCTGGAGTTATTTCTCCACTGATCTCCAGTAGCATATTGGGCACATACCGACCTGGGGAGTTTATTTCAGTGTCCTCTTTTTGCCTTTTCATACTGTTCATGGAGTTCTCAAGGCAAAAATCCTGAAGTGGTTTGCCATTCCCTTTCTCCAGTGGACCACATTTTGTCAGAACTCTCCACCATGACCCATCCATCTTGGGTGGACCCACACTGCATGGCTCACAGTTTCATTGAGTTAAACAAAGCTGTGGTCAATGTGATTAGACTGGTTAGTTTTCTGTGATTGTAAAAGAAAAAACAAATTGTGTATATACATACCATGGAATACTACCCAACAACCAAAAAAAAAAAAAAAGAATTATTGATGCATGCAACAGTTTGAATGGGTCTCAAGATTACTATGCTGAGTGGTAAAAGTCAAAGTTCACAAACTGTATGGTTCATTTACATAAGGTTATTGAAGAGACAAAATTATAGATATGGAAAGTAGGTTAATGGTTGCCCCTAATTAAGGATGATGGGGAGAGGGTTTGAATGTGACTATAAAGAGGTAGCATTGGGGACATCTCTGTGCTGATTGAATAGCTCTGCATCTCGTAGTCATGGTTATGTTATCTTATACCTTTGATAAAATGGCAGAACTATACATGTGCACTGTCCCAATATGAAATTCCTGGTTTTGATGTTGTACTATAATTATGTAAAATGTAACTTTATAATTATGTAAAATGTAACTTTGGATGAAGGGTACTTGGGACTGCTCTGTATGATTTTTGCAACTTCCTATGAAATCATAATTATTTTAAAATAAAACGTTGAAGAAAATTAAAAGCAGAACAAGTATAAAGGAAAATCAAAACTTGGAGAAGAATCAGCATGGTGGTGTGTTTCCGGTTTTTAGTTTCTCCTGATTTTTTTCTCTGAGGGTCAGAACCAGTCACCAAGCAGAACAGCAATGGCAACTAAAATCTAAAAGGAACCCTAGTGTCTTTTCAGCTAGAGGAACGAAGGAAAACAGGTTATGCAAGCCAGAGTGAAAGGGGGGAATCTGAGAAAGGAGAGGTCAGGAAAATGCTATCCCCTAATTCTGTTAAAGAAATCACATATCTCAGCTTCTCTCCTATACAGCACATAGGTGGGGAAGAAGAAAACAAACATAAAAAAGGCTTTGAGAATTGAACTGGTATTCGAACCACCTCCACAAGTCTCAGCTTAATCCCTGAACTGTGCATGTGTGGAACAAACTGAAACCAACTTAGAAAGAACTGAACTAAGAATTGAATATCAACCACGGAAGGTGATATAGGCTTGATGGTCTTATTCCAACTGGGTTAATTGCCAGCTGAAACAAAACTATCGACACTCTCCAGAGGAATATTATCAAAACCAGAATCTAAAAAAAAATGTCGCATTCACAATATACCAGTAAGTAAAGACCCAGAAAAATATAACTTAAGGGAAAGACGATCAATAAACATCAACCCTGAGATGAGGCAGAAACTGGAATTCACAGACTATAAAGTAGAAGCTATCCCTATGTTTAATGTGCTAATGGAATACTTAATTGTTGTTCAGTCACTAAGTGTGTCTAACTCTTTGTGACCCTATGGACTACAGCACACCGGGTTTCCCTGTCTTATCTCCCAGAGTTTGCTTAAGTTCATGTCTATTGAGATGGTGATGCTATCCAATCATCTCATCCTCTGCCACCCTTGTCTCCTTTTGCCTTCAATGTTTCCCAGCATCAGGTTCTTTTCCAATGAGCCAGCTGTTTGCATCAGGTAGCCAAAGTATTGGAGCTTCAGCTTTAGCATCAGTCCTTCTAATGAATGCTTCGGGTTGATTTCCTCTAGGACTGACTGGTTGATCTCCTTGCTGTCCAAGGGACTCTCAAGCCTTTTCCAGAACCACAGTTCAAAAGCATCAATTATTCACCACTCATCCTTTTTTACGGGCCAACTCTCACATCTGTATACGACTACTGGAAAAAACATAGCTTTGACTATTCGGACTTTTGTCAGCAAAATGATGTCTTTGCTTTTTTATATGCTGTCTAAGTTTGTCATAGCTTTCCTTCCAAGAGGCAAGAGGCCAGACAAAAGGAATACTTATTTGAAATAAATACAAATGTAGAAAACATAAGAAGAGAAATAGAAAATATACAAATGGAAATTGTAGAACCCCAAACTACCAGCTCTGAAATAAAATGACACTGTATGGACTCGGTACAAAGACAGAGATTACAGAGTAAACAGAGTAAAATTTAAAATAGATTAGTAGGACTATACAATCCGAAAACTAAAGAGAAAAATTATTTTAAAGACCAGAACTTCTAAGATCTGTATATCATATGGTCTAACATACATAGGTTTAGAGGCCCAGAAAAAGAAGAAAAAGAGTTTAGAAAGAAAAAAAAATTAAAGAATAACTGCTGAAAACTTTCTGTGTTGGTTTCCTAGAGCTGTTGTAATAGTGAACTACAAACTGAGTGACTTAAAACAACAAATATATATCCTTTCACAATTCTGAAGGTTAGAAATATGAAATCAAGGCATCAGTGGGGCCATGCTTTCTCTAAGACTGGATAGAATCTTTTCCTGCCTTGCTCTAGTTTCTGGTGGTCTTCATAGATTCTAGGTGTTCTTGGCTTGTAACTACATGACTCTACACTGGCATCAGCTAGTGCTCTCCCTGTATGTGTTTACATATACATTTCTTTATTATAAAGACACTGCTCACACAGGAGTAGGACCTACTCAAATGCCCACATCTCACCTTAATTATATCAACCCTATTTCCAGCTAAGGTCACATTCACAGGTACCTGGGTTAGGATTTTAGCAGATTCTCTGGAGAAAATAATTCAGCCCACAACAATTTCCCAATTTGATTCAAGACAGAAGACAAAAACTTACAGATTCTAGAAACTTGGTAAAATCTAAACAGAATAATTCAAGAAAATAATGCCTCGTTACATCATAATTTGAACTTCTAAAATTCAAAGATAAAGAAAAAAACCTGAGGGCAACTACAAAAAAATAACACATAAAATGCAGAGGGACAACAATATGCATGACTGCATGTTTTCATTAGGAGCAAAAAGCAGAGGACCAACAGCTTTAAGGTACTGGAGGAAGAAAATCCATACACCTGTAATTCTAAATTCAGCAAAATGATTCTTCAGAAATAAAACAAAGACATTTGCACATGAGTTATGAATAAACAAAAAGAATTTGCCACCAGACAATGTACTCTTTTTCTTTTAAGTGCTTTAGCTCTTCCAGTGGAAAAGAAAAAAAAAAACTGTTACCAGAGGGAAATTTGGATCTTCAGATAAGAAGCTTAGAAGTCACCACCTGTCCTAACAACAAATAAAAAGCTAAACAGAATGAAAAATCAAAAACTGTGTTGTGAGATTCATTTTCATGTGCTCAATCAGCTTCCTACAGTAAATATCCGAGAAAAAATCCCCTCCAGCTTCTGGCAGGGGGAGAAAAATAGGAACTATTTTGAAATAAGACAGAGCACTCTGTTTTTCTTAACAAGGCCTGCCCTCAGGCGAAACTAGTTAACCGGAGCCTTACCTGTTTGGATATTAAGTTCAGTTCAGTTGCTCAGTCATGTCCAACTCTTTGTGACCCCATGGACTGCAGCACACCAGGCTTCCCTGTCCATCATCAACTCCCAGAGCTGACTTAAATTCATGTCTATCCAACCATCTCATCCTCTGTCATCCCCTTCTCCTCCCACCCTCCATCTTTCCCAGCATCATGGTCTTTTCAAATGAGTCAGTTTTTTTTGCATCAGGTGGCCAAAGTATTGGAGTTTCAGCTTCAACATCAGTCCTTCCAGTGAATATTCAGGACTAATTTCCTTTAGGATTGACTGGTGGGATTTCCTTGCAGTCCAAGAGATTCTCAAGAGTCTCCTCCAACACCACAGTTTAAAAGCATTAATTCTTCAGTACTCAGCTTTCTTTATAGTCCAACTCTCACATCCATACCTGACTACTGAAAAACCATAGCTTTGACTAGATGAACATTTGTCTGCAAAGTAATGTCTCTGCTTTTTAATATACTGTCTAGATTGGTCATAGCTTTTCTCCCAAGGAGCAAGCATCTTTTTTAATTTCATGGCTGCAGTCACCATCTGCAGTGATTTTGGAGCCCAAGAAAATAAAATCTGTCACTTTTTCCATTGTTTCCCCATCTATTTGCCATGAAGTGATGGGATTTGCTTGGGTATTACCAGAATCTAATTGACCCAGGGGTGGGGAAATACCTAACCCCAGCCATCTCTAGCAACCCTGTTTCACCTAAAGGGGGAGAAACACTTGTGAAGATCACAGAGCAGAAGCATGGATTCGCTAAATGACTGAGATCTAATCATAGGCCTACAGAACACTTTGCCCACTACACCTCATCACCTCAGCCCTAAAGGTCTATTTACAGAAGCTTGTTTTACAGTGTATGCCATGTTCAGCTATCAAGAAAAAATTAAAAGGCATACTGAAAGCCAGAAAACATAATTTAAAGAGACAGATGATTGAATCGAAAAGGAATTAAGGTAGCACCTTAAAAACATTTTGAACTAGGTGAAAATTAAAATACAACTTAACAAACTCTCTGGGATGCATTAAAAGCAGTGCTTAGTTTGAAAATTTATAGTATTTAATGTATATACTAGAAAAGAAGAAAAATTTAAAACAGATATTCTAAGCTTCCACCTTAGAAAACTAGAAATAGAAGCGCAAATTAAATCCAAAGTAAGCAGATAAAAAGAAATAAAAAATAGACCAGAAACTGAAAACAGGAAATCAATAGAAAAAAAAATAATGAAACCAAGAACTAGTTGTCTGAAAAGGTCAATAAAATCTATAAATATCTAACCAGGCTAGCTAACAAAAAGGAACAGATTCTAGCTACTGACATTAAATGAAAGGAGGGACATCTCTCTTAATTCAGTCTCACTACAGATCCCATGGTCATTCAAAGGATAATAAAGGAATATAATGAACAGCTCTATGCCCATAATTTAATAGCATACATGAAATGGACTGATTTTTTTAAATGCACAATTTGTCAAAACTCACACAAGAAGTAGACAATCTGAGTAAGCCCAATACCTATTAGAGAAATTGAATCAATGACTAATAACCTTCCAAAACAACATCAGTTTAGATGAGCTAAATAGTGGATTTTACCAAATGCTTAGGAAATATTTATACTAATTCTCTGCAATTTCTTTCAGAGGACAGAAGCAGAAGGAAAAATTTCACACTCACCCTGTGAAGTCAGCATTACTTTAATACCAAAAACCAGAAAAGGATAAAATAAGGAAACTACAGACCAATATCTCCCATAAGCATGGATGCAAAGATTCTCAATGAAATCTTGGCAAACCAAACCCAACAACATATAAAAAGAATTATATAACATGACCAAGTGGGATTTATCTCAGGTATACAAAACATTTTAAACATACTTAATGGTGAGAATGCAAAGAAATAGAGGAAAACAACAGAATGGGAAAGACTAGAGATCTCTTCAAGAAAATTAGAGATACCAAGGGA
>SJYF01266410.1:504699-525377 GCA_006410515.1 Procapra przewalskii
TAGGAAAAGGAAAAAAGACAGGACACTGAAAGAGGAACTCCCCAAGTCAATAGGTGCCCAATATGCAACTGAAGATCAGTGGAGAAATAACTCCAGAAAAAATGAAGAGACAAAGCCAAAGCAAAAACAACACGCAGCTGTGGATGTGACTGGTGATAGAAGCAAGGTCCGATGCTGTAAAGAACAATGATTGCATAGGAACCTGGAATGTTAGGTCCATGAATCAAGGTAAATTGGAAGTGGCCAAACAGGAGATGGCAACAGTGAACATCGACATTTTAGGAATCAGTGAACTGAAATGGACTGGAATGGGTGAATCAGATGACCATCATATCTACTACTGTGGGCAACAATCCCTTATAAGAAATGCAGTAGCCCTCATAGTCAAAAAAAAGAGTTCAAAATGCAGTACTTGGATGCAATCTCAAAAATGACAGAATGATCTCTGTCCATTTCCAGGGAAACCATTCAATATCACAGTAATCAAAGCCTATGCCCCAAACAGTAATGCAGAAGAAGCTGAAGTTGAATGATTCTATGAAGACCTAGAACACCTTTAAGAACTAACACCCAAAAAAGATATCCTTTCATTATAGGGAACTGGAGTGCAAAAGTAGGAAGTCAAGAGATACCTGGAGAAAGAGGCAAATTAGGCCTTGGAGTACAGAATGAAGCAGGGCAAAGGCTAAGAGAGTTTTGCCAAGAGAATGCACTGGTCATAGCAAACACCCTCTTCCAACAACACAAGGGAAAACTCTACACATGGACATCACCAGATGGTCAATTCTGAAATCAGATTGATTATATTCTTTGCAGCCAAAGATGGAGAAGCTCTAGAAAATCAGCAAAAATAAGACTGGAAGTTGACTGTGGTGCATATCATGAACTCCTTATTGCCAAATTCAGACATAAATTGAAGAAAGTATGGAAAACCACTAAACCATATAACCTAAATCAAATCTTTTATGATTATACAGTAGAAGTGACAAATAGATTCAAGGGATTAGATCTGATAGACAGAGTGCCTGAAGAACTATGGACAGAGGTTCATGACATTGTACAGGAGGCAGTGATCAAGACCATCCCCAAGAAAAAGAAATGCAAAAAGCAAAATGGTTGTCTGAGGAGGATTTACAGATAGCTGAGAGAAGAAGAGATGCTAAAGGCAAGGGGGAAAAGGAAAGATATATCCATCTGAATGCAGAGTTCCAAAGAATAGCAAGGAGAGATAAGAAAGCCTTCTTCAGTGATCAATGCAAAGAAATAGAGGAAAACAACAGAATGGGAAACACTAGAGATCTCTTCAAGAAAATTAGAGATATCAAAGGAATATTTCAAGCAAAGATGGGCACAATAAAGGACAGAAATGGTATGGACCTAACAGAAACAGAAGATATTAAGAAGAGGTGGCAATGATACACAGAAGAACTATACAAAAAAGATCTTATTGACCCAGATAACCATGATAGTGTGGTCACTCACCTAGAGCCAGACATCCTGGAATGTGAAGTCAAGCTGGCCTTAAGTAGCATCACTATAAACAAAGCTAGTGAGGTGATGAAACCCCAGTTGAGCTATTTCAAATCCTAAAAGATGATGTTGTGAAAGTGCTCCACTTAATATGCCAGCAAATTTGGAAAACTCAGGAGTGGTAACTGGAATGGAAAAAGTCAATTTTCATCCCAACCCCAAAGAAAGGCAATGCCAAAGAATGCTCCAACTACCACACAATTGCACTCATCTCACACACTACTAAAGTAATGTTCAAAATCCTCCAAGCCAGATTTCAACAGTATGTGAACTGTGAACTTCCAGATGTTCAAGCTGAACTTAGAAAAGGCAGGGGAACCAGAGATTAAATTGCCAACATCTGTTGGATCATTGAAAAAGCAAGAGAGTTCCAGAAAAACATCTACTCATCTACTTACTGTGTGGATTACAACAAACTGGAAACTTCTTCAAGAGATGGGAATACCAGACCACCTTATCTGCCTCCTGAGAAAACCTGTATGCAGGTCAAGAAGCAACAGTCAGAACTGGACATGGAACAACAGACTGGTTCCAAATCAGGAAAGGAGTACGTCAAGGCTATATATTGTCACCCTGCTTATTTAATTTATATGCAGGGTACATCATGTGAAATGCTGGACTGGATGAATCACAAGCTGGAATCAAGATTTCCAGGAGAAATATCAATAACCTCAGATATGCAGATGACACCACCCTCATGGCAGAAAGCAAAGAGGAACTAAAGAACCTCTTGATGAAAGTGAAAGAGGAAAGTGAAATAGTTGGCTTGAAACTCAACATTCAAACAACTAAGATCATGGAATCCAGTCCCATCACTTCATGGCAAATAGATGGAGAAACAGTGGAAACAGTGAGAGACTTTATTTTGGGGGGCTCCAAAATCACTGCAGATGGTGACTGCAGCCATAAAAATTAAAAGATGCTTAGTTGGAAGCATCCTCTCAGATTTGCACAATTCCCTTGGAAGAAAAGCTTTGACCAACCTAGACAGCTTTTTAATAAAAGCAGAGACATTACTTTGCCAGTAAAGGTCCATCTAGTCAAAGCTATAGTTTTTCCAGTAGTCATGTATAGATGTGAGAGTTGGAGTATAAAGAAAGCTGATCACAAAGAATTGATGCTTTTGAACTCTGATGCTGAAGAAGACTCTTGAGAGACTCTTGGCCTGCAAGAAGATCCAACCAGTCCATCCTAAAGGAAATCAGTCCTGAATGTTCATTGCAAGGACTGAAACTCTAATACTATGGCCACCTAATACAAAGAACTGACTCATTGGAAAAGACCCTGATTCTGGGAAAGATTGAAGGCATGAGGAGAAGGGGACAACAGAGGAGGAGATGGTTGGATGGCATCACCAACTCAATGGACTTGAGTTTGAGTAAGCTCTAGGAGTTGGTGATGGACAGAGAGGCCTGGTGCACTACAGTCTATGGGGTCGCAAAGATTCAGACATGACTGAGAGACTGAAGTGAACTGAACTGAACTGAAAACTGTGCTAAGCACTTCATGTAGAGTATCGTATTTGATTCTCACAAGCCTCTGAGTTAGGTGAATTATTAATCCCAAGTGAAAAGGAAAGAAAGTAAACCTTAGGAAAAAACAGTAAGAAACATACTTGACTGATAAATAATAGAGCCAGCACTTCCATTCTTCTCTTTATTCATTTCTTTCAACACCCTGTCCCAGACCCTGCAATGTAAAAGCCAATTTTACTCGAAGCAAAAGCCAAACATCTTACTGTCGTGTCAAGGGCCTACAAGACATCCTTGTCCACCCACTCCCACGCCCTCTTACCTCTTAACCATACTCCCTCTAGCTCACTCCTCCAACTCACATATCTCCTTGTGATTTTCAGGAATGTCATTCAAATTCCTCGGGGTCCTCATGGCCCTAATTTCTCCAAGGCTCCTCTAAACGCTCTACAATTAGGGCTCAGCAGCCCTGATCCCATCCTCCTGCAATGCCATCCTCTCAGCTTGGCACATGATTCCCTCCTTCGCCTCCTGTATGTCTTAGTTCACATTTTAAAGTCTCCGTGAAGCTCACATTCTCATCTCACGTTCTCTTTTCTTGCTTAATTTTTCCCCATGCTAATTAAAAGTCATTCTGTGTAAAGAAAGATTTAAAATTTATATTATTATTTATTGCTCTTATACATAGTGCAAAGTTAGTTTCAAGTACAAAAGAAGAGCACCTAACTTGCGTGCAAAAATCACCAAAATTAAGTCACAGTTCATAGTTTATACGTATGCATCTCACTCTTATCAGAAGAGTGGGAAAGTTGTACAAAACTAACTCAATTATTTCTACTTCACTTCTTGATACAGGCACCTTGTACTAATTCTCTCTACCCTCAGTTTACTGGTAAGTGAGGCGGGATGAAAAACAAAAGGAATTATGAGCTGCCTTATCTTTCTCATTTTTTTCAGTATCATCATTTTCAGTGTAAGCGGTTGGCTGAGACAGGAAGTAACATGATTAACACAGGTTATGATAGGGCTTTTTGGTACTTCATCTTTCTTAGAACACCACTGCCTTCTTTTTGCACTTCAAAGCAAGTTCTAGTTCAAAAGGAAAGTGTTCTTGTCAGTGCCCCTGCCTACTCAGTCTTAGATGTAACATTCTTACCTTACACTTGGTCCAAGTTTTGCTAAACTCTCCTGTATTACGTGCCCACTAGAACTTTGTGCTCGTGGGGTGCTGCAAATTCTGTATGCAAATGGGACAGCAAGGAGTGACAGGCACACATTCGGCACGCTTCTTCTTTGCTCATGTACATAGTCCATTATCCCACCAAACTTTCACTTACAAAACTCAAGTTCAAAGATACATTATTCAGAATTTCAAGATAGCAACAGCAGTTTCTACCCTAGTCTAGTTACCATCATTCTCTTCCGTCATTTCTGATTCCACTCTTCTTAACTCCCTGACTTCATTCTAATCTACGTGTGGGTACTCAATTGTTTGAAAAAATAATGAATAAGTAGACTGCACCAGTCTGTTACTCAGAATCCTCGGATAGCTGCTCTTTAACCAGGCATCACAATGGCCCTCTCCCACAATGAAAAAACCACATTAAAACCTTGGAAACTGCTGTTCTAATTGCCTTGGTTTGATTCCTGCTTCTTTCTCACCATTTATGACCATTCCTAAATTCAAAACTATACCTTCAGTATTAGTGAAATGAATTATGAAACATACATAAAAGAAAATTCTATACAAAAATTTCAATTGAAAATATAATATAGATATTGTCATGGAAGAATATCTACAACATATTAAGTGTAGGAAGCAGTTTGCAAAACATATAATTGTATCCTACTTTTGTTTTAAAACAAATATTAATCAAAAAGCATACACACACAAATTTTAAAGGAAAATACAGGAAAGCATTAATAGTAATTTCTTTAGAGATGATGTTTTGGATGACCTTTTCCTTCCTTTTACTTTTTACATTTTATGATTCTTATATAGTGAATATGTATATTTCATGTAATTTTTGAAAGCACACATGGATGAAAGTTTAATACAATGAGAAATAACCTCATGAAGAGTCCTTGAACTGCTCTCAGTTCAGTTCAGTTCAGTCACTCAGTCGTGTCCGACTCTTTGTGACCCTAGGAACTGCAGCACGCCAGGTCTCCCTGTCCATCACCAACTCCTGGAGTCCACCCAAACCTGGGTCCATTGAGTCAGTGATGCCATCCAACCATCTGGTCCTCTGTCATCCCCTTTTCCTCCAGCCCTCAATCTTTCCCAGCATCAGGGTCTTTTCCAATGAGTCACCTCTTTACATTAGGTGGCCAAAGTACTGGAGCTTCAGCTTCAGTATCAGTCCTTCCAACAAACATCCAGGACTGATCTCCTTCAGAATGGACTGGTTGGATTTCCTTGCAGTCCAAGGGACTCTCAAGAGTCTTCTCCAACACCACAGTTCAAAAGCATCAATTCTTCTGTGCTCAGCTTTCTTTATAGTTCAACTCTTACATCCATACATGACCACTGGAAAAACCATAGCCTTGACTAGACAGACCTTTGTTGACAAAGTAATGTCTCTGCTTTTTAATATGATATCTAGGTTGGTTATAACTTTCCTTCCAAGGAGTAAGTGTCTTTTCATTTCATGGCTGCAATCACCATCTGCAGTGATTTTGGAGCCCCAAAACCTGATATTTAATATCTTTCCCACCATTTTTTCCAAAGGAACTAATCATATATGGATTGCAATAATAACAGTTGGTAATATTAATGAGCATTTACTTGGTGTCAGGCATCTATAAGTTAGGTACTAACATCATCATCATCATCATCATCACCATTTTTATTTACCGTTTTCCTCTTTTAAAGTAACAGAATCAGATATTCAAGGCTTAGGTTATTTAGACAATTGGCCCAAAGTTTTACAAGTTATAAATTGTAGAATTTGGCCAAGGCTGTCTGTCTCAAAAACCCATACTATATCACCTCTATCCGCTCCAAAAGAGTGCTCTTCTTTTTAGTTAGCACACAATTTCTCAATAAATTGATATGAAATGGAGTAATTATGAAATCTAACCATGAAGTTTAGTCCCCAAATTTTGCTGTAGTCAAAAGAATATAGCCAAATAAGGAAATAATTTCAAAATTATTTAAGACCTTTGCTAACATTTCTTGACTACGTAAATAAGATTTATAGTCTGAAGTTATAATTCTTCATCATTTTTTTAGTCATTGCATCCACAATTCTCGTCCTTTCAGGCACACACTCCTCCAAGATCAGGCCCTTATTTCTTCCTCTCTCCTCTCTGCATCTTGGTTTTCCACGAAAAGCCCAAAAAACTCATCTGGAAATTTGGAGGGTCAGAGAGAAATAACCAAACAAAGTCACAATTTGTTGAGTAGGCAGAAGGAAGTAAAAGACTGGGAATACTCATTCTCTGAATTCTTTCCATCACATAAAATTATAATCACTACCATGTGAGAGTTTATGATGTTTTACATTACAGAAAAGCATAATTCAACTCAGAAATGCTGGGCACCATGAAATGCCCTCTGAGCACTGTGTTTGGTCTATAAAAAGGAGGTAAATAAAAGCTAGAAGTACAACTGACTCCATGGAGAGTGGGGTTATGTCTTGGGGTTATATATCGGCATTTTGGTGGCATTTAGGATGAGCACAGAGTGAAATTAGGGCTTCTGAAAGAAAAGTAAGTGAGCCAACATGGCAATGAGTAGACTTAGGATGGGCATGAGCAGGTGTGAGGTTACCTGCCTCATGTGATTTCTACAAGAAGAAAAGATGGGAATTGGGGCTCCTTCCTTTTCCAGACACAAAGCTGAGGGGCCTACTTGGAAGAAAAGACAAGCATGTCTTTCATATTTAGGTTTTTTCTAAATTTGACTTTGTTTTAGAAAATTAAAACTGGCTCTAAGCTCATTGATTTTCACCTAGAAAAATAAGAATTGGATACTTATACAGACTTCTACTTTTGCTAAACAGCCAAATGAACAGTGGATAGAGAAAATATTTTTTCAATATCTATTTATTTAGTTCTGCTGTGTCTTAATTGCAGCATGTAGGGTCTAGTTCCCTGACCAGGGATTGAACCCAGGTCCCCTGCGCTGGGAGTACAGAGTCCCAGCCACTGGACAACCAGGGAAGTCCTGAGAAAATAATTTTTTTTCAAATAGCTGAAAAAGCTACCTTGGGAACTAACGAGATTCCTTTAAAAAAAAAAAAAGTCCAGGTGGCCTTATTTAATAGTAATTTTTGACATGGTTTTCCCTCTTTTTCCCCTTTTTTTCACAGTAATTTCCAAATTGACATGAGCACAGTGAATAAACAGCTCTTTGGAACTGTTTGAGAACTACAGAAATCAATAGAAATACTCTTGTCTGCCTAGCACCTTTTTTGAATAGTCAGTCCCCTTTCCGAAATTTTTTAATCTCACCTGATGCTCACAACATATCTCTGAGTATATAATGTCTTCCTTAGCTGGTATATTTATAATTACTTGTCCAACAGATCCAAAACTGGTATCACAATCTGTAACCCCATCACTTCTAACTACAATGGATTCAGTGTATTACTTTTCTTCTTATTATTTTAATTTCCATTTTCTTAGCCATAATTCTCAATTTATACTCAAGGTTTCAGTTTTGGGGGTAAATTTTAGAGTACTTAGGGCTTTCTTGGTGGTTCAGATGGTCCCCCCCAAAAAAAATCTGCCTGCAATGTGCGAGACCCAAGTTCAGTCCCTGGGTAGGGAAGATCCCCTCGAGAAGGGAATAGCTGGAGAATTCCACGGACAGAGAAGCCTGGCAGGCTACATTCCATGGGGTCACAAACAGTTGGACATGACTGAGTGACTACATTACTACCACCACTTAGAGTCCTTATCTTTTTATTGGTTAGGATGGACACTATTACCTTTCTTGGTTGACATATTACTCACTAGTTTTCTCATAATTTTTCTCATTCCTTCGTTGACAAAAAGTTACCCCAGACTTTCATTTTTGTCATTAATAGGTGGTTTCTTCTCTCACATTGCACAAAGACTTCTGCTTTTAGCTATAGGCTAGAAATTAGATCTTCTAGAAGAAAGAGCAAAGAAGGATCACCTTGAGTGTTGGAGGAAAGAACTATAACACATACTTTTAACTGTCAATACCACAAGAAGATTCATGAGTGTAGTCTTTGCAGGATAAGTTGACATCAATCCTGTGAGCAGCACTTATCAACCCTTACAAGAGACCTGACTCAAGATTTTCAGTACTACTTCAATCCAAGAGAAGACCTTATGAAAGTAGATAGTAGTTGACCCAAGATGCAAGAGAATGTAAAGAAGTTTCATGTGCGCTCAGTCATGTCTGACCTCATGAACTATAGCTCTCCAGGCTCCTCTGTCCATGGTATTTTCCAGGTAAGAATACTGGAGTGGGTTGCCATTTCCTACTTCAGAGGGTGTTCCCAACCCAGGGATGGAACCCGTGTCCCCATGTCTCCCACATTGGCAGGCGGACTCTTATTATTCACTCCACCACCTGGGATGCCATAAAGTGAAAGTCAAACCATTAGTTGCTCAGTCCTGTCCTCAGTCCTGTCCAACTCTGTGAACCCGTGGACTGTAGCCCACCAGGCTCCTCTGTCCATGGGATTTTCCAGGCAAGAGTAGTGGAGTGGGCTGCCATTTCCTTCTCCAGGGGATCTTCCTGATCTAGTGATGAACTCATGTTTCCTGAATTGCAGGAGACACCTGGGATGCCATAGCATTGAATAAAATCAATGAGCAAAACCTACATACAGTCATTTGTTTTAAAATATTGCTAGTAATTTTTTAATGTTCTGTTGTTTGATAAATGTAGATTTTCCTCTTTCTTCCCTCTTATTCTGTTTCTAATACTCAGTTTAACAGGCTATACTTGTGAAAACTGAAAGGACACACTCTGAATGCTTTTTATTCCCATTGATGCCTCAGAATTAAGTAAAAATATCCTCTGGGAAATCTTAATATAGATTATAAACTAGTGAATCATCAAGGGAATATAAGGATGATGCTGAGTCTGGTTATAACGGAATCCAAAAGGCTGCTTTCACATTTAGTTAAACTTACAAAAGTCACAACTGACCTTTGACAAATGAGATAAAACACTACTAAGTTCACACTTTACAGTTTTTCATTGTAATTCATATTTAAATGAGAAAACTGTACTTAGATGTTAGTCATCTCTAGAGTAATTAGCAAGATTCTACAGAAAATATGTAAGATATTGTTTGCCTTATTTACAAAATACTTAGGACAGTGAGCAAATATTGCCACTACATGAACTGAGACGCTTCACATTTAATGGCATCATAATTATGCATGCATGGTTTTTAGGAATCAGGATATAATTGGACAGATCTATTGTGTAACCAAGGCAATGCTGGCAATGTCATGTTAGAAAATAAATTCCATTTCATTATGTATGAAGGGCCCACCATGAAGGAGCAAATCTCTATCTCAAAAAATCTATACTTTTTATGTGGAATCAATATCTACAAAGCCTTCTAGGGAGGTCTATGGCTTGCAGCTGGTAGTAAAGATCACTTCCTGTCAGGCCAGGAATCTCACTGAATTGAGAAGCATTGCAGAAGAAGAAATTCATTAGAGATTATGGGTACTACAGTTAAAACCTGATGGAGATTAATTTCTTAGTTTCAGTTTCTTAGCCTTCAGGACAGATAAGCTAAGAGCAGCTAAAAAAAAAAAAAAAAAAAAAAAAACTCGTTTGATGAAGGCTATTGAAAATACAACCCTAGATTCCTTTATAATCTCCAGACAGAAATTAATTAGGTGAGCTTTTCTCTAGTTTTGCTGACAATGCAATAAAATGAAACAATATTTCTTGCTGTACTTATGTAAATGAATCAAACCAAATAGAACAAAATGTGCACAATAGGAAAACATAGTTTCTGAAATTACATGTAATAGCTATCACTGAATTGGTACAGTAAGATGAATTATTGTACCATTAATGTATGAGTCGTGTCTGGTGGTTCAGATGGTAAAGAATCTGCCTGCAATTCGAGGGACTCGGGTTCCATCCCTGGGTCAGGAAGACCCCTCAAGAAGGGCATGGCAACCCACTCCAGGGTTCTTGCCTGGAGAATCCCATGGACAGAGGAGCCTGATAGGCTTCAGTCCATGGGGTCACAAAGAGTCAAATGCGACTAACACTTTCACTTTCATGGTTCTACGTGTTGCGCTTAGTCTCTCAGTCATGTCAGACTCTTTGCGACCCCATGGACTGCAGCCCACCAGGCTCCTCTGTCCATGGGGATTCTCCAGGCAAGAATACTGGAGTGGGTTGCCATGCCTTCCTCCAGGGGATCTTCCCAACACAGGGATCAAATCCATGTCTCCCACGTTGCAGGTGGATTCTTTACCATCTGAACTACCAGGGAAGCCCTCATGACTCTGTGTATATGCTATATATTGTTTATGTCTCGCTTCAACAACCTTTAAATACTATAGGAGGCAGTTAACTAAGCAAAAAGTTGAATTAACAATCTTAGCACAAAAATATATGAAGTCAGCTTTTATGTGAGTGTGAGGACATGCATTACCTAGAATGAGACTCAATTTTCTTGTAAAATGTTTAGCTCAGAGGTTAAAGCATCTTCCTCCAATGCAGGAGACCAGGGTTCAGTCTCTGGGTTGGGAAGATCCCCTGGAGAAGGAAATGGCAATCCACTCCAGTATTCTTGCCTGGAGAATCCCATGGACAGAGAAGCCTAGTAGGTTACAGTCCACGGGGTCGCAAAGAGTCGGACACGACTGAGCGACTTCACCTTCACCTTCACATGTTTAGATGCACTGACTCTTTGCGACCCCATGGACTGGCTATAGCTCACCAGGCTCCTCTGTCCATGGGATTCTCCAGACGAGAATACTGGAGTGGAGCGCCATCCCCCTCCATCAAAGTTGCATCTCTTATGCCTCCTGCATTGGCAGGCAGGTTTTTTACTACTAGCACCACCTGGGAAGCCCTTTGCTTGTGAGACCAGAGACAATATTCAGGGAAACGTATCCAGAACTTGTAAATAAGGCAAAGAGATGATTCTGTGATCTTTTAATGTCATACTAGGGCCATCTGAGATTCATCTGAGTCTCTAGAGAAATGTCACTTTGGCTGACAATTGATTAGGGTCCAGAATCATTTTATCTATGTAGTAATATCATTTCACCATTCTTATTTCCACTGAGTATATAAATCCCAGATTCTCATACCCTTGTTGAACTAGCTTTGTCATTCTGATGACCCCTCCATTAATCATTTAAAAAAATTTTTGACATATGCTAAATATTTTTTATTGTGTTAAGAGCACTCAACATGAAATCTGTCCTCTTAAGAAAATTTTAAATGTTCAATTGAATACTGTAGACACAATCTTTTACAACAGACCTCTAGAATTTATCCATCTTGAATAACTGAAACTTTATACCAGTTGAATAACCACTTCACATTTTCCTCTCCCTTCAGCCCCAGGCACCGACAATTCTACTCTTTGTTTCCATGAGTTTGACTTTTTTAGAAGCTCATAGAAGTGCAACCATGCAGAACTCATACTTCTGTAATTGACTTATTTCACTTAACTTTCTCTAGGTTCATCCATGTTGTCACATGTGGCACGATTTCCTTCTTTTTCAAGGATAAACAATATTCTGCTGTATGTATGCACCACATTATCTCTTCGTAGAAATTCAGACTGTTTTCACATCTTGGCCATTGTGAGTAACACTATATTAAACATGGGAGGGCAAATATCTCTTCAAAATCTTGACTTCAATTCTTTTGGGTAGATAACAAACAGTGGGATTGCTGGATCATATGGTAATTTTATTTTAATTTCTTGATGAACTTCCATACTGCTTTCCATAATGGGCGTACCATTTTACATTCCCAACAAAAACACAATCTATCCACATCCTCCGCAACTCCCCATATTTTTGTCTAGAACTTCGACAGCTTCAGGTCTTCTGTTTAGGCCTTTAACTCATACTGAGTTGATTTTTGCGTGTGCCATAAGAGTCCTATTGTATTCTTTTGCATATAGACATACAGTTTTCTCAGCATCACTTGTTGAAGAAATTGTCTTCATTGTCTGTTCTTAGCATCCTTGTTGAAGACCAATTAACCAGATACCCATGGGTTTATTTCTTGGCACTCTATTCTGTTCCAATTGTCTATATACCTATCTTTATGTCAGTTTGATATTATTTGAATTACTGTGGCTATATAATATTTTATCAATTTATTTTTAATTGGAGGATAATTGCTTTACATTATTGTGTTCACTTCTGCTATACAGAACATGTATCAGCCATAAGTATAGATATGTCCCCTTGTTCTTGAACCTCCTCCCCATTCTCCATCCCCATTCCACCCCTCTAAGTCGCCACAAAGTACCACAGTGAGCTCCCTGTGTTTTCAGCAAGTTCCCATTAGCTATCTGTTTTACATATGATAATATCTATGTTTCAGCTACTCTCTCAATTTGTCCCACCCTTTCCTTCCCCTGGTGTGTCCAAAAATCTGTTCTCTGTGTCTAATCTCTATTCTTGCCTTGCAAATAAGTTCATCGATACCATTTTTCTCGATTCCAGATATATATCTATATTCATATATGCACTAATACATGATATTTGTTTTTCTGACTTACTTCACTCTGTATAAGATGCTCTAAGTACATCCAGTTCTCTAGAACTGACTCAGATGTGTTCCTTTTTAGGGCTGTGTAAATACTCCATTATATATATGTACTACAACTTCTGTATCTGTTTATCTATCAGTGGTTATCTAGGTTGCCTCTATGACCTAGCTAGTAAGTAGTGCTGCAGTAAACATAGGGGTACTTGTGTCTTTTTCAGTTATGGTTTTCTCAGGGTATATGCCCAGAAGTGGGATTTCTGGGTCATATGGTAGTCTTATTCCTAATTTTTAAAGAAATCTCCATATTGTCCCATATAGTGGCTGTATCAATGTATATTCCCACCAACAGTGCAAGAAGGTTTCCTTTCCTCCATCCCCTCTCCAGAATTTATTATTTGTAGATTTTTTGATGATGGCAATTCTGACCCGTAAGGTAATATCTGTAAGGTATTACAGTATCTGACCAGTAAGGTAATACCTTATCAATGAGGTAATATCTCATTGTAGTTTTGATGTACACTTCTTTAATAATGAGCACTATTGAGCATCCTTTCACGTATTTGTTGGCCATCTGTATTTCTCCTTGGAGAAATGTCTGTTTAGGTCTTCTGCCCAATTTTGAGTGGGCTATTTGTCTTTTTTATATTAAGTGGCATGATTTGCTTATATATTTTGGAGATTAATCCTTTGCCAGTTGTTTCATTTGCAATTATTTTATCCTATTCTGAGAGCTGTCTTTTCATCTAGTATATGGTTCCTTTTGTTATGCAAAAGCTTTTACGTTTAACTAGATCCCACTTATTTATTTTTGTTTTTATTTCCATTACTCTAGGAGGTGGATCATAGAGGATCTTGCTGTGATTTATGTCAAAGCGTTCCACAGTTTTCCTCTAAGAGTTTTATAGTTTCTGGTCTTATATTTAGGTCTTTAACCCATTTTGAGTTTACTTTTGTATATGGTGTTAGGAAGTGTTCTAAATTCATTCCTTTACACATAGCTATCTAATTTTTTCAGCTTCACTTAGTGAAAGGGCTTTTACTTTCTCCATTGTATATTGCCTTTTGTCAAAGATATGGCACTCATAGGTGCAAGGGTTTATCTCTGGGCTTCTTATCTTGTTCCATTGATCCTGTATGTCTGTTCTTGTGCCAAGACCATACTGTCTTGATTACTGTAGCTTTGTAGTATAGTCTGAAGTCAGGATGGTTGATTCCTCCAGTTCTATTCTTCCTTCTCAAGATTGCTTTGGCTATTTGTGGTCTTTTGTGTTTCCATACAAATTTTGAAATTTTTTGTCATAGTTCTGTGAAAAATGCCATTGGTATTAATAATTTGATAAGGATTGCATTGAATCTATAGATTGCTTTGGGTAGCATAGTTATTTGTAAAATATTGATTTTTCCACTCCAAGAAAATGATATATCTTTTCATCTGTTTTTGTTGATTTTGATTTCTTTCATCTGTGTCTTATAGTTTGCTATATAGAGGTCTTGAAAAAAGATGAACAAAATTGACAAAACTTTAGTTTGACTAAGTAAGAAAAATGAGAACACTCGAATTAAAAAATGACACAGAAATAAAAAGGATCATAAGAAATTGCTATGAACCACTATACAACAAAACATTGGATCATCAGAAGAAATAGGTAAAATTGTAGCAACCTATAATTTACCAAGAGTGAATCATTAAGAAATAGAAAATCTGAGCAGACCTATAACCAGTAAGAAGATTGAATAGACAAAAGGTCTTTTGTCTCCTTAGCTAAATTTATTCCTAGGTATTTTATTCTTTTTGTTGCAATGGTGAGTGGAATTGTTTCCTTAACTACTCTCTGATTTTTCATTGTTAGTATCTAGGAATACAAGTGTTTCTGTGTATTAATTTTGTATCCTACAACTTTACTAAATTCATTGATTAGCTCTAGTAATTTTCTGATGGCATCTTTAGGGTTTTCTATGTACCATGTCATGTCATCTGCAAAGAGTGTGAGTTTCACTTCTTCTTTTCCAATCTGGGTTCCTTTTATTTCTTTTTCTTCTCTGATTTCTGTGGCTAGGATTCCCCAAAATATGTTGACTAACAGTGGCAAGAGTGGGCACTCAAGCCTGATCTCTGGCCTGTGAATCAGGATCCCACAAGCTGGTTGCCCCTGGGGTTCCTCCTAACAGTCTGGCCATTGGAGATCCCCTATGAGTGTTTAGTGAGTATCTTAGGTCTGGGGAAACAGGGACTCCATGACTTCTCTCATTGCTATCGTGCCTCTCTATAATATATTTTGAAGTCAGGAAGTGTGTGATGTCTCTAGCTCTATTCTTGCTCAAAATTGTTTTTGGGTATTCAGGGTCCTTTGTGATTCCAAGTGAAGTTGGGGTTTTTTTTTTCTTATTTCTGTATAACAGGCGATTGGGACTGTGATGGAGATTACATTGAATCTGTAGGGTTCTTTAGGTAATTTAGCCATTTTAACAATTTTAAATCTTAAAAAGATAAACACAAGATGTCTTTCCTTTTATTTCTGTATTCTTTAATTTCATCCATCGGTGTTTGATAGTTTTCAGTTTACAGGTCTTTTATATCCTTGGTTATGTTTTCTCCTAAGTATTTTTATGTTATTGTAAATGAAATTATTTTATTAATTTTCTTTCAAGTAGTTTGTTTTTAGTGTATAGAAACACAACTGATTTTTTATGCTGACTTTGTATCCTACAATTTTAATGAATTCATTTATTAGTTCTAACAGCATTTTGCACAGTCTTTAAGGTTTTCTCTATATAAGATTCTGTCATCTCCAAACAGAGATCACTTTACTTATTCCTTTCTGATTTGAATGCCTTTTATTTCTTTTACTTCCCTGATTGGTCTGGCTAGGGCATCCATACTATGTTGAATAGAAATGGCAAGCATAGGGCGGTCCTAAGATGGTAGAGGAATAGGACAGGGAGGCCAATTTCTCTGGCACAAATTCATCAAAAGAACATTTAAACACTGAGTAAATTCCACAAAACAACTAAATGCTAGCAGAGGACATCAGGACATCAGGACAACAGCCCATTGTCTTCGAAAGCAGGTAGGAAAAAATATAAAAGACAAAAAAAAGAGACAAAAGAGGTAGGGACGGAGCTCTGTCCCAGGAAAGGAGTCTTAAAAAGAGAGACGTTTCCAAACACCAGGAAATACTCTCACTGCTGAGTCTGTGGCAAGCCTTGGAAGCGCAGAGGGCAACATAACAGGGAGGAATAATAAATAAATAATTAAAACCCACAGATTACGAGCCCAACGGTAACTCCCCCAGAGGAGAAGCAGCGCAGATGCCTGCGCCCACCACTAGCAAGCGGGAGCTGGGCAGGGAGGCGCAGGCTGCATTGCTTAGAGTAAGGACCGGGCCCAGGCCTGAATGCCCCAAGGGCAATCTGAGTGAACTAACTTGGGCTAGCAAACCAGGCGGTGGGATAGCTACCATACGAAAAGTCCTAACCTAAGACAATGCCAGGCCCGCACACAGAACAAAGGACTGAACAGAACTAGCCGGCTACAGACCATTCCTTTCCAGTGACAGGCAGCCAGAGCCAGAAGGGGGCAATCGCAGCCCCAGAGAGACATTATCTACCAAACTGCAAGCAGGCTTCTTTGCTAACTAAGACTTCTTGGGGTTCTGGATGGTCAACATCCACCTGAGAAGGTGCACCAGTTGTACACCCAGAAAACTGAGCAGCAGGAATGGGAGAGGCAATAAGTCACAGCAACTGCACTCGCCAAACACCTCATCACCTGAGCTGCTCTTACCTGGGAAGGGCACAAAACACAGGCCCAATGGAGTCTACACCTCTGAGGACTACCCGAGTGCCTGAACCTGAGAGGCTTAGACCTGGGAGTTACATGCAGCCCAGGGCCGGCCTCAAACGGTTCCCAGAGGAGCAACCTACAGCCTGAGCAGTGTGGGCAGGGAGGACACAAGCGCCGTGAGCGGGGTCAGGCCCCCACTGTTGCTGAGACACTGTGAGCACACGCCAGTGTTATTTGTTTGAAGCGTCCCTCCCTCCCCACAGCATGACTGAACGAGTGAGCCTTAAAAAAAGTGTCCACCACCACACCTCTTGTGTTAGGGCGGAAATCAGACACTGGAGAGACCAGCAAACAGAAGCTAAAACAGAGGGAACGGCCTTGGAAGTGACAGGTACAGTAGATTAAAACCCTGTAGTTAGTACCAACCACATAGGAAGGGGGCTATAGATCTTGAGAAATATAAGCTGAACCAAGGAACTATCTGAAAATGAACTGACCCCACACTGCCCACAACACCACCAGAGAAAGTCCTAGATATATTTTTACTATTTTTAGGATTATTCTTTTGTTTATTTTTTTGAAAAAATTTAAGTCCTCTATTACTCCTTTAATTTTCATTTTTATAACATATTACTTTGCAAAAAAAAAGACCCTATTTTTTAAAGCAAACTTCATATTTTTTAATAATTTTTTTACTTTGTCTTGTTTTTTCTTTTTCTTTTCTTTAATATTGTATTTTTGAAATCCAACCTCTACTCTAGATTTTTAACCTTTGCTTTTTGGTATTCGTTATCAATTTTGTACCATTAAGAACCCGATCTTCAGTACCCATTTTTACTTGGGAGTGAGATTACTGGCTTGACTGCTCTCTCCCCCTTTGGACTCCTTTTTCTCCACCAGCTTGCCTGTCTCCTCCCTTCCGCTTCTCTTCTCTACCTAACTCTGTGAATCACCAGCGTGTTCCAGATGGTGGAGAACACTTAGGGAACTGATTACTGGCTGGATCTGTCTGTCTCCTTTTGATTCTCCCCTTTGTCTGGGGAGACACCTCTGTCTGGCCACCTCTTTCTCCTTCCTCCCTCTTCTCTTCTCTGTATAACTCCATGAACATCTCTGAGTGATCCAGACTGTGGAGTGCACATAAGGAAATGATTACTGGCTAGCTTGCTCTCTCCTCTTTTGATTCCACCTCATCTTATTCTGGTCACCTCTAATTCCCTCCTCCCTCTTCTCTTCTCCATGTAACTCTGTGAACCTCTCTGGGTGTCCCTCGCTGTGGAGAAACTTTTCATCTTTAACCTAGTTTTATCAATGGTGTGGTATAGAAAGAGAAGTCTTGAGACTACTGAAAAAATAAGACCGAAAACCAAAAGCAGGAGGCTTAAGTCCAAACCCTGAGAACACCAGAGAACTCCTCACTCCAGGGAACATTTGAATGATAATGAATAATGCAATAAATGAGATCAAAAACACTCTGGAGGCAACAGATAGTAGAATAACAGAGGCAGAAGATAGGATTAGTGAAATAGAAGATAGAATGGTATAAATAAATCAATCAGAGAGGAGTAAAGAGAAATGAATTAAAAGAAATGAGGACAATCTCAGAGACCTCCAGGACAATATTAAACACTCCAACATTCGAATCATAAAACTCCCAAAAGAAGAAGACAAAAAGGAAGACCATGAGAAAATACTTGAGGAGATAATAGTTGAAAACTTTCCTAAAATGGGGAAGGAAATAATCACCCAAGTCCAAGAAACCCAGAAGGTCCCAAACAGGATAAACCCAAGGAGAAACAGCCCAAGACACATATTAATCAAATTAACAAAGATTAAACACAAAGAACAAATATTAAAAGCAGCAAGGGAAAAACAACAAATAACACACAAGGGGATTCCCATAAGGATAACAGCTAATCTTTCAATAGAAACTCTTCAGGCCAGGAGGGAATGGCAACACATACATAAAGTGATGAAAGAAAATAACCTACAGCCCAGATTACACTATCCAGCAAGGATCTCATTCAAATATGAAGGAGAAATCAAAAGCTTTGCAGACAAGCAACAGCTGAGAGAATTCAGCACCCCTAAACCAGCTCTCCAACAAATGCTAATGAATATTCTCTAGACAGGAAACACAAAAAGGGTGTATAAACTCGAACCCAAAACAATGAAGTAAATGAAAACGGGATCATACTTAGCAATAATTACCTTAAATGTAAATGGGTTGAATGCCCCAACCAAAAGACAAAGACTGGCTGAATGGATACAAAAACAAGACCCTTATATACGTTGTATATAAGAGACCCACCTCAAAAGAGGGGACACATACAGACTAAAAGTGAAGGGCTGGAAAAAGATATTCCATGCAGATAGAGATCAAAAGAAAGCAGGAGTAGCAATACTCATATCAGATAAAATAGACTTTAAAACAAAGGCTGTGAAAAGAGACAAAGAAGGACACTACATAATGATCAAAGAATCAATCCAAGAAGAAGATATAGC
This sequence comes from Procapra przewalskii, assembly GCA_006410515.1. Classification (NCBI taxonomy): domain Eukaryota; kingdom Metazoa; phylum Chordata; class Mammalia; order Artiodactyla; family Bovidae; genus Procapra; species Procapra przewalskii. The sequence continues at coordinate 523,694 of SJYF01266410.1, forward strand.
AATTATAAATATATATGCACCCAAAATAAGAGCACCACAATATGTAAGACAAATGCTAACAAGTATGAAAGGGGAAAGTAACAAAAACGCAAATATATTGGGAGACTTTAATACCCTACTCACACCTGTGGATAAATCAACTAAACAGAAAATTAACAAGGAAACACAAACTTTAAATGATACAATAGACCAGTTAGACCTAATTGATATCTATAGGACATTTCACCCCAAAACAATGAAATTCAACTTTTTCTCAAGTGCACACGGAACCTTCTCCAGGATAGATCACATCCTGGGCCATATATTGAGCCCTGGTCAATTCAAAACAATTGAAATCATTCCAAGCATCTTTACTGACCACAATGCAGTAAGATTAGATCTCAATTACAGAAGAAAAACTATTAAAAATTCCAACATATGGAGGCTGAACAACATACTGCTGAATAACCAACAAATCACAGAACAAAATAGAAAAGAAATCAAAATATGCATAGAAATGAATGAAATTGAAAACCTAACAACCAAAACCTGTGAGACACTGTAAAAGCAGTGCTAAGGGGAAAGTTCATAGCAATACAGGCATATCTCAAGAAACAACAAAAAAGTAAAATATATAACCTAACTCTACACCTAAAGCAACTGGAAAAGGAAGAAATGAAGAACCCCAGGGTTAGTAGAAGGAAAGAAATCTTAAAAATTAGGGCTGAAATAAATGCAAAAGAAACAAAAGAGACCATAGCAAAAATCAACAAAGCCAAAAGCTGGTTCTTTGAAAGGATAAATAAAATTGACAAACCATTAGCCAGACTCATCAAGAAACAAAGAGAGAAAAATCAAATGAATACAATTAGAAACATAAATGGAGAGATCACAACAGACAACACAGAAATACAAAGGATCATAAGAGACTACTATCAGCAATTATATGCCAATAAAATGGACAACGTGGAAGAAATGGACAAATTCTTAGAAAAGTAGAACTTTTCAAAACTGAATCAGGAAGAAATAGAAAATCTTAACTGACCCATCACAAGCATGGAAATTGAAAATGTAATCACAAATCTTACAGCAAACAAAAGCCCAGGTCCAGACGTCATCAAGGCTGAACTCTACCAAAAATTTAGAGAGGAGCTAACACCTATCTTACTGAAACTCTTCCAGAAAATTGCAGAGGAAGATAAACTTCCACACTCATTATATGAGGCCACCATCACCCTAATACCAAAACCTGACAAAGATGCCACACAAAAAAGAAAACTACAGGCCAATATCACTGATGAACATAGATGCAAAAATCCTTAACAAAATTCTAGCAATCAGAATCCAACAACACACTAAAAAGATCATACACCATGACCAAATGGGCTTTATCCCAGGGATGCAAGGATTCTTCAATATCTGAAAATCAAACTGAACTGAATCAATGTAATACACCACATTAACAAATTGAAAAATAAAAGCCATTATCTCAATAGATGCAGAGAAAACCTTTGACAAAATTCCACATTCATTTATGATAAAAACTCTCCAGAAAGCAGGAATAGAATTAACATACCTCAACATAATAAAGGCTATATATGACAAACCCACAGCAAACATTATCCTCAATGGTGAAAAACTGAAAGCATTTCCCCTAAAGTCAGGAACAAGACAAGGGTGCCCACTTTCACCACTACTATTCAAC
>SJYF01266410.1:536569-581913 GCA_006410515.1 Procapra przewalskii
GAAAGAGATGGGAATACCAGACCACCTGACCTGCCTCTTGAGAAACCTATATGCAGGTCAGGAAGCAACAGTTAGAACCGGACATGGAACAACAGACTGGTTCCAGATAGGAAAAGGAGTATGTTGAGTCTGTACATTGTCATCCTGCTTATTTAACTTATATGCAGAGTACATCATGAGAAACACTGAACTGGAAGAAACACAAGCTGGAATCAAGATTGCCGGGAGAAATAATAACCTCAGGTATGCAGGTGACACCACCCTTATGGCAGAAAGTAAAGAGGAACTAAAAAGTCTCTTGATGAAAGTGAAAGTGGAGAGTGAAAAAGTTGGCTTAAAGCTCAACATTCAGAAAACTAAGATCATGGCATCTGGTCCCATCACTTCATGGGAAGTAGATGGGGAAACAGTGGAAACAATGTCAGACTTTATTTGGGGGGGCTCTAAATTACTGCAGATGGTGACTGCAGCCATGAAATTAAAAGACGCTTACTTCTTGGAAGAAAAGTTATGACCAACCTAGATAGCATATTCAAAAACAGAGACATTACTTTGCCAACAAAGGTCCGTCTAGTCAAGCTATGGTTTTTCCAGTAGTCATGTATGGATGTGAGAGTTGGACTGTGAAGAAGGCTGAGTGCTGAAGAATTGATGCTTTTGAACTGTGGTGTTGGAGAAGACTCTTGAGAGTCCCTTGGACTGCAAGGAGATCCAACCAGTCCATTCTGAAAGAGATCAGCCCTGGGATTTCTTTGGAGGGTATGATGCTGAAGCTGAAACTCCAGAACTTTGGCCACCTCATGTGAAGAGTTGACTCATTGGAAAAGACTCTGATGCTGGGAGAGACTGGGGGCAGGAGGAGAAGGGGACGACCGAGGATGAGATGGCTGGATGGCATCACTGACTCGATGGACATGAGTCTGAGTGAGCTCCAGGTGTTGGTGATGAACAGGGAGGCCTGGTGTGCTGTGATTCATGTGGTCACAAAGAGTCGGACACGACTGAGTGACTGAACTGAATTGAACTGACGATTCCTTGGTGGCTCAGATGGTAAAGTGTCTGCCTGCAATGCAGGAGACCCAGGTTTGATCCCTGGGTTGGGAAGATCCCCTGGAGAAGGAAATGGCAACCCACTCTAGTACTCTTGCCTGGTCAGTTCCATGGACTGAGGAGCCTGGTATGCTACAGTCCATGGGGTCGCAAAGAGTCGGACACTATTGAGCAACTTCACTTTCATTTTTTCAGTTTATTATTAGTTCTCATTTCTTACTGATAGTCCATCTGCTCATATACATCATAAACTTCTTAACAGCAGAAACTTCTTAAGAGCAGGACAGTGTCGTATGTCTCTATACACCTTAGCTTCACATGAACTGTCTTAAGTCTTGTAGCCATTTGTTTTAGTTAGACTCTGTATGTTAGGAGCAGCAAAGTTTGGCTCAAAGCAAAGCTTAGAAGAATGAAACTAATTATAGAAATATATGTGTCTTGGTGCTGGAAAACTGCCGATGTCTCATTACCAAGCCTTTTCATATATTTTTTCAATAGTTTAAAATATCTTTTACTATCACTTTCACCAGAATTACTCCTACTTGTCCAATAGTCCAGACCTGATAAAATTTTAAATTGCCAATTTCTTTGGAAAGTCTTAAACTACCCACAGTATTTAATATATTCTCTATATGATACTTAGAATATATAATTCAATATAATAACCTGTTCATTTGTTGGCACCATGAAATCAGAACTGTCTTACTGTTGAGTTCCCAATGCTCTGCATTTTATAATAAGCACCAAATTAATGTTTGTTTAATAAGTGGTATCTCTTAACTTCCTTCTGCAAACATAAACTATTTTTCTCTTGCCACCACAACTGACTTAACCTTTTCACTTTTTCTCTTTACTTTTTACTGAGCTCATATTAATAGTATCTGCTGCTTGATAATATCTACTTTGCCAGTATTCTTTTTCTCATAAATTTCACAGTCTCTATTGGCCCTGGTTCTTCCCAGGGACTGTTCTCTACCTATATCTCTCAATTTTGGATACTGATTCTTATCATTTTCCAGTGTAAATTTCAGAGAGAATCTCATTTATTCACCTCCTCTTTTCATACCAGGCTGTATTATGGATTTTTTACATGCCAACTTCTAGGCTGTGGTGAGGCACAGTTACATAGCACTAAATATGGTTATCTAAATCCCTTCTTAATCCCAAGAGGCATATTTTCTTAGAAAGAATTATGGATGTGTCCACTATTATAGTTGAAATATGTTATATAAATGATTATTAAAACCTGTATTTTTTGCTAGTTGGTTTCCAAAAATGCATAACCTGAGATATACAAAGATCAGATATTTTACCCTTACAATGTACCTCTAGGTATGGCAAAATGAGTACTGCCTTCTCTTTACTAACTGAGGGAACTTCTAGAGAAGTTGATTGACTAGATGAAGATCACACAATCAGAAAACTGTTTACCATGACTGGGGGTGGGGGGGCGGTGGTTTAAACCCGGGACTTGTCAATAAGCCCTCTTCCATATTATCAGTCAAGTCTTCTTTCACTTAATACCCAGAATACCTATTTAAGTAAGCCTCATAACAGTTACATTACCATACCTTTTATGGAGAGCATGAAGAAAAAATTGGAAAGATGGAGATTCCTGATTGAGAGGCTTAAGAGTGTGACTTGAAATTTCTGTGGTTAGCCTCAAGTAATACAATTCAATCCTTCCCATTCCCTCTCCTCTCAGTAATAAATGACCAAATCTATTAAGATTGAAGAGAAATTTCTTTGCATCTATTTTTTCTCCTTTTTTTGACCATGAAAAGTCTCATTCGGGAGTTGCCATGGAGATCGTGATGTCAGGAGCAACACAATGTATTGCACAGAAACCCCAGAGAATCAAAGATAAGGTTTGATAGAAGCATTTTCTGGGCAAGTTTATTGCACTTTACAAGAAAATGCAAACTTGAGAGAAAAACATGCCTCAACACTGCACGCTGCTGGGAGTCAGTTGACATGGTCAGTGAAAACGTCACAAAGGAAAGTGCCTTTACAATTTAAACACACCAAGAGGTCAGTTTAAGGGGATGATCAAAGACTGTAACCAAGCAGCCTGCACTTTCGACTCACTGTTCCCAAGCTGAGAGTGGCTCAATTTTTGTAGCATAGCAAGGTTAGATTTTTTCCATCATGTTGTAAATTCATTGTGGCATGAAATGGAAATAAACTCTTAGACTAAATAAATTAGAATGGGTGTTGCTTAGCGGAGCTTTTTACACACTCAGGATCACATGAGCAATGGTCTTCTTCCATGTCAAGTGTTGGACACTGTTCCATGGGCTTTCCAACTCCAATTCCTTTCCAGAAACTATTTTCTGGCTCAGCATCAGAGGGTTTGTTTGTTGTTATTGGGGATTTTATTTGTTTTATTTTGTTTGCTTCAGTTTTACAAACCACTAGTTTCCATAGGAGGAATAAAACAACCCTAAAGGAAAAATAATAATGCAGAAACAGGAAGGAACTTAGATCAGACCAGTAGGGGTGATAGAATTGAAAAGCCACAGGTTTGATTGTTGAAATAGGTGTTCAGTGATAGGTGAATATGATGAGCAGGTATGTATGTATCAAATAATCTGCATGTTCTTGGTAAATTCTGAGATTCTCTCAGCTATATGGAGTGGTGGCAAATTTCAGAGTTTCAACTTTTGAATTCCTGAAATTCTACAAGACAGGGATTTTAAAGCATATGGGATTAAAACAAAGCAGCTTTGCTCTAATAAAGAACTACCATGGTGAAAACATGTTCATTTCTTACCAGTCTTCCTCAGGTGAAAGTCACATAATATAAAATGTATCATTTTTAAAAGAACAATTAGAGGCATTTACTACATTCCCAATACTGTGAAAATACCACCTCTGCTTCTTTCCAAACATTTTTATCACCCCAAAATAAAGCCTCGTACCCGTATTAAACTCCTCAATCTCCCCTCCCGGCAGCCTTTGGTAACCATCAATCTGCTATTTCCAGTAAAGAATCTGCCTGCAGTGCAGGAGACCTAGGTTCTATCTCTGGGGAGGGAGAATCCCCTGGAGAAGGGAATGGCTCCTCCAGTATTCTCGCCTGGAGAATCCCATGGACAAAGGCGTCTGATGGACTACTGTATATATGGTTGCAGAGTCAGATAGGACTAAAGTGACTTAGCACACAGGTTCTAGGCATCATTTTAGATGCTGTGGATAATATAGCTAAACAAAATTTAGACCTTAATCTGGAAGAGTTCACAATCTGAAAAGTAAGAGATATAAGTATATAATTACATGCAATGAAATATGCATTGTAATGGAAATGTACATAAAACATTCTAGAGGAAACAACCAAGTGGGAGGGGATCTAAGAAAATCCTGGTGTGATGGATCGCATCAGTTCAGTTCAGTTCAGTCGCTCAGTCGTGTCCAACTCTTTGCGACCCCATGAATCACTGCACTCCAGGCCTCCCTGTCCAGCACCAACTCCTGGAGCTCACTCAGACTCATGTCCATCGAGTCCATGATGCCATCCAGCCATCTCATCCTCTGTCGTCCCCTTCTCCTCCTGCCCCCAATCCCTCCCAGCATCACAGTCTTTTCCAATGAGTCAACTCTTCACGTGAAGTGGCCAAAGTACTGGAGTTTCAGCTTTAGCATCATTCCCTCCAAAGAAATCCCAGGGCTGATCTCCTTCAGAATAGACTGGTTAGATCTCTTTGTAGTCTGAGGGACACTCAAGAGTCTTCTCCAACAACACACTACAAAAGTATCAATTCTTCGGTGCTCAGCTTTCTTCACAGTCCAACTCTCACATCCATACATGACTACTGGAAAAACCATAGCTTGACTAGACGGACCTTTGTTGACAAAGCAATGTCTCTGCTTTTGAATATGCTATCTAGGTTGGTCATAACTTTTCTTCCAAGGAGTAAGCGTCTTTTAATTTCATGGCTGCAGTCACATAGGAAGATAAAAAACTCAACTTTAGCTGAAACTCCAATAGAACAGGAAAATTTCCATACAATATCTACTTGTCCTGTTGATGGGCATAGGACCCAGACCAAACCAATCAGAACGCTTTGCCAGAATTTTTTAAAATTATTTTTGGGAGAGAGAAGTCCCTTTTTCCTTCCAGGGAGAAGTTTTGGGGATCATATCTCTGCTTAAAAGACTCAATGAATGTGAGCCTGAAGTTAAGCAATTAAGTACCCAAGAGAATACATCCAAGAAGCAGAAATGAAGACAAGAAAGAAAAAAACAAGAAAATTCTGAAAGCATTTGAATTCTAGTTCAAGGCATCTCAAAGTAAGCTTAGCGTGTCCTTAACACAATTTGGTTACATGTGCTATTATATTTCCATTTTCTGCTGGAGACCATTCAAGTTGGGTTATTGTCACTTGCAAATAAAAATATTTATTAACACAGATATTCTTGAATTATAAATGTGAAAAGAAAGAGGAGAAAGGACTAGCAAACTCTTACAGTAACAAAACCGGATCAGATTCTGAAGTTAACATTTTCATATCTGTAACAAACACAAACACAAAAAAGGCAGCTCTTCTGTGGCTAAAACTATGTGGACCAAAGATGGGATAGATTTCTTTAATTCAGTGCTAATGTTTGCAATTCTTTTGCATTTCTCTAATCATCATGATCAAGAAGTTTTTCCAAAGCAATGTTACAATGACAAGTTTGCATCTTACTGATGTTCAATTCCTACTTTGTCTGTATTTTTTAAATCTTTATTAAACATCCAGAGTAAAATATTTTCTTGTCATCTCCAAAAAAATGGATGCTGTCCTCTTCCCAAATCCCTTTAGCCTTATTCTTTAATAATTAGATCACTGGTTTCAAACCACACAAGGAATTAGGTATGATCCACAAAATAATTCCTGTGGAAAGAAAAAATTACCCTCTCCTCCTTTGTGTTTCTGTACAACTCATTCATCTGTTCCCAAAACCTTTCACCTGGACATCTTTCCTATTGAATGAGGTCACCCAAGCTCAGCTTCAATTTCTACACCATTGAATATTGGTGCTAGTTTTAGCAGAACAATCCTCTCACCGAAGTATTGTGGTAGTTCATTGTCTCCAGTAAGGTAATGGCAGCAAAGAATCCAAAGTTACTTGCTCTAAATTATATAACTATTATCAGCAAACTAGGATTAGAGTCCAGGCCTCCTAATTCCTCTCCCTGTGTTTTATTCCACTGCACATCTCTGCCCCTATCCTGTGTCTGAAAGAAGTAGAAGGGGGGGAGAGGGGGGAATGTAGGGGGGGATTGGTAAAAACTGAAGAAAACTCTAAACTGGGAATGTCTTTCATGTCATTATTCTTCAAGAATTGCTGACAAGGGGCAAGAGGTAATAGTGAGGATTAAACAGAATTTTTATATAGTTGCATGAGTTTTCCACTGGAATGCCTTGATGAACACCAGCTGTTTCATCATCTGGGCATGTTAAAAAATTTTTTCTGCTCATTGCTTACTGCATGCATACAGCATACAAGGGGATGTTGCATTCTGCTGCCTCACTGCCTTCCCTAGAGTTAAAGTCATATTTTCTAATTATAAACAGGGCTTCCCAAGTGGCAAAGAATCTGCCTGCAATGCAGGAGACAGAATGGGTCTGATCTTTGGGTCAGGAAGATCCCTTGGAGTAGGAAATGGCAACCCACTCCAGTGTTCTTGCCTGTGAAATCCCCTGGACAGAGGAGCCTGGCAGACTACAGTCCATGGGGTCAAAAAGAGTTGGACACAACTTAGCTACTAAACAACAATTCCAGATATGGTGCATGTGGGTGGTAATCTCTGTTGGCAGAAACCTATAGCTAAAACTACAGTCCAGGCCACAGGGAAGCATTCAGAAACATGACTTCCCTCCTTCTCTCTTCCACACTGCTAAAGGCAAGACCACTACCTTGCTAAGGGGGTGAGGCCTGTGTGGTTGCTGCCAGAGAGACGCATGTCTTCTCAGCACCCCATATGACAAAGGTGGAGGAAGAGCACAGGCTTAGGAGTCTGATAAGTGTTGAAATTCCAGCTGTGCCAGTGACTAGGCATTTGATCTGAGACAAACCATCAAATTCCCTGAGGTTCACTTTTCCCACTTGTAAAAGGGGAATAACATACATACCATATCAAACTTTTTGAGGATAAGATAAGATATTGGATGCAAAATATTTACCATGTACTATGTCTAGAGTGGAGAAGGGCATAGCATCCCACTCCAGTATTCTTGCCTGGAGAATCCTATGGACAGAGGAGCCTGGTGGGTTATAGTGCATAAGGCGGCAAAGAATCAGACACAACTGAAGCATCTTAGCATGCATGCAAGGAGTATGCCTAGAATGCAGACTGTGCTCAACAAATGGGGCTTTAGCTCTCACTTCCTTTAGTTTCAGCTCCTGCCTGGATTCCTGTCCAGCCTGAGAGATGAGCACACCTGAGCTCTGAGAACAGGATGTGAAGGACTCAAAAAACATGACCTGAGAAGGGCACCCTCCCTTTATAGGCACCTGCACTGTTTGAACTACAGGAGAGCAGCCAATCCCCAGCATGGCCTAAGTCCTGAAAAAGCTACTTCTTGTTCCTCAGCTGCCACCATTCACCACTTAAAATAACTAAGCCCACCTTTCTCTGCCTCAGCTCACTCAGTTCTGAATCACTTTCCCATGACTTTCATTCCATTGGTGCTAGAAAAAATTTGCTTTACCAGGTGAATGAAAACTTTGCAATAACACGATTGTAGAGTTTCCTTAATTGCACTGCACATTTTTAATATTTAACTCTAGGTTTTATATAATATTATTCTGTATCTTAACTTCAGGGTTTTCATCACTTTGCCTTAAATTAGACTGCAAACTACTCAGAAGGAAGAGAGGCCATATATTTTTGTACTCTCGCGTTGTGCCTAGTACAGTGTATTCAAGACTTCACTTTTTTTTTCACTTTACTGAGAGCCAATTTGGGTAGAGATTAAGTTTAACCCAAACTAAAAGAATTCATCATATAGTGGTAAAGATAAGAAGATGAACTTATAAAAGTAGCCTTGGCCCAAATGCTTAGGGTTGGATGGACTTTTAACTTGTCTTGGTGATAACAGGAAGGAATTCAATGAGGAGAACTAGCAGCCTATCTTTGCTGAAATGTTGGCAGCCCACATCTTTCCTCCACAGAACTCTTTAGCACTTCCTGTCTACAGCCCTGATTTAGCACAAGCTGTCTCATTGGACAAGTTATCATTTTATACATCAGCCATAAGCTGTTAGAGATCAAGAACCATAAGTATCCTTTCGATCTTCGTACCCTGAATGTCTAACACAATGCTGGCTACATTGTAAGTGCTCAGTAAATATGATAGGTGTTGGTAACTGGCATATTGTGTCCTTGAAGTTGAGGTAACACTGAGGAGCCCACCAGAGCTTGGAAATAAGGCTTTTCTCTGAAGGTTAAGCTAGTAAATCAGTTCTTAATGGATATGATTCGCTTATCTCCAGAAAGCGCTTTATAAAATATATTCTGCAAGCAAAAGATCATGGACAGAAAAGAAAATGCCTACATTCATGGGAAAAAAAGAAAAGGAAAGGCCTGATGCCTAATCAATGCTGCTGTTTTAACTGGTTTCCAGAGGGGAGAATGTAGACGTGAATAAGATGGAGCCGATGGAGGGCCAGAGAGCAAGAACTGGTTGTTGGCCCAGCATTGCTCTGAGTGGAGGAACCGAACAGGCCGCGAGAATGTTCTTTGAAGTGGTCGTGTCGCTGTTCACTGAGCTGCCCCAGCGCTGGACTACACTCTCAGTTATCATCACTCAGCTGTTGGCTCCACTCGGGAAGATGCTGTCTAGCTCATCACGGTGTCCACAGTGTCTATCATGGTGCCTGGCATGTGACGGGACTCAGATATTTACTGAATTAATGAATGTTACTTGTTTAAATATTAAAAGTTCACTCTCCTTGAGGGTAATTGAAACTTAATTATGTGACTAAAGGCAAATCCAAATAAGTAGAAATAGACTATGTTTGTTCAATATTCCACATCCTACCTTTTTCATCTAGAAAGCTTTACTAGCTCTCCAAGGAAGGCAGGCCTCTCACTTCCTTTTCCAAATGCCTCTGGATCCAGGTCCTTTGGTTTGGGAGCCAAAGCAAAGATCTGATGGTCTACCTGCTCTCCTTTGAAACTCTGCTCTCCTTTAAAACTCTGCTCATCCCAAAACCTAAAGATCATTATAGTATTTAGTCACTTCTAAGAGATGATATATGTATTTCCACATTTTTATGTTTACAACATTTGGAAGCAATGTCAAATGAGCACAGTTGATGTGATACTGGTCTTGTTTCAAAAAAATATGGTAATTAATCCATGGTATAATCTAGTTATCAGTAATGTTTTATGTTTTAGGTTTTTTGCTGATGTATAATTGATTTATAGTGTTGTATTAGTTTTAGGTGTACAGCAAAGTGATTCAGACACATATACATATATATGTATATATGAAAAGTGTTAGTTGCTCAGTTATGTCTGACTCTTTGAGACCCCATAGACTATAGCATGGCAGGCTCCTCTGTCCATGGAATTCTCCAGTGAACAATACTGGAACTGGTTGCCATTCCCTTCTCCAGGGGATTTTCCTGACCCAGGGATCAAAGCTAAGTCTCGCACTGCAGGAGATTCTTTACCATCTCAGCCACCAGAAAAACCCATATACATGTACATATATATTCTTTTTCAGCTTTTTTTCCATTATATGCTATTATAAAAAAAGGAATATACTCACTGTGCTATGGAGCGGGACCTTGTTTTTTTAAGTGCTTTATATACTGTACTGTGTATATGTTAATCCCAAGCTCCTAATTTATCCCTCCAGGTACTTTCCTCTTTGGTAACCAGAAGTTTGTTTTCTATGTCTGTGAGTGTTGTTACTGCTTTATAAATGAGTTTGTTTGTATTATTATGGTTTTTTTTTGGCTCCACATATAAATGTGAAACTGTGGTGTTGAAGAAGACTCTTAAGAGTCCCTTGGACTGCAAAGAAATCAAACTAGTCAATCCTAAAGGAAATCAGTCCCGAATATTCATTGGAAGGACTGATGCTGAAGCTGAAACTCCAACATTTTGGCCACCTGATGTGAAGAACTGACTCAGCAGAAAAGACCCTGATGCTGGGAAAGATTGAAGGTAGGAGGAGAAGGGGAAGACAGAGGATGAGATGGTTGGATGGCATCACCGACTTGATGGACATGAGTTTGAATAAGCTCTGGGAGTTGATGATGAACAAGAAAGCCTGGCATGCTGCAGTCCAAGGGGTCAAAAAGGGTCAGACATGACAGAGTGACTGAACTGAACTGAACATATAAATGACATCATATGATATTTGCCTTTTTTTGTCTGACTTACTTCACTTAGTAACATTCAGTTCATTTCAGCCGCTCAGTTGTGTCCAACTCTGCGACCCCATGAATCGCAACACGCCAGCCCTCCCTGTCCATCACCAACTCCCAGAGTTCACCAAAACTCATCTCTATTGAGTCAGTGATGCCATCCAGCCATCTCATCCTCTGTTGTCCCCTTCTCCTCCTGCCCCGTCTCTCCCAGCATCAGGGTCTTTTCCAATGGGTCAGCTCTTCATATCAGGTGGTCAAAGTGTAAGAGTTTTAGCTTCGACATCAATCCTTCCAATGAACACCCAGGACTGCTCTCCTTTAGGATGGACTGGTTGGAACTCCTTGCAGTCCAAGGGACTCTCAAGAGTCTTCTCCAACACCACAGTTCAAAAGCATCAATCCTTCAGCACTCAGCTTTCTTTATAGTCTAACTCTCACATCCATACATGACTACCGGAAAAACCATAGCCTTGACTAGATGGACCTTTGTTGACAAAGTAATGTCTCTGCTTTTTAATATGCTGTATAGGTTGGTCGTAACTTTTCTTCCAGGGAGTAAGCGTCTTTTAACTTCATGGCTGCAGTCACCATCTGCAGTGATTTTAGAGTCCCCCAAAATAGTATGATTACTTATCAGTAATATGTTAAATGCAAAGATCGGCACATATCAGTAATATTTACATGCAAAGATGGGCACAGTAAAGGACAGAAATGGTATGGATCTGACAGAAGCAGAAGATACTAAGAAAAGGCGGCAAGACTACACAGAACTATACAAAAAGATCTTCATGACTCAGATAACCACGATGATGTGATCACTCACCTAGAGCCAGACATCCTGGAATGTGAGGTCAAGTGGGCTTTAGGAGGCATCACTATGAAAGAAGCTAGAGGAGCTGATGGAATTCCAGTTGAGCTATTTCAAATCCTAAAAGATGATGTTGTGAAAGTTCTGGATTCAATATGTCAGGAAATTTAGAAAACTCAGCAGTGGCCACAGGAATGGAAAAGGTCAGTTTTTATTTCAATCCCAAAGAAAGGCAATGCCAAAGAATGTTCAAACTACTGCACAATTGCACTCATCTCATGCACTAGCAAAGTGATGCTCAAAATCCTCTGAGACAGGCTTCAACAGTACATGAACCAGGAACTTCCATATGTTCAAGCTGGATTTAGAAAATGCAGAGGAACCAGAAACAAATTGCAAACATCTGTTGGATCATTGAAAAAGCAAGAGAGTTCCAGAAAAAGATCTACTTCTGCTTTATTGACTACACTAAAGCCTTTGACTGTGTGGAGGACAACAAACTGTGGAAATTTTTGAAAGAGATGGGAAGATCAGGCCACTTTATCTGCCTCCTGGGAAACCTGTATGCAGGTCAAGAAGCAACATTTAGAACTGGACATGGAACAACAGCCTGGTTCCAAATCGGGAAAGGAGAACGTCAAGGCTGTATATTGTCACCCTGCTTAATTAACTTAAATGCAAAGTATATCACGCAAAATGCCAAGCTGGATGAAGCACAAGCTGGAATCAAGATTGCTGGGAGAAATATCAACAACCTCAGATACGCAGATGATACCACCCTCAGGGCAGAAAGAAAAGGAACTAAATAGCCTCTTGATGAAAGTGAAAGAGGAGAGTGAAAAAACTTGCTTAAAACTCAACATTCAAAAAACAAAGACCATGTCATCTGGTCCCATCACTTCATGGCAAATAGATGGGGAAACAATGGATACAGTGATAGACTTTACCTTCTTGGGCTCCAAAATCACTACGGATGGTGACTAAAGCCATGAAATTAAAAGACTCTTGCTCTTTGGAAGAAAAGCTATGACCAACCTAGACAGCATATTAAAAAGCAGAGACATTACTTAGCCAACAAAGGCCCATCTAGTCAAAACTATGGTTTTTCCAGTAGTTGTGTATGGATCTGAGCACCAAAGAATTGATGCTTTTGAACTGTGGTGTTGGAGAAGACTCTTGAGAGTCCCTTGGACTGCAAGGAGATAAAACCAGTCAATCCTAAAGGAAATCAGTCCTAAATATTCATTGGAAGGACTGATTGTGAAGAGGAGACTCCAATACTTTGGCCACCTAATGTGAAAAACTGACTCATTGGCAAAGACCCCGATGCTGGGAAAGATTAAAGGCGGGAAGAGAAGGGGATGGCAGAGGATGAGATGGTTGGATGGCATCACCGTGGACATGAGTTTGAGCAAGCTCCAGGAGTTGGTGATGGACAGGTAAGCCTGGAATGCTGCAGTTAATGGGATCAAAAAGAGTTAGACATGACAGCGAATGAACTGAACTGAACTGAATATTTTAAATGCAGTAGTAACTCAGCTTCTTACATATACTAACACTAGAAGCAGAGGGCATAGATGTTAGTTCTATAAAATTCAGACACTGCAAAGAAAAGCTACTTTATAAGTGAATACTTCAAATTCTAATTTACATACCCAGATCCTGTGAGTTCTATTATCTTGATTAAGCCCCCAAGAGCTGGTCAATTCTGAGGCACTGAGAAAACTGAGTTGCTAGTAACATATACTCTGCTTTCCCCACCTAGCAGTAAGTCCTCTCTGGGCACCCAAGCTTCCTTCTTTCTCCCTGAGTGTCACTCTTCTCTAACCAAATCATGATCATTTCAATTTTAACTTCAAACTCTACTATCATAAGTAAGCAAAATAATAACTATTTCCCAGGGCTTCCTCTCTGGGGCACAGAGGGGTCAGAAAATCAACAGTATAGTGATTAGAGTCATTTTTAAATTCAAAACTGCTCATTGAACACCCAAACAGAGCTTCCTACTCAGAACAAACCATCTCCAATATCCCACCATCTGCCACCTTCTTCTACATCCCAACCCCCACCCCAGCTCCTGATGCCAGGTCACCAAGGTGACATCCCAGACTGCTCTGATGATGTTTAGATTTTGCATGGAAGATCCACATGCCACCTTCACTGTGAAATGCTTCCTCCCTGTATATTTGAGACCACAGAACAAGAATTATTTGCATTCTTTTCACTTCATACTAAGCCTCCCAGTGACAGTTATTACGTCATTCGCTCTTTATTTTGAATCCTTCCTCCAAAAGCTGTCAGACTCACCCAAAAAATATACCTCTAGAAGCCTATCTCCTAGTCCTCTGGAAATTTCTCTGCTTTAGTTAGGATGAAGTTGAGCTGCTGTTTCAAAGGGACAATTAATGGCTAGAGAGGATAAAAGTTGATTTCTGTCATGGAATAGTCCAGAGAAAGCAGAATTGTCAACCTGAACACTTGGGTTCATATCTGAGACAGGAGATTGCTTCAGTTCTCACCATCTCCTCACCACTGGGAAGGAGGAAAGGGATTGGGAGGTGTGAGTGGAGTGCTAGCTGCTGTTTCCTTACCTCCTTCCACACAAAGCTTGCGCCTCCTGACTCTGTATCCAGTCTGGCAGGTTCCTTCCCTAGCTAATGGAGCACTGTAAGAGTTCAAAGCCAGCTACTGTTCTCTGAAGGGAAAGATGCTACTTTACCCTTGCCCACTGATGTATTGGGCTTCCCTAGGGCCTTAGACGGTAAAGAATCTGCTTGCAATGCAGGAGACCCAGATTTGAACCCTGGGTCAGAAAGACCCACTGGAAGAGGACATGTCTACTGACTCCGCTATTTTTCCATGAGAATTCCACAGACAGAAGAGCCTGGCTGGCTCCAGTCCTTGGAGTTGCAAAGAGTTGGACATGACTGAGAGCACACACACACACATTTGATGTATTGTCACTTCCCTCTGCCACATCCAATTCTCATTCCTCAAGGGATGACAGGAACTCTCACCTACTTAAAGGTGCTCGTACTCATCTGAATTAGGCAAATCTCCATATCATCCATTTAAAAACAAGAATTAGAGGAGAGTAGAATAAAAATACGCTTAGTAACAAATTCACTTTGTTTATTATTCATGGGCTCTGTGCTGGGTGCTGGGGATTGAGATGAATTAGGCAGACCTGGCTCCTGGACTGGATATCTTCCACATTTAATCTGATCACCATCCTTCTCCATGTTCCTCTCTGCCAGATGACATCAGTGGACATCCCGGGCTTCTCGGTAGATTTGGACGGGGAAAGGAGAGTGAAGCAGGGAATATCTATGACCCTGACTCCCTTTCTGCGGAGTCAGCTTGTGTTGGCTGTCTCCCTCAATCAAAGGACATCACTCCACTCCAGGCGTTTGTCTGTAGCTTTCTCTCCCTCCAGCTCCAGTGGCTGCTTCCTTCTCTCTTACCTCTTCAGGCTGAGGATGTCCATGACCCTGCCCTTAGCTCTGGGGTACTGAACTATCCCTTGTGGTTTTTCTATGCCCTGCCCTGACCAATGCAACTAGCCTCAATTGCAAGCCCTGCTCAAAGTGTCCTTTGACAGCTTGTCATCTTTTCCCCTTGGGACTCTGACTGATGGAGTACCTCTTCTCGGGGCTTAGTGATTAGTGGGAGGGGACAGACAGCAAACATATAATTACAGGTTGTGATGAGATCTTATCAGTGGATGGCATAAAGGAGAATAACAGTTTGGAATCTATTAATAAGTTAGTTAGGATGGAGGTGACATTTTAGCCATGTCCTGGAGCATGAAAAGAAGTCAGCAGTGGGTTCTAGGCAAAGGAGGAAGCGTGTACAGAGAATCTAAAGTGGGAGCAGGTTAGGTGTGTTCAAGAAATTTTAAAAATGAAAGAAGGGAGGGAAGGAGGAAGGAAAAGCAGTATTGTTAAGTGATAGAAGATAGAGTTAAAGAAGTCAGCTGTCTTGATTCAAAAATATTTGTTTATGGCAAGTTTTTTAAAGTATTTTTTCACTCCAGATATCACTAAAAGTCATATCTGGACTTCTATCACTTCTTCCTTAACTCCTCAACTATGAACATTTCAGTTTTGCTACTATTTAGTGACATTTTAAATTGCCACATGAAATATGATTCTGGTAAAATAATTAAACATCTAAAGAAAAATCTCATTTTAGCCTGAACCCAAAATATGGTTCACCCAAACACTTCCCTAAACCCCTTGCCTCTCACTGCTCTTCTAACTGAAGACATTGTTGTTCATTCAAATACTAATTAACTGAAGACTTCTAATGGCTCACCTTCCACTGACGTCTGCCCTCCTGGGCTGAATGGCGGGTAAGTCCCCAGCCTGAGAACGTCATTTAAGAGCCCAAGGAATTCAGCCTTTTATAAAGGCATTGTAAAATTCTCGACCTTGGATAATGACTAAGAAGAACTAATTCCTTCTCTCAGAACTTTCTACAGACAGGCCCTTGGCTTAGGGCCCAGTCCCCTCACCCTCTGTCTTTCTGCTGAAGGGGCAAAACTAGAGAACAGTAGGGTCTAATCCGGCTCTGATGGTCTTTAAGACTGGGTTGCAATCAGTCTTCCTGGGAAAGACTTGGCCTCTGAAATAAAAGATCCGGTAGACTACTCTGAGCCAAGATTTCATAGTGAGAAGCCTCTCTCTGATCAATTCACTGTCCACCTATGTCTTCCCCTCTTCTAGTTCCAAACTTGGAAAGAGTGAAACTCCAGCCATTAGGAGATACATCAGTTGGTCTAGTTTGAAAGAGCTGTATCATGTATGCCTGTGTGTATCATCATGGTATACATTACATCCCTGGTACATACTTAACTTATAATTGGAAGTTTGTACCTTTTGACTGCCTTCCTCCTGTTCCCTCTCTCCACAGCCCCTCACCTCTAGTAAGTACAAATCTGATTTATTTTTCTATGAGTTGGTTGTTTTTGAAGTATAAGTAAACTACAACTGTATGTTAGCTCCTCTTACACAACCTTGTAACTTGATACATGTTTCAAAATGATCACTACGGTAAGTCTAGTTATGAAATGTCACCATACAAAGATATTACACAATTATTGACTCTATTTCCCAACACGTACAGTTCATACCAATGATTCATTGATTTTGCATCTAGAAGTTTGTCCCTCTCAATCTCCTTTATCTATTTCTTACCTACTCTCACCCCTTTCCCCTCTGGCAACCACCTGTTTGTTCTCTGTACTTACACCCCTTATTTCTATTTTGTTATGTTAGTCTATTTGCTTTGTTCTTTAGATTCACTTAAGTGTAGTCATACAGCATTTGTTTTTCTCTGACATTTCACTTAGCATAATACCATATAGGTCCATCTATGTGCACACATATATATACACACATATATGCCATGGAATATTGTATTATATTATATATGCTGTATATTACGCTTTTGTTGTTTAGTTGCTAACTTGTGTCTGACTCTTGGTGACCCCGTGGACTGCAGTAACCCCAGGCCCCTCTGTCCTCCACTACTTCCAGAGTTTTCTTATATTCATGTCCATTGAATCAGTGATGCTATCTAATCATCTCCTCTTCTGTCACCCGCTTCTTTTCCTGCCCTCAATCTTTTCTAGAATCAGAGCCTTTTCTAATGAGTTGGCCCTTCGCAAGAAGTAGCCAAAGTCTTAAGTCTCAGCTTCAGCAACTGTCCTTCCGATGAATATTAAGGCTGATTTCCCTTAGGACTCACTGGTTTGATCTCCTTGCAGTCTAAAGGCCTCTCAGGAGTCTTCTCCAGCACAGTTTGAAAGCATAGGTTCTTCTGTGCTTAGCCTTCTCTGTGGTCCTACTCTCACATCTGTACATGAAAGCGAAAGTGTTAGTCACTCAGTTGTGTCTGATTGTTTGCGACCCCATGGACTGTAGCCTGGAAGGCTACTCTGTCCATGGATTTCTCCAGGCAAGCATAGTGGAGTGGGTTGCCATTCCCTTCTCCAGAGGATTTTCCTGAACCAGGAATCAAACCTGGGTCTCCTGCACTGCAGGCAGATTCTTTGCCATCTGAGCCACAGGGAAGCACATCCATACATGACTACTGAAAAAAACCATGGCTTTGACTATAAAGACCTTTGTGGGGAAAGTGATGTCTCTGCTTTTACACTGTCTAGGTTTGTCATAGCTTTTCTTCCAAGGAGCAAGCATATTTTAACTTCGTGGCTGAAGTCTATGTCCACAGTGATTTGGGAGCTCAAGAAAATATAATCTGCCAGGGCTTCTACTTTTTTCCCTTCTATTTGCCATGAAGTGAAGGGACTGGATGCCATGATCTTAGTTTTTTAACGTTGAGTTTCAAGTCAGCTTATTCATGTTCATCTTTCACCTAATCAAGACGCTCTTTAGTTCCTCTTTGCCTTCTGCCGTTAGGATGGTATCATCTGCACGTCTGAGGTTGTTGATATTTCTTCCAACAATCTTGATTCTAGTTTATGCTTCATCCAGCCCAGCATTTTGCATGATGTACTCTGCATTTAAGTTAAATCAGCAGGGTGACAATATACAGCCTTGATGTGCTCCTTTTCCAATTTGGAACCAGTCTGTTGTTCCATGTCTGGTTCTAACTGTTGTTTCTTGACCTGCGTACAGATTTCTCAGGAGGGAGGTAAGGTAGTCTGGTATTTCTGTCTCTTTCAGAATTTTCCACAGTTTGTTGTGATCCACACAGTCAAAGATTTTATCATGTATCTTTTCTAATTAATGTTCTTATTTTCTTCCAATAAATATCCAGGAGTAGAGTTGCTGTATCCTATGGTAGTTCTATTTTTGCTTTTTGTGGAAGCTCCATACCCTTTTCCAAAATGCTGCACTAGTTTACATTCCTACCAGCAGTGCCAGAGGGTTTCTTTTTTTCTCCGCATCCTTGCTAGTACTTGTTATTTGCTGTCTTTTTAGTAATAGACATTCTGACAGGCACAAGGTGATATCTCATTATAGTTTTGAGTTTTCCTTGATTAGTAATATTGAACATCTTTTCATATGCTTGATGGCCATCTCCATGTCTTTTTTAGAAAAATATATATTCAGGTCCTTTGCCCATTTTTGGTTGGGTTGTCTGGTTTTTGATGTTGAGTTGTATGAGTTCTTTGTATATTTTTTATTTTAACGCTTTATCAAATACATTGTTTTCAAATATTTTGTCACATTCAGTGGATGACTTTTCCATTTTGTAGACAATTTACTATGCCATGGTAGAACTTTTTAGTTTGATGTAGTCCTATTTGTTTATTTTTGCTTTTGTTTCCTTTGCCTGAGGAAACCTGTTCAAGACTGATGTCAAATACTGCCTGTGGTTTCTTCTAGCAGTTTAATGATTTCAGGTCTTACAGTTAAGTCTTTAATCCATTTTTAATTTATTTCTGTGTATGACTTGAAAGAGTTGTCCCATTTGGTTCTTAAGAGTATCCATTTCTGACTGGTAAGTGTTTTTCCAGTTAACTGATCAGTGGAGAGAATTCTGCACTGTGCCTGAAGAGAGAAAAGTGAGAATAATCAACACTGATTTTTAAAAATAAACTAGAGCTAAAGTTCACATTAGTAAAATGAGATTAATAAACATTATAAGTAGATGTGTATCTTCTCACTTAGGTTCTTTGAAGAACAAATTACAGAAGCATAATCCTCGTTGGGTATTATGTGGATAAACAATTATAAAGAATGAAAGAGGGGAAAAAAAGGGAGAAGATTAAGAAATCATGGGGGAAGAGAAGAAGGGATTACCCAAAGAGTAGCACTAGAGCCTACCAATAGACCGTATATGGAGATAAAGAGGGGGTTTCCAATGGTCAAATAAAGTTGAGAAATAGTAAGTTAACAAAGGTCAATACATTTCTCTACTCCAGGATTTCCTAGGAACTTAAAGATGCCAAAGTGCACAAAAAGTAAAATACAACGTTTTGCATTTGCTCAATTTTTTTCATTTTCTTCTCTTATCTTCCTCAAATCTTTGACAATGGAATCTCCCTCCACTTCATCATTATTTCTTGCTGAAGGACAGTGAAGCCTGGCATGGTGCAGTCCATGGGGTCACAAAAAGTCAAATGTGACTGAGTGAGTGAACAATAAAAGTCTTATAAGGTAAATCACTTCCATCACGTCCAACTGTTTGCCACCCCTTGGACTGTAGCCCACCAGGCTCTTCTGTCCAAGGGATTTTCCTAGCAAGAATACTGGAATGAGTTGCCATGCTCTCCTCTAGGTGATCTTTCCAACCCAGTGATCGAACCCACATTTCACACCTAGCATGTATTGGCAGATGGGTTCTTCACCACCTGAGCAAAACAACATGAGAAGCCCTGGCATACAGAGAAAAGTCCAAGGGATATCTACATCCATCTCTTAGCCAAAACTTCCAATGGCCCCTGTTGCTTACAAAATAAAGCCCAAGTACCTTATCATGGCCTGGAAAATGTTACTACCACCCACTCAGCCTCTTACCCACTGCTTCTCTATATAATGAGTGTTTCAGCAACCCCAGCCCATTTGTGATTCTCCCAAAATACATTGTGAAGTACAAGGAGAAAAAGGAGAGAGGGGGCTAACAGAAGTAAACAGAAAAAAAGAGAATGTCAGATTGAGGAAGTGCTCAGTAGAGCCAAGAAATAGCTTTTTTTTTTTTTCTTTTTAATGCTTTGATAGTTAGGGCATACCAGTGGCCTCAAAAAAGAACAGTTCAATGAATTATGGTGGCAGAAGCTCAAAGAATTCTGATAGCATAGAGGAATGAAGCAGAAATGGAGAGCAGAGACGGCTCAGCAGACAACTGTCGAGTAACTTAATCATTAGATGAAAAGAAGCAATACTTTGACTTTCAAGAGAAAGCCAAAATAAACAATGAAAGTTTTTAGAAAGTTAAATATTTAGGATAGTGTTTGATAGAAAAAAGAGAAAAAAAAAAAACAATAGAGACACTGACAATATAGGCAAGGGATATGCCGTCTTTAAGACCAAGCTCATCTACATGAGAAATCCCTCTTTGAGCAACCTCCACACACACTCAAACTAGTTGAGAGGGCATTGCATGTCACACAGGACGCTGTGCACACCCCTATCACAGTAACGATCTTTCTAGATTGAAAGTCTTTGTTTATGGATCTTCTCATCACATACACTGTAAGGCTCTTAAATGAGCCTACTATTGCTGCTATTATAAGTGATCACAAAATTACTGGCTTAAAACAAAACTTTATTATGTTACACTTCTGGGCATCTGAAGCCCAAAATAGCTCTTAAGGGCTAAAATCAAGTTGTTGGCAAAACGGTTCCAATGGAGGATCTAGGGGAGAATCCATATCATTGCTTTTCAGCTTCTAGAGGCTGCCTTCACTTTTTGACTTTGACTTTGACTCTTGGTCTTCACATCACCTGGATCTCTGCTTCCATTATCACATCTCTTCCCCTCAGACTCTGGTTTTACTGCTGCATCTTTCCATTATTAAAAAAATTGAAAGTATTAGTCACTCAGTGGTGTCCAACTCTGCAGCCCCATGGACTGCCCATGGAATTCTCCAGGCAAGAATACTGAAGTGGGTAGCCAGTCCTTCTCCAAGGGATCTTCCTGACCCAGGGATCGAACACAAGGGTCTCCTGCATGGCAGGCAGATGGTTTACCATCTGAGCCACCATTATCAGGGAAGACCCATAATAAAAGCCCTTGCAATTACATTAGACCTCCCAGATAATTTGAGTAACCTTTTTTGTTTTAAGATCTTTAACTTAACCACATCTGCAAAATCTCTTTTCCCAAGGAAGGTAGCATATTCACAGACCGGGAAGATCAGGATGTGGAATTTGGGGTAGGCTTTTATTCTCTCTACCTCACCCTTCAACGGCAAGTCTATGTCTCAGTCATCTCTATATCCCAAATTCCCAGATCATAGTCTGTGCTCAATAAACATTCATCATCCTCTCTGTCTGCACTTTGTACAGTGCTTTTATGTATTCTCTCTTCATTCAGTTTGCACAACTACATACTTTGAGGGGGAAAATGTTTATTTTTAGGGGAGAGTGCTGCACTAAATTAGAAATAAAAGGTCAAGGTTCTTAGTTCCAGATTCCCCATTTCCAAGTGGGCAAATCAAAACTCAGACAGTTGAGTGACTGTCATACCCAAGTGGTAAAGCTAGGAATTGAAACCTACTCTTTTCCCGGTAGCACACTAAATCATCAACCCAGACACAAGGTGTTCTACTATACAAGGTTTCTGATCAGCATCATACAGCTGATAAAAGGATTGGAAGGAGTAGGTTTTGTAACAGTGTTTCTCCTGAGATTATGTGTGTGGATTTACTTAAGCAGGAACCCTAAGGGGGTGATGCTTTGCTCTTACCGAGTAATTTTCCTTTTACCTCATTTGATTTCCAACTGTTTATTTCCTAAGGAAAGAATAATCCATGAACTCGTGGACCTTACAGGGCCAAACACAGGCCACACTTCCCAGTATTGTACTGCTTCTGTCCCTTCTGACATTGGCACAAGCCTCCATCCAGATGAGACTGATTCATGTTCTCGCTGGAAATTTCCTCCGGTGCTCAGGCTGCCTGTGCTTGGCTGTGTTGGTTCACAGATGGGAATTCTGGCTGAGGTCACTATTACACTTTCCTGCTCTTTCAAGCTTTGAAAGCACACTCGCCTCTCACTCCAGATAAAATTCCCACCTTTGTTCCTTCTTTCTTCCTCACTGCAGATCCACTTGTAAGTCCAAGTTTTCCAGGGAATTCACCCAGTGCCTTTCTAAACCAACAAGTATATGAAATTTAAGCCAAGTAACTGAGTCCACCGATCTTTCTACCAATAGACAGTATTCTAATCCTCAAATCATTTCCAAACTTTAGTTTATCTTACTTTTAATCATACATCCTTGCATGAAATGTTCCCTTGGTATCTCTAATTTTCTTGAAGAGATCTCTAGTCTTTCCCATTCTATGTTTTCTTCTATTTCTTTGCATTGTTCTCTTAGGAAAGCTTTCTTATCTCTCCTTGCTATTATTTGGAACTCTGCATTCACATGGGTATATTTTTCCTTTCCTCCTTTGCCTTTGTGTCTCTTCTTTTTGCAGCTATTTGTAAGGCTTCCTCAGACAATCTTTTTGCATTTCTTTTTTCTTAGGGGTGATTTTGATCACTGCCTCCTGTACAATGTTACAAACCTCCATTCATAGTTCTTCAGGCACTCTGTCAGATCTTATCCCATAAATCTTTTTGTCACGTCCACTGTATAATCATAAGGGATTTGATTTAGGTCATACCTGAATGACCTAGTGGTTTTTCCCACGTTCTTTAACTGGAGACTGAATTTTGCAATAAGGGTGTGAGAGCTGGACAATAAAAAAGGCTGAGAGCCAACAAATTGATGCCTTTGAACCATGGTGCTGGAGAAGACTCTTGAGGGTCCCTTGGAGAACGAGATCCAACCAGTCAATCCTATAGGAAATCAACCCTGAATATTCATTGAAAGGACTGATGCTGCAGATGAAGCTCCAATGCTTTGGCCACCTGATGAAAGAGCCAACTCACTGGGAAAGACCCTGATGCTGGGAAGGCAGGAGGAGAAGCGGACAAGAGAGATGAGATGGTTGGATGGCATCACTGACTCCATGGACATGAGTCTGAGCAAGCTCCAGGAGATGGTGAAGGACAAGGAAGCCTGGTGTGTTACAGTCCATAAGGTCGCAAAGAGTCAACACAACTGAGCAGCTGAACAGCAAAATCATACATCCTACTGTTAACCACCCTACAATGCCTAAAAACTTCAAATATTTACTGTCAAATGTTTTAGCATTGTCATTATAGTTTTTATTTCATATTCTCTCTACAAATTTGTCCTTTTTTCTCCATATTTTTTCTATTAGTATTCTACTTTCTGTTTACTTTCTCTCCAAAGCTGGAAAATCTTAATTACTTTCTTCATCCCTGTAGTGAATGCCAGTTGTTTTGTCTGATAGTTATTCCTTTTCCAGGTAACTGCTTCTTTAGGAGTAACTGTTGCTACTGCCCTCAAAAATTAACATGATACTGGGGGGGTGTTGCCAGTTGCACCCCCCACCACCCTGATGCATCACACACACACACACACACACACACACACCACTTGTTGCAGGCCTGGGCAAAGGACTAGGAACAGGGCGGGTAGAGCCAGTTACAGCAATGTGACAGGCCCAGGACTGTGACTGAGCTGCACAAAATCTTTCACTGTGGTTCATATGCACTGAAGCAGGGGGAGAAAGGTCCACCTGATCCCCTATGATCACTGAGCTGGGAAGATTTTCTTCAAGCCAAGAACCTAGAGCAATGAATAAATCAAGTGTGCCCCCTTAGCCATGTTGTATGGAGGGAAAAAAATCTCTCTGCAACAGGAGAGAAGAGCACCACCAGGCAAAGGGGAGCACAGATGCAGAGAAGCAGAGAGAGCCCTGATACCAGCTGACCTGAAGGCCAGTTCCACCCCATTCTTTCTAATCGCATGGACCAATGAATTCCCTGTTTCTTTAAGTTAATTTTAGTAGGGTTTTTGTTACTTACAATCAAAAGGTGCTCAACTAATAGAATCCTTTTCTCCCCCTCCTTATTGTTTTCTCATATTACATCCATATTGTGTGTGTGCCCAGTTGCTCAGTCATGTCCAACTCTTTGTGACCCCAGGGACTATAGCCCTCAAGGCTCCTCTGTCCACAGGATTTCCCAGGCAAGAATACTGGAGTAGATTGTAATTTCCTTCTCCCGGGGATCTTCCTGACCCAGGGATCAGCCCATGTCTCCTGCATCTCGTGCATCGGTAGGCAGATTCTTTACCACAGAGCCAACTGGGGAGCCCCATATCCATATTATATCATCCTGGAGCAATTTCTTCTTTACAGCTAATTTTGTAACCCAAATCATCTTTTAAGCAACTCACAGTCCCTTAAAACCTATAATGGGTAGAATAGAACTGTATCTTTCTAGAGCATCAAGAACCGGAAGACATACCAAGGCTGAAATGGGCCTTCTTGGAAAATACAGTCTCTGTTTTAGGTCTGTACATTCTAGTATGCAGTGCATGGGGTGTCCTGAGAAGCATTTCAATAATCCATGAACAGGACACGCTGGCTGTCATACCTTAAGTGCTTGGGAGCCATTAGACTTGTGGAACAGGTGCAAAAATGCCTGAGAAACTTAAACAAAACAAAGTGAATAGCTCTCAGCAATAGAGAAGCAGTTTCTGAGAATACCCCACACCCAATGAGGAAATACTGGGTGCTGACTTTCTGTGCTACGCATGTGTGTTAAGTTGCTCAGTCACGTCCCACTCTTTGTGACCCCATCGACTGTAAGCCCGCCAGACTCCTCTGTCTCTGGAATTTTCCAGGCAAGAATCCCGGAATGGTTTGCCATTTCTTCCTCCAGAGGATCTTCCCAACCTAGGCATGGAACCTGAGTTTCTTGCGTCTCTTGCATTGGCAAGCGGGTTCTTTACCACTAGCGCCACCTGGCTGTGAGATGAAAGGAAAAAAATCTCTTTTGACAGCAAAATCTACATATCTCATTATGTAAGATACATGAGTAAAAGGATAGGAAATGTAAGAGGCTAGAGAGATGGAAAGTGGGAACAAAGGAAGAGAATGACAAATGTAAGTCAGCATGGTGCTGGAGTTGCATTTCAGGGGCTGGACCAGCAGTGGTGAGCAGCAGCTGCCCCGGACCCTGGGAGAGAACACAGCGGAGCCTTACCCACAGGGAGTGGGCAGAGAGGAGACACCAACAGCCACCAGCTCTGTGCCCATCCTGCACTGTGCCCCGTTCTCACTGAAACACCCAGGGGCTCCATCTAAGCCAGGAGACCTGGCATATAGTTTAGCAGGAAGTGGAGGTGTTCCCAGTTCACTGTATCGAGACAAAACCAGCCTTAACACTCACTTTGCTGGCACTGGACTGTAAACAGAAATGTGGCATCTCAGTGAAGCCACTCCTTGATTTAAATTTCCTTATTTTTAAATGAAAGGCAAAAGTCTACAAGTGTAAAATGTAGTTGATAATCTTACAAAAAGAGAAAATAAATAGACTTCCATGTTCCCAGCTGCTTTAACCAGCACTGGGCCTCATGGTTTGCCATGGGAGGAGGGAAACGGGGAGGAACGTGGGCAAAGGCACTGTTGTGGGAAAGAAATAACTCCTGAAGTTCTGTTGAGAAAGTGACTCAAGACGGGGTTCCTCCTCCGGATTGGCAATAAGCAGGAGGCTCCAGGAGTATCAGCATCTGGTGAAAAAGCTTAAGCTCACCGTTTTTGCCTTTCCTTTGCTTTTCCAAGCCAAGAGTCACTTTCGTTAACCATTACAGCTCAGCCCCACCAGTGCTTTTGGGAATTAAGGAATGGGCTTTTGAGAGTGTCTGTGTGCTCAGTCACTCAGTTGTGTCCAACTCTTGCGACCCCAGGGACTGTGGCCTGCCAGGTTCTTTTGTCCATGGGATTCTCTGGCAAGAATGCTGGAGTGGGTAGCCATTTCCTTCTCCAGTCAGTGCAATGAAAGTAGTAGCTGCTTTGAGAGGTTGGTTATGAGCTAGCGAGGGATGCCCAGAGCACAGAGGAGTCATCTGGAACAGAATGAACAGCTAAGGGGACAAGTCACAAACAGGATAGATTTGTGGGGCATGTGAGCATTCCTTGGGGATTCTCAGTAACACACGGGGAGGGGTTACAACAAAATACTGCATTTTCAATGGGTAACTGACAAAGACCTATTGTATAGCACATGGAGCCCTGTTCAGTGTTATGTGTCAGCCTGGATGGGAGTGGGGTTTGGGGGAGAATGGATACATGCATATGTATGGCTGAGTCCCCTCACTGTTCACCTGAAACTGCCACAATATTGCTAACTGGCTATACCCCAGTACAAAATAAAAAGTTTAAAGTTACCAAAATATTAAAATAAAATAAAATGCTGCATTTTCTGTGCACATGGAAAGAACTCTTACATTATTCATCCCCCTCTTTCTGCCCCTTCCCCTCCCTCTCTGCCTCTTCTTCCTCTCTAATTATTATTATTATTATTCAGAGTAAGGGGCTTCTAAAGGCTGTAGAACATGAGGACCCAAAGTTTACATTGAAAAGCAAAGGAACTAAAAAAGAATGGGTACATGTATATGTATAACTGAATCACTTTGCCATACGCTCGAAATGAACATAATGTTGTAAATCATCTATACTCCAATATAAAATTAAAAATTAAATTGAAAAATCTAAACGTATAGATTGCCACAGAGCCCCTGTTTGAGTTCCCTGAGTCATACAGCAAATTCCCACTGGCTGTCTATTTTACATATAATATTGTAAGTTTCCATATTACTCTCCCCATTCATCTGACCCACTGATCCTTGTTGATGTTGAACAGAAAACAACAAAATTCAGTAATAAAAAATAAATAAAGTGGTAAAAAAAGAAAAAAACTTAAGCTCAGAAATAGTACCTCAGATATTTTTCTACTCAAAATGAGGTGCAGCAGGGCCACTGGCACCCACCTGTGAGTTTAGAAATGCAAGATCCCAGGTCCCACACCAAACCTATAAAAAAGAGAAAGAAAAGCAAAGGAAAGCATACCATTTAATCCAGACAAAATTATTTATCTACTCTCTGTGATACTGATGAACAGGCTTCATATAAGCCTACAGAGATAGAATAAGATGCCCCTTCCATAAACTGAAGAATTTACACTACTTTCTCTATTTCTCAACCGTATAACATCATAATTATCATTTTTCTGGCTCAATGACAAATCATAATGTCATATGAATAACTGAAGCTGACTGCATCAGGTGCATTTTTATAAGGGATAATTTTGATATTTCAAACCAAACTGGTATCAGAAAGCTAAATATAGTTGGAAAAAGAGAATCATTAAATTACACCTCATAAGAAAATGGAAGGCAAGTATTTTGAAGGTGTTTTAGCTACCAATGATGCAGAAATCAGAGAAAAAAATTAACTGTACATACCTGAGAAAACATTTCCTCATAGAAAACATTTCCCCGCTAATGCATGTGAAAATTTTCTATCATATGAATATAATCGTTTATTAAGAGATCTATGACTGTGAGATCTGTAAAAGTAGCTGGTCACACTCAAAATGTATGATATCATTCCTAAGGTGACACCCAAAGTATATGATGTCATTAATAACTAATGAAGAATCCACTGATTTTAGCTAGGCGGGGGTTTCCTAATGAAGATTCTATTTCTAGTCACTTTTGCAGCAATATGCAACCATATGACCAAGTTCCTGTCAATGGGACGGAAATGGAAATAGTGTGCACAACTCTAAAAATATCCTAAAAGGGATAAAACGTGATTCTTCTTTCTTTTCTCCTTTCTGATGGCTGATGTGGGCAAATAACTGGCACTTTGGTAGCCATCATGGTTAACACTCAATGCTCGTAAGAGACAGCAGAGAAGAAAGCTGGAGGATGCCACATTCCTGACAAATTCATGTCAACCCTGGATGCTGATCTCTAGAGTAAAAACATCTAGAGTGTCTACATGAGGTAATGAAATATTCTGGGTTAACACAAGTTTGGTTTTTCTGCCATAAGACACTGAACAGGTTTCCAACAAATTCAAGAGGAAAACTAAATTACTTTCTTTTGTAACCTGGGCTTTGTAGCATGTAGATTCCTAAGAAAGTGTTTATTGAGTCAGAAGCATAATAACTGCTAGTAAACTCGTGGAGCTGAGAGAGTTCAGTCACTCAGTTTTGTCCTGAAGCATGCCAGGCTTCCCTGTCCATCACCAACTCCCAGAGCTTACTCAAACTCATGTCCATTGAGCCGGTGATGCCATCCAACCATCTCATCCTCTGTCATCCCCTTCTCCTCCTGCCCCCAATTCCTCCCAGCATCAGAGTCTTTTCTAATGAGTCAGCTTTTCGCGTGAGGTGGCCAAAGTACATCATTCCTTCCAAAGAAATCCCAGGGTTGATCTTCTTCAGAATGGACTGGTTGGATCTCCTTGCAGTCCAAGGGACTCCCAGGAGTCTTCTCCAACGCCACAGTTCAGAAGCATCAATTCTTTGGTGCTCAGCTTTCTTTATAGTCCAACTCTAACATCCATACATGACTATTGGAAAAACCATAGCTTTGACTAGATGGACCTTTGTCAGCAAAGTAATGTCTCTGCTTTTTAATATGCTGTCTAGGTTGGTCATAGATTTTTTTCCAAGGAGCAAGAGTCTTTTAATTTCATGGCTGCAGCCACCATCTGCAGCCATTTTGGAGCCCAAGAAAATTGAGTCTGTCACTGTTTTCATTGTTTTCACATCTGTTTGCCATGAAGTGATGGGACTGGATGCCATGATCTTCGTTTTTTGAATGTTGAGTTTTAAGCCAGCTTTTTCGCTCTTCTCTTTAACCTTCATCAAGAGACTCTTTAGTTTGTCTTCACTTTCTGCCATAAGGGTGGTATCATCTGATTACCTGAGGTTGTGGATATTTCTCCCAGAAACATTGACTCCAGCTTGTGCTTCATTCAGCCAAGCATTTCACATGAAGTACTTTGGATAGAAGTTAAATGAGCAGGGTGATAATATACAGCCTTGACGTTCTCCTTTCCCGATTTGGAACCAGTCTGTTTTCCCATATCCAGTTCTAACTGTTGCTTCTTGACCTACATACAGATTTCTCAGGAGGCAGACAATGTGATCTGGTATTCCCATCTCTTGAAGAATTCTCCACAGTTTGTTATGATCCATAGTAAAAGGCTTTGCATAATCACTAAAGCAGAAGGAGATGTTTTTTCTGGAACTCTCTTGCTTTTTTGATGATCCAACAGATGCTGGCAATTTGATCTCTGGTTCCTCTGTCTTTTCTAAATCCAGATTGAATATCTGGAAGTTCCTGGTTCATGTACTGTTGAAGCCTGGCTTGGAGAATTTTGAGCATTACTTTGCTAGCATGTGAGATGAGTGCAATTGTGTGGTAGTTTGAACATTCTTTGGCATTGCCTTTCTTTGGGATTGGAGTGAAAACTGACCTTTTCCAGTCCTATGGCCACTGCTGAGTTTTCCAAATTTGCTGGCATATTGAATGCAACACTTTCATAGCATCATCTTTTGGGATCTGAAATAGCTAACTGGAATTTCATCAGCTCCACCAGCTTTGCTTGTAATGATTCTTCCTAAGGTCTACTTGACTTAACCTTCCAGAATGTCTGGCTCTAGGTGAGTGATCACACCATTGTGGTTATCTGGGACATGAAGATCTTTTTTGTGCAGTTCCTCTGTGTATTCTTGCCACCTCTTTTTAATATTTTCTGCTTCTGTTAGGTCCATACCATTTCTGTCCTTTATCGAGCCCTTCTTTGCATGAAATGTTCCCTTGGTATCTCTAATTTTCTTGAAGAGATCTCTAGTTTTTCCCATTCTGTTCTTTTCCTCTATTTCTTTGCATTGATCACTGAGGGAGACTTTCTTATCTCTCCTTGCTATTCTTTGAAACTCTGCATTCAGATCCTTATATCTTTCCTTTTCTCCTTTGCCTTTAGCTTCTCTTTTTTCCTCAGCTATTTGTAAGGCCTCCTCAGACAACCGTTTTGCCTTTTTGCATTTCTTTTTCTTGGGAATGGTCTTGATCACTGTCTCCTGTACAATGTCATGAACCTCTGTCCATAGTTCTTCAGGCACTCTGTCTATCAGATCTAATCCCGTGAGTCTATTTCTCACTACCACTGTATAATCATAAGGGATTTGATTTAGGTCGTACCTGAGTGATCTAGTGGTTTTCCCTACTTTTTTCAACTTAAGTCTGAATTTGCCAATAAGGAGTTCATGATCTGAGCCATAGTCAGGTCCCAGTCTTGTTTTTGCTGACTGTATAGAGCTTCTCCATCTTTGGCTGCAAAGAATATAATTAATCTGATTTCAGTATTGACTATCTGGTGATGTCCATGTGTAGAGTCTTCTGTTGTGTTGTTGGAATGGTGTGTTTGCTATGACCAGTGCATTCTCATGGCAAAACTCTGTTAGCCTTTACCCTGATTCATTTTGTACTCCAAGGCCAAATTTGCCTGTTACTCCAGGTATCTCTTGATTTCCTACTTTTGCATTCCAGTCCCCTGTGATGAAAAGGACATCTTTTGAGGGTGTTAGTTCTAGAAGGTCTTGTAGATCTTCATAGAACCATTCAACTTCAGCTTCTTCAGCATTACTGGTTGGGGCATAGACTTGGATTACTGTGATACTGAATGGTTTCCCTGGAAATGCACAGAGATCATTTTGTTGCTTTTGAGATTGCACCCAAGTGCTGCATTTCAGATGCTTTTGTTGACTGTGAGTTAACTCCATTTCTTCTAAGGGATTCTTGCCCACAGTAGTAGATATGATGGTCATCCAAATTAAATTTGCCTATTCCAGTCCATTTTAGTTCACTGATTCCTAAAATGTAGATGTTCACTCTTGCCATCTCCTGTGTGACCACTTCTAACTTACCTTGATTCATGGATTCCAGGTTCCTGTGCAATATTGCTCTTTACAGCATCAGACTTTGCTTCCATCACCAATCGTATCCACAACTGGGCACTGTTTTCACTTTGGCTCCATCTCTTCATTCTTTCAGAAGTTATTTCTCCAGTCTTCTCCAGTAGCATATTGGGCACCTACCAACTTGGGGAGTTCATCTTTCAGTGCCTATCTTTTTGCCTTTTCTTACTGTTCATTGGGTTCTCAAGGCAAGAATACTGTTTGCCATTCCCTTCTCCAGTGGACCACATTTTGTTAGAATTCTCTACCATGACCCATCCATCATGGAGCTGAAGTGCTAAAAAGATAAAGATTCAGGTCAGTCATTTCTTTCTCTCTAGCTCACCAAAGGGTTGAGACAGAGTCTGCAAGACCCTGCACAGTCATATCTTATAAGCCAAAATGTGTAGATTTCTCCTACTTTGGATCCTTCCAACTTTCCTTGCTTATTTCCCTGCTATCAGAGTTTTGCTTTGTTTTGTTCCTTTTCATTTGAGACTTTTCAGGCTGAGGGGAATGGAGGTAAGTATTTTAATCCATGCTTGGGAGAAAACTGGGAAAAGGGCTTTCTGACACTTCTACACCTAAATGGAGATGACAATCAAAATTAGTGAGAAATCCTCAGTGAATGTTTCCTATAGCTACCAAATCAGTGACATCTTTCTAGAACAAATTTTTGTAGTCCTCTCTTTGCTACCCTAAAATACAATTCAGAGATAATATAACTGGGTCATGGTAGAGAACTCTAACAAAAATTAAAATATATATAAATTTTTTAAAAAATCAATATAATCCTCAAAATATAATAGAAAAATAAAATAAGAATACTGTTTTTCCCAAGTAAGTGCTCAAGTATGATCACATTGGAAGACAAAAGTGCCCCCACATTTTCAAAATGTTCCCCAGGCAACTGTTACCATGAAAGGTGGTAAAACTTTGGGGTGGGAATGATGTCTCTTCTTCCCCTACAGGGACAATCATGAAGGTCTTGGTCATTTTATTAATAAACATAGCCCTTTCCTAAAGCAGTATTACTACCAATGTATTCTATAGCAAGCAAACTTTCTGTTAATGAGTGTTACGTTATTAAAAGAGAAAGTATAGTCCAATAGTTTAACAAACAATAGTTTAAATAGAGTTGAATGCTTTTTTTCTTCCCCTAAGAAACTTTCTTCCTCTATAGTCTTGGAGATAATCACTGTGTGCTGTGACTCTTACTCCCAAATGTATTTTACCATAGAAACTTTTTCAGAGAGACATCTCTTGGGTTCAGAGTCTTATGGAAGGAACTTATAAAACACTGCCTTACAGCCCAAGACGAGAGGGCTTCTGGAAGACCTGAGATCCACTTGTGGAAGAGTAGCCTTTACTGAACTAATTCATTTTGCAGGAAACTGGCCATGTTAGTCTTCCCTGAAACTTACACATTTGCCCTATTTCATTTGTTTCATGAGATGGGGTCAAACAAGTCAAAGTAATCTGAAATCAGGAACATCTTCAGAAAAGGAGAATTTTAATGCTGCAGGAGGTATTGACATATATTTGTGTTCATATTTCACACCACATACATTTCTAGTTATTTTAACATCACAACTATTCTGCTCATAGTATTAACAATGAGGCCTTAGAAAAGAATGCAGTTGTTGGATATCTTTAAAGAACATGGTTTACTAATAGTTTTCAACCTATTTATCATTTCTGAGGTTCCTATTTTATATAAGGACATATTTACAACCATTGCTTCATTTCATCCATATAACATATCCATGAGAGATTGTTAGTTTCGTCTTCCAGATAAAGAATCTGCCTCTCAGGGTTAAGTGCCAATGTCACAGAATTTTTTAGTTGCAGAACTTGGACAGAGACCAAGTCTATCCTGCTTTTCTAAAGCCCATGTTTTTTTCCACTGCCTCCCTTAATTAGGGGAAAATTTTAGAATGTTTCCTTTTTTTAAAAAAAGATCAGTTACAGCAATTACAAGTTAACCATCAACTATCAGGAAAACAGCCACCCATGAGGACCCAGAATCACTCATTGCTTGAGGGTGCCAAAGCCCATGCTTTAGTGCACATATTTTAACTGATGAACCTATACTGAACTGCTGAGAAGTTACAAAGTCTAAATGATTGTCATGTTTTTCTTCCTCCCTCTGTGTCACCTGGTTTACACTTCAAGGTGTGTTCTTTGAAAACCGCTCTTTCCAGTGACTCATTTTGAAATCACTGATTTCATCTTCCTGGTTCTCTGCAAAGCCAGGAAAGGAGATCAACACCACATTGTTTTCACCTTCAAACACATTTACCCTGTGACCGGAAGAATCCAGAACTGTTATTGTTAATTCGTTGAATAATATGTTCTTGTTTCATCTTTCACAAGAGCAGAAATCCATTGTGAAAACAGGGTGCCCTGCTTGCCATCTGATTAATCCACCAGCATTTTCAAAGGATTTTTGTAAAGGATTGCAGAGGATTCACTTATTCAATCAACACACATTTATTGAACACCTACTTTGTACCATAAATTGTTCTACATTCTGGGAAGGCGGTGGTTAGACAGGCTAGATCTTTTCTCCTTGGTGGTTGTATGCTCATGATACTCATGATAAGCATATAGATACAAATGATCTTTCCAGACACAGAAAATATCTGTGAAGAGGGTGGTGTGCCACAGTGACTGAGTGAAAGGTTTCTGTAGATTTAGATAGACTTTCTAAGGAGGCAGCATTTGAGCTGAGAGCAGAATATCCACAAAGAGACAGTGACGATATGATTTGGAGGAAGAGTGTTTCCAGGTGGAAAGAAGAGCCTTCAGAGGAGAACAAAACTTGAAAGTCTGAGGAATCGTAAGGAGGCAGAAGCAGCTGCAGAGTGGTTAGAAAAGAGAAAATAGTAGATGAGATGTTTACAGGCTCCAGGGCCCATGATAGAAAACTTAGATTTCACTCCAAGTGCAGTGAAAAGACATTGAGAGATTTTGAGGCTGCTATTTGGAGAATTGATTTAAGGCTGGCAAAAAATGGGGCAGAAAGACCTGTTAGGTCGACTGCAATAGACCTAACAGGGCTTTCAGTGTAGATGAGAAGTACTGATGCTTGAACTGGATGATTTGGGGAAGATGGGAAGAAGTAAAAGTTTCTTGGAATAGAACTGCCAGAATTTGCTGATAGATTGCATGAAGGAAATGGGAAAAACCTCCAGAATTTTGCCTAAACAAATGGATTGATACTGAAGACATTTTCTGAACTGGGGGAAAGTAGGAGAGGCATAGAATTGGGAGAGAATTAGGAAATCCAGGGTACAGTGTTGGACATGTTAACTTTGAGATTCCTTAGTCATCTAAGGGCTTCCCAGGTGGTGCTAGTGGTAAAGTATCTCCCTGCCAATGCAGGACACACTAGAGATGCAGGTTCGATCCCTGGGCTAGGAAGATCCCCTGGAGTAGGAAATGGCAAACTGTTCCAGTGTTCTCGCATGGAAAATTCCATTGACAGAGGAATCCGGCAGGCTCTAGTCCATTTGTCAAGTAGTAGCTGAGTATACAAGAGGTGAGAGGAGGGGGCCATAGCTGGAGATATAAAGTGTCTCATAAGGCCCCTGAGAGCTGAACCCTTTGCAATATAGTCATTTCTAAGTCTCCTGTACAACTGATTTGCTCTGAAAAATTGAGTCTCCACGGAAATACATAGTTTCAGTCTGATTTCCTACTCACTGAGGTCTTTCTGGTCTCTGTTCCTTTGTCAATAATCTCTCCCTGTTCAAAAATAGAATGATACCCACCTAAACCAAACTAAATGAAATTGCAGATCTTCTCTGGTAAAGCCATAATTTCCCTTCCAAGACAATCTAGAAGGCTTTTGTAGGATTCTTAGGAAGGATAACTTTTGACCACCAGTCTGATCCTTGGACACTGTCTTCTCATTTCTTGTAGTGTCTAGATTTCAACCAATTGCCAGCTAATCAATTATTGGCTATTTAATGGCTTACTCGTCTCCAGATATATTTGCTTTTTACCTGGGAGATTGAAAGAATGAAAGATCTTGAAGAAGAAACAATAACCCTCAAGTGATAGGAATTCAAGCAGGATTTCTCCAGTCTTAATACATGGGTTGTTTCCTTTCCTAAGGCCTGTTGCATCAATTTATTTTCTCATATTTCCCATCTTAAAATTTTCTTTCTCCTTGAAATTTTGACACACATTATGACATGGATGAACTTTGAGACTATTATGCTAACCAAAGTAAGCCAGTCACAAAAAGATAAATATTGTATAGTTCTACTTAGATGCAATATCTAGACTAGCCAAATTCATAGAAACAGAAAGTAGAATGGTGGTTTCCAGGGGCTGAGAAGAGGGGGAAATGAGTTTCTGTTTAATTGGTACAGTTTCAGTTTTGCAAGATGAAAAAGTTCTGGAGATTAGTTGCACTCTGTGAATATACTCAACATTACTGAACATTGAACATTACACTTAAAAATGTTTACAATTGTAAATTTTATACTGTATGTATTTTACAATTAAGAATTTTAAGAAATTTAAGCTAGGGGTAAGAAAATAAAAAGATATATAAAGCATGAAAATGATTCAATTTGCTGTCACTTTGAAGCTGGAGGAGACCACCTAATGAGGAATTCAGGTAGCCTCTACTGGAAGGACTCAGCCAGAAAATAGAAACCTAAGTCCTATAACCATAAGGAACTGTACTCTGCCAACAACTTGAAAGAACTTGAAAGTGGATTCTTCCCCAGATCCTCTTTATAAGAGCCAGCCTCATTGACACTTTGATTGCTTCTTTTCGAGACCCCAAACAGAGGATCCATTGAGTCATGCCAGACTTCTCAAATACAAATCTGGGAGAAAGTGAATGACTAGTTTAAATGCCCCTCCAAAGTCACTTTTTTAACCTCAAGCTCCCACTTCCATAAGATCCCACTCTGTCTCCTTTCCTTTCAGTTCAGTTCAGTTCAGTCGCTCAGTCGTGTCCGACTCTTGCGACCCCATGAATCTCAGCACACTAGGCCTCCCTGTCCATCACCAGCTCCCGGAGTTCACTCAGATTCATGTCCTTCCCTTTACAGCCATACAATTAGACATTCAATGTCTACTTGACTTTTCCACTGACTCTACTTTCCCACAAAATGCCAAGTTTCAGTGGACATTCCAAAGTTTTCTCTCTTGACTTTCATGGGTTTTGATGCACCTGCTTTCTCTTTTATGAAACCATTTCCTCCTGTGGATTCTATAAACCCCCCCACCCCGCCACGTCCCTGCCTGGTTTCCCTTTTATTGCTTCTTTCCAATCTCCCCTGTAGAATCTACTGTCTCTAATTAAATCTTAAATTTATTGCCTCCTGGAGTTCTATTGTTACCCTAGCTTTTCTACTCTATGTACTCTCTTTGAGAATATCACCTCTTTTTTATGCATGTATCATTGACTCCAAACATATTTCTCTGGCTTGTGCATGTATGCTAAGTCATTTGAGTTGTGTCTGACTTTTTGAGACCCTATGGACTGTAGCCCACCAGGCTCCTCCATTCATGGGATTCTCCAGGCAAGAATACTGAAGTGGGTTTCCAGACCCTCCTCCAGGTAATCTTCCCAACCTGGGGATCAAACCCACATCTCGTTGTCTTCTGCATTGCAGGCAGGTTCTTTACTGCTAGTGCCACCTGGGAAGCCCATTTGTCTGGCTTGTACCTCCTGGTTAAACCTGAGATCCCTAATCCACCTGCTTATGGGACAGCTACTCTTTAAAACCCAAAAAGTCTTCAAATTAATTATGCCCACTCATTCCTTCATTACCAGATCAGTGCCTTTTTCTTACAGTTGCCATCTAGATAAATATCACCCAAAGTAGAATAGGATAGACTTTGTCTATAATTTCTTTCCTCCCTCGCCAACAGGGCCACAGTCCAAACACTCACCCAGGCCTAGTAGATTCTGCCTCCTAAATATCTCTTGAATCTGCCCCCATCACACACCTTTCTCTATACCTACTCTCATTCCTTAGTTCTTTCTTTAACCTCCTCATACTTAATTATAGGAATAGCTTCCTAATTGCTTTCCTATCCTAACTGATCATCCTTTTATCAGTTCATCCCCATACAAGTCATTCTCCACCCCAGAATGACTTCTTAAAAGGCAAAGCTGATATTGTTTCCCTTGATTACACTCCTTTAACAACTCTTTATTTTTCTTGATTAAGTCCAAATTCTTTTTCTTAATGTGCAGCACCCCACAAGACCTTACAATTGCTTAACTCAACTCCCTAACTCATCCTCTCTTCTATGTACCTTCTGCTTGGATCATACTAAATTATTATAAATTCAGTAATATGTCAAGATGCTTCTCATCTCTAGTCCTTTTGGACGTGTTGTCCCTTATGTCCACAATTCTGCAACTCATTCTTCAAATCTTAGCTCACTTCCAACCTTCTTGAAAACCTATTCTAATGCCACACTTGCACTGAGGTGTCTTCCTTTTATCCATCTATATCACACCGTGTGTAAATCGGTAGAACTGTTTTCCACAGGTCTACTGAGAGCGGTCATTGGCCTTCTCTGGCTCCACCATGAGAAGGCACACTCCTTGAGGACAGAGGATAGGTCTTACTAGCCTTGTACTCCCAGTGTCTACCACAGCTTCTAGTGCCAACCAGTACCACAAGCATATTTTAATATACAGATGTATACAGGAATGAATCATCCTTTGCTCATTATTTATTAAGAGCTGACCATATTCAAAAAATGATACTAATACAAAAATACTATTTTTGCCAGCCTGGTAATAGTAATAATAGCTAACATTTACTACATTCAAAGTAATATGCCACTTTACCTTTGTGATTTTATTTGTACATCACTTCATGGGAAATAGATGGGAAAACAGTGAAACAGTGTCAGGCTTTATTTTGGGGGCTCCAAAATCACTGCAGATGGTGACTGCAGCCATGAAATTAAAAGACGCTTACTCCTTGGAAGGAAACTTATGACCAACCTAGATAGCATATTCAAAAGCAGAGACATTACTTTGCCAGCAAAGGTCCATCCAGTCAAGGCTATGGTTTTTCCAGTGGTCATGTATGGATGTGAGAGTTGGACAGTGAAGAAAGCTGAGTGCCAAAGAATTGATGCTTTTGAACTGTGGTGTTGGAGAAGATGTCTTGAAAGTCCCTTGGACTGCAAGGAGATCCAACCAGTCTATTCTAAAGGAGATCAGTTCTGGGTGTTCTTTGGAAGGAATGATGCTAAAGCTGGAACTCCAGTACTTTGGCCACCTCATGCAAAGAGTTGACTCATTGGGAAAGACTCTGATGCTGGAAGGGATTGGGGGCAGGAGGAGAAGGGGATGACAGAGGATGAGATGGCTGGATGGCATCACCAACTCAATGGACATGAGTCTGAGTGAACTCTGGGAGTTGGTGATGGACAGGGAGGACTGCTGCAATTCATGGGGTCACAGAGTCAGACATGACTGAACGACTGAACTGAACTGAGAACATCTTTAAGAGTTGTAAATATTACAGTTATCCCATATTCAGGTGAGGGAATGGAGGCATAGAGAAATCAAGAGATTTGTTCAAAATACACGAAATCAGGATTCAAAACCAGGCCTTTCTGACCCAACTACACTAAACTGCCACCATATAATGAACTGTTTAGAAGGCCTAGACTTTGAAAGACTCATTCCCCTTGTCTAACAATGTTCAGTTCAGTAGCTCAGTCATGTCCTACTGTTTGCTACCCCATGAACCGCAGCACACCAGGTCTCCCTGTCCGTCACCAACTCTTGGAGTCCACCCAAACCCACGCCCATTGAGTCAGTGATGCCATCCAACCATCTCATCCTCTGTCGTCCCCTTTTCCTCCTGCCCTCAATATTTCCCAGCATCGGGATCTTTTCAAATGAGTCAGCTCTTTGCATCAGGTGGCCAAAATATAGAGTTTCAGCTTCAACATCAGTCCGTCCAGTGAACACCCACGACTGATCTCCTTTATTTTTTTTAATTTTATTTTTACTTTATTCTACATTACAATACTGTATTGGTTTTGCCATACATTGACATGAATCAGCCACAGATGTACACGAGCTCCCAATCCCGAAACGCCCTCCCACCTCCCACCCCATATCATCCCTCTGGATCATCCCCATGCTCCAGCCCCAAGCATCCTGTATCCTATACCGAACACAGACTGGTGCTTCATTTCTCACATGATAGTATACATAATCTCCTTTAGGATGGACTGGTTGGATCTTCTTGCAGTCCAAAGGACTCTCAAGAGTCTTCTCCAACATCACAGCTCAAAAGCATTAATTCTTCAGTGCTCAGCTTTCTTTATAGTCCAACTCTCACATCCATACATGACTACTGGAAAAACCACAGCCTTGACTAAATGGACCTTTGTTGCCAAAGTAATGTCTCTGCTTTTTAATATGCTGTTTAGGTTGGTCATAATTTTCCTTCCAAGGAGTAAGCGTCTTTTAATTTCATGGCTGCAATCACCACCTGCAGTGATTTTGGAGCCCAGAAAAATAAAGTCAGCCACTGTTTCCACTGTTTCCCCAACCAAAATTGATGCACATACCTGGTCATGTAAGCAAATAGCTATCCTCACAGCTCTTCTAACACACGTGTGTGCTCGAATAGCTCATCAGAAAGCAAGTTGCAGATTGACTAGATGTATTGTGGAAAGTAGTTATTTCTTTTAACCACATTTGGGTTTATAAAAGCTTGCAGCAAAAAGTAACAAAGCTCCTGCTCCATAGAAGGGGTATGATGAATTCATCAGATCCTCTACCGAGCTCCGTCTGTCCTCACTGTTGTGCACAGGTGAAAGAAGAGTGGTGGGAGAGATGCTGAAGACTGATGAGGATTTAAATCTCTGAGATAATGCAAACTTTGTAGCATCACTTTGATTTATCTTACTTATTAGACTTGTAAGACTTTATTTGGAAAACAAACGTTTTACATTAAATAAAGTTTGAAAACATTTAGATCATGAAAGTAAATTTTCTTTGACTCTGTGTTAGTGGATTTCCCCAGGAAATTTTCCTTTGGGAGAATTTCCTTTTGGATGATGTTTGCACATCTTCTACTTGAAACAAATTTTCCTCCTTTTAGTCAAAAGATTCTCCTCTACCTTTGTTGAAGAGTGTAAGCCTGAAATATAAAACATTCTCAGTTTCTCCATCATATCCAACCCTTTGTGACCTTGTGGACTGTAACCCACCAGGCTCCTCTTCCATGGATTCTCCAGGCAAGAATATTGGAGTGGGTTGCTACACCCTTCTTCAGGGCATCTTCCCAACCCAGAGATTGAACCCAGGTCTCCCACATTGCAGGTGGATTCTTTACTGTCTGAGCCACCTATGGTATTCTCTTAAAGGAAGCCTAAAACAACACAGCATATACCTAGTTATTTTTTCCCTATGCAGACCCATTGATAAGATTGCAAAATCCTCACCTGACCAACCAATCAATGTAGGATCTAGTTAGTTAAGAACCCAGAAACTTCCAGAATGATGCTTATTCATCTTCTCCACCATACATGTGCTACTCCATGCTTGAGAGTTGAAATGGTAATAATTTATTTTCCTTTGAGATTCTCCCCTGTCATTCCCAGTGGACCAGGGATGGCTAGGAGGTAGTCCTAAACCTTGCTTTTGTTTTATTTATAGTAGGATGCGAAATTGAATAGGACACGTCCCCATGGTAGATTTTTAATACTGAAGGGAAGACAGACCAGGGAAACTGTGATTACAGTATAGGTGTTTGCGCAGCAGTAGATAACATTTCTACAATATACTAATGGTGTCCTTTTTCATTCTTCCTTGTGTGAGACTCTCCTCTACAAAACCAGATGCATTGTTACTTCTGGGAGGATCTTTTTTGTTGTTGTTACAGTTGAATGCAAAGAAAGAGTCACTGTTCAGCTTTTGATTTGTAAGAGAGGATCTTGAAGCCCATGGCAAGATTGTAGTGCTATAAGGCAGAGCTTGCTAAAAAATAAAGGTATCGCTAAAGTTCAGTAACTTGGCCTTTCCATACCAGGAGCAAAAAAAAAAAAAAATGGGAAGTGTTAAAAATATCATTTTATTATAAGCTCTAAATAGACATAAATTTAAGCTTATAACTAAAGGGAAGTTACCATCCTCCTAAGGAGTAGGAAAGGGAAAGAAAGAACTCCTGACTTGAGGAACAGAGGTCAGATAAGGAGATTTGAAGGAAGTCAGAGCCCACAGGAAATACTCCTTATTGTCATAAATGAGAGTTTTCAAAGAAGACTTTTTTGTGTATGAGAGACGCTGGTGTTTTTCACACTTAATTTCTCTTTTTTAGTTAGAGATTGTGCTATGAAGACACGTGTTTTGAGAGAATGTATTTCTTGAGTGGTCTTAATGAGAAAGTAAATTTTACCAACCTGTGGTTCAGCTAAAAGTGCTTGATTAACATTTTTAACAACTAAAAAAAATTAAGGTGGTCAGGGCACAGAGAGCATGGTCGTGGGTCCCTGAGTCTATCCCCAGAACAGGGAGACAGGAGGGGTTTTTGGTAAGAGAGTTTGCCACAAAAACCCCAAATAGATTGAGGGAGAAATCTAGAACACCCCTGCTAGCACTGTGTTCTCCCAAGCTGTCCAAACTGACCTTGAAGCAGCAAAGAGTGGAGGAGGTGTCTGTAGAGACGGGACTGGTGTGGTGCACTTGACTCTGCCTTGGTACTTACCAGATGCGGAAGGAACCCCGAAGCTCCTGGATGCCTCCTAGGATGTGAACCATGCATGCTGGCTGTGAATTGGCTAGAG
The DNA here is from genome assembly GCA_006410515.1 of Procapra przewalskii. Lineage (NCBI taxonomy): Eukaryota > Metazoa > Chordata > Mammalia > Artiodactyla > Bovidae > Procapra > Procapra przewalskii. Next base: position 578,135 of record SJYF01266410.1, read on the forward strand.
GCAAAGGCAGGCCAAGCAGGATATGAGATGGAGTCCCTGGGAATCTGAAGCACCACATGGTCGCCGATTGGCAGGAGGTAACAGCTGAGCTCTTCAGGAGGGATCACCATGCATCACTCACCTTGGGGTAACAGACTCTGAGTTCCAACAGTCAGGTGCTCAGTAGCAATTTTAATGTGCACAGAGGCTGCCTCCCAAATACTAGGTGAGATGAGCTGAACAGAGAATCAGAAGGAAGCAGAAAGGACAACACAGAGACCATTCACCTCTTCCTGGATAGACTGGTCCATGCAAACATTCTCCCACACGCACACCAACTCCTTTGAGAAGGGGGTTAGAACATTTGCATTGTCTGATTATCCAAAAGGGACAGAATCACTTCACAAGGAGCAAGTTTAAAGATTTCCAACATTCCAGAAATGAGAAGTCTAGGGCCAGATAAAGCCAGTTATCACAGAACTGAGAAGTGTTTGCTTTGGCCCACAATCTAAGTTGTGGGTCATCACTCTTGACCTCTCTGCACTATGATTGATTATGCATCATGGCCTGGGAATCTAGGAGGTCAGGGTTTTTTTTTTCAGACTGTGGAATTAGAAAGCGCTTCCCAGAAGAATAACATCTAAAGGAAAATTTTGAAGGGCAATCAAGAATGACCCAGCTATGAGGAAGCAGAAGTGTATTTCAGGAAATGCAAAAAATACATGAGTTAGGGTACTTTGGTCAAACTAAGTACAGCTTGTTCAAGGAAATCAAAGTTGTGTCAACTCAGGAGCAAAGGGAAGTCAGCTGGAATAAGTAGACTGCGAGGCTGCTCTGCCAATGGTTGCAGAGATTGTACCTGCAAGGGACTTGGAGAGGTTGGGGGTTGAAACACTGCATGTCCTTTGCTTTCCAAGGGCTCTGTGTATCCCACAGCAAAAGGCATGCTCCCTGAGATGCGACCACCCTTCAGAGGGTGTTCACACAAATGCTTACTTCTCTTTGTAAGCTTACATCACCAGGCTTTCTATGCCTGCAGTGGGTGCCTCCTCAGTTTTGCACAAAAGCATCACATAAATGAGCAGAAATCCTTGAAATATGGTCAGATTACGGAAGACCATGCAAGCTATTTTAAAGGATTTAGACTTGAAGGATGATCAGTGAGGAGCCAATGAGAGTTTCTGGACAGTGGTGTGATATGACAAAACAAATTATTCCATAGAAGCTGTATGCATGGTAGATTGGAGCCAAGAGACTCAGGAAGTTACTGTAGTTGTCCAGGCATGATGCGAGAAGGGAGATTTGATGGTATCCATGGAAACCGAAAGGGAAAGATAGGGAAATTATTTTGAAGGCAGAAACAACAGGACTTGATTACTGATTGGACATGAGCGTATGAGAGAGGCGGCAATAATAAATGACTCAGGGGTTTTGAGCTTGGAAGCTGTGAGAATAAATCTGAAATGGAGATGCTAATCGAGAGGGCTGCTTTGAGAGGGAAGACAGAGAGTTTGGGTGAAGGCATGTTGAATTTCACATCATGACAGAATGTGTAAGTGGAAATGCTCTCCACAGATTTGAAAGGGCAAGACTAGAGTAACATTCTTCCTTTTCTTTTCCCCTTCTTTCTTGCCTTCTCCTCCTCCTCCTCCTTCTTCCTCCTTTTTGTCCACTCTCCATGATTTTGAGTGCATCTGAGGCTCTTTTTCTGAAGACTTTTGGGAATGCATTTAGCACTTCCCTTGGGTTTTCCTGGTGGCTCAGACAGTAAAGCATCTGCCTGCAATGCAGGAGACCTGGGTTCGATCCCTGGGTCGGGAAGATCCCCTGGAGAAGGAAATGACAATGCACTCCAGTACTCTTGCCTGGATAATCCCATGGATGGAGGAGTCTGGTAGGCTACAGTCCACGGGGTAGCAAAGAGTCGGACACAACTGAGAGATTTCAGTTTACACTTACACACTTTCAGTAAACCGTGAAAAAGTTTGTCACCCTTATTATTGTCAACTTTGTCTTCAAATTAATGTGAAGTGTTATTTAACACATATGTGTGTTTGTCACTTTTGTAGACAGACTTCACCATAACAAATTCCATGCCCTTGAGACAATTTTGCTCTGTGACAGACAATATTTTATAGGATCAATGCATAGAGAACACCCAGAATAGAGTAGCAATCATTGAAAAATACCTCCCTGAGATTCAAAGTAGAATTCATGTTCTACAGGAGGAAATAAGGGAAGCAGAAGGGCACTGGGCTAGATAAGACCATGTAGGAAACTGGTGGGGAGGTAAAAGAGAAAACTGGCTAAAATTTCTTTTCTGAATAAGGCTAACATAAGTCATCATCTCCTTAGGAAAGAAGCATAGATTTAGGATGCTGCTTGGATGATAGTTGTAATTTTCATTCACCCAGGACTTAACACTTTGTACCCATTAACTCCTCATCTCCATGGATTCCAGGACTTGTGCAAGACAGCAGTTCCAAAAAAAGCTGGGCTCAAGCAAAACAAATTTCCAGCCCAGCAGGTTGAACCACTTTAATGATGATGAGAAAGACCACAGTATTTCATGAGGAAATTCAACTACATTCTGGGGAAAAAAAATCAGAACATGAGAACCCAAAAACATTATCGTTGATGGCAGCTGCTCTGGAAAGCTCTCCTTCTCTACCTTTGAGAAACTGAGGCCCTTCTGCACGAATGATCCCAGGAGGCAGCTGCTCATCTCTGCCCACTGGACCAGCACATCCCCTGACTCAGGCATCTGTTTGCCCCTGCTGCTGCTCATTGTATGAGCAGAGTGTGGCAAAGAGTAGCCTGCCATATTGTCTGTCTTAGAGAGGAGGATCAACTTTAAGCAAAAAGAAAGAGGAAGAAATGGCAGGCTTTCTCCCTTGCTTTTTTACTTAATCAGTTTCCATTACAGTCTAACACCATGGACCAAAATCTGGGCTTAGAGTCAGGTGACTCAGTTCATGTTTTTAGTCCACTAATGGGCAGGTCATTTAAGCTTTGTGCTAGTGTTTCATCTGCTATTAAAGAGATTTAGTAAAGTCATGGATGGTTGTTGAGGAGATTAAGAAGCTCAATCAAGATGGTACCTTACAGGCAGAGGCACACTTCACAGTCAAAAGCTGTTGGTACCAGTGGAGTCCACATTCCCAGCTTTAGAGAACTCTGGATTAACTTAAGTTTCTCTGTAAACTGTAACCATCAAACATTCACCTTTAACTTACATAACATGTTTTCTTCAAATTTCCCTTAAATTTTTCACTTTACCAGAGAGGAACTTTTTAAAAAAGCATCTTTATCTTTTGCAGCAAGTTCAATATGTGAAAGCTTGATTTCTTTGCTACCCACAGTTTCCTCTGGGGCCTTAGCCTTACCATCATTCTATGACTCACTGCTTTACTTTTCATAAATAGATGCTAAATACTGTCCCTGGTTCTATTGGAAATGGCAGATAAAAATACTCAAAGAAAAAAGCTCAACGAATACAGTTAGATTTGAACTCTGCCATGGATCCCGCCCTCTCTCCTCTTTTCTCACCTTCTCTTGGGTTTTCTGCTCATCAGCCTGTCATAATCAGTGGCTGTCAAACTCTGCCAGCCATGAATGCATAGCCCTTTAATTAAAATGGTGATGGGGGCTTCTCTAGTCCTCTTCTTTTTTCCCTCTTGTTCATTTGTCCATTCTCTCCTGCACTGTATCTTTCTCCTCTCCTTTTCATTTTTCTTCCTTCCCTATGCCTAGGCCAAGCAGGTATCAGCACTGGCCCCAGAAATGTTACTTCCTCTTGC